>JAGWCC010000427.1:0-459601 GCA_022651775.1 Drusus annulatus | reverse complement strand
CAAATGTTTATGAAAATAGTTTTGATGGACGTAGCGGGTAAGCACTGAATCCGAAGTCGTTCGAAGCCGAAAAAGTTTTTTAATCAACCTCAAGAAAATGAAAATAACTTTCAGAGAACGTAAAAAGCTCTTTTAGTCAACGTTTCTATACTTCGACTTATACAATCGTTCTACTGTGTGACTCTTCAAAATTTAATATATTATATTTGGAAGACGTTCAAATATTATTTGGCTGATTAAGTTGGAACACACTAGGCAGGTAGCTCGGCTATTATACGAACTCAGAGCAATTATATACCAGGAGGGATAGCTTGAGTAGTCAGAATTGTTATTTTTTTCCTGAATCGGGAATGGTTAGGGTTTTCAGAGTGGTAGATACTCTAAGTATCGCCCTGGTGAAAGACCACCATTCAGAATCGAAACGTTGCTTGAAATGGCTTTAGCCGTGTTTTGTGACCAGATCTGAATAGCCAGGTACTTCCCGACCTTCCTCTTCCTTATCCACTACCTTCAGCCTCACAGCATACTCCCATTGGGGATGCCATAGTCTCACTGGCTCTAGACGGTTGGGAGCAGTTGTGACTCTTGTGCGGTATTCGTATAAAACAATAAATAAACAAAATCAAGTTAGAACACGCTAGGCACGTAGCACGGATATCATACGACCTCAGAGCAATAATATACCAGGAGGGATAGCGTGTGTAGTCAGGATTGTTGATTTTTTCCTGACTCGGGCGTGGCTAGGGTTTCCAGAGTGGTAGATACTCTGGGCATCGCCCTGGTGAAAGACCACCATTCAGAATTGAAACGTTGCTTGAAATGGCTTTAGCCGTGTTTGGTGACCAGATCTGAATAGCCAAGTACTTCCCATCCTTCCTACAGAGCAAACTGAGAAAGATACAACGTCAAAAGATAATTTATATAGCGCCGTTTTTGTGTAATATCACCTCACCTAATTCACTTGAGGGCCTCCATGATCGAGTGAAAAGACGCTCGACTACGAATCCAAAGGTCGCGGGTTCAAACCCGGGGTGAACAAATAACTTTTCTTTAATTAATATGTGTCGTAACACTAGCAATAACTAACAATAGCCAGGTACTTCCGAACCTTCCTCTTCCCAATCTCCTTCTCCTCCCCACTTCCTACAGCCTCACAACATACCCTATTTGGGGATGCCATAGTATCACTGGCTCTAGACGGTTGGGAACAGTTGGCACTCTTGTGCGGTACTCATAAATAAATAAATAAACTAAATAAATTTCAAACTGCAGTCGTGTAAACTTTCCAAAATTGCGCTTAAGCCCTTTTGCCTTTCCGGCGACGATGTGTACTTTATTAGGTAGGTGTGGATTTAAAAACATTATTTTTAAATTTGATAATTTTAATTACCTTCAGTTACAAATTTCACACTCGTACGGTCGTACGTTCTCACGAAGAAAATTATTTATAGTTAATTTTCTTATTTACTACAAACGAATTGCCCAGTTAAAAAGTCTTTCAACCGCCTGTACCACGGAAATATGACACAAAATTTTGTGCATAAAAAACTTTTAACTGTTTTTCAAGCGTATTTTTTACGTAGTGTATATAAATTTTTATACGTTTCACTGCAAAAAGTTTTCAGTGGGGGCATAATCATGCTGTAGGATAATAATAATGGCAAAGTTTGGAAAGTTGACCAACAGGTTTGGATTTGTTTATCGACTCTTCGCATAAATGAGATTTTTACCGTGAAAGTTGAAGTATTTCGAATACTAGAAACAGATGCAGACAGTGAGAATTACTAACTCTTAATAAATAAAACTTTTATAATTAATTAGGTCTTGAATAGTTAGGCAGATTTTTCAATTCTAGGAGAAACAGGTGAAGAATAAGAGTGATTGAGTTTGGGTAAAGAATATATGGAGAGGTATATTTGCGAAACAGTGTAGTCAGGTCAGTTGATCTTATACTGACTCGATAGAAAGAGACAAAAATGTTATTATTTTTTTTATTAATAATAAAGATACTTTGTTTTTGGACCACAGCCTATTATTTACCGCCAACCGAGTTTGTTTGGACATTTTCAATAAACATATTTGTGCCCAACGAAGCTTGAAAGCAAAACCGGTTGGCCTTCCACATCATTTGAATTTATGGTTTTAATTTTATTAATGTCACAAACACTAATAAAATATGGTTTAGCCCTATTATTTATGATATAAAATTCGACTTTTTGTTGATTTAATGTCTTTGATTCATTAAAAAATCCATGAAAAATTCTTAAGTTCGGTCAAAATATTTAATAAATTGTTGAAAATACTATGAAAAAGCGATGTTTTGATTCATTAAAATGTGAAAATTCTTTGTTTGGTCTTATTTAAACATTCACGCATGATGTTTTATATTTGACTGAATTCATTTTAGTGGAATTTTAATATTGTTTTGATTAATGTGTTCAAATAATATGTACATTAAAAATGTGGGCGGTAACCAATAGGCTATCCAACATCCTTTAATATATCTTTGTCTCTTTCTGTCGAGTCAGTATAAAGTCAACCGACCTGACTACACTGTTTCGCATAGCTACCTCTCCATATGTTCTTACTCCTAGGTTGTATATAATATCAAAGGCTAACCCATCATGATCCGATGAGAATAAGTCTCGAAAATTCGTCATTGAGAAATAAAGTAAATTATAACTTTTCCCGAAGTTCGGGAAAGATAAATTGCTAATTATTATTTGAAGAGACGTCGAGAATTTGTATGGTAAAAGTTTTATTAACTTCGGATTGACATTGGTGAAAACATGTATACTTATATATTATTTGCTTATTTTCCATCTGACTGGGTCAAACTAATAATGCTGGCAAGTTGATTTTAGAAAAGTTTTGATACCGAATTCGATAATATAGGCATGGTGAAATTTTATCATAAAAAACCATTAGCAGAAACCTTGGAGCTGTAAGAAAGAAGGTGTCTGGCAAAAAAGTTGTAAAACTGGGAAGGCTGTGTAGGCTGGATGGAGAAGAACCTACCTTTTTAATATATATTTTTTCATAATGAGTCTGTTTCTTCCCTAATGCCATAGACCTTTTTGAGACCCAGGGTCACTTTTATTTTGTAAGTGTAAAAATATATTTTTTTAAATTTGATATATTTTTATTATTTTTTTATTATTGTACAACAGATATAAACCCTATAACAGTACAATGGAACAACAAGTAAGCAATTTCAAATTATTAAATTTTTAAATTAATAAGTTTTTGAACTTTTGTAAATTATCTAAGAATATATCAATATATATAGATGATGTATTTAACAGAATTATACCTCTTGTCATGCTATGCTGAGCCAAAACATCTGTCCGACCATAGGGTATTCTGAACATTGCATGATTTCTGCTGCGACAGTATTTTTCTGGTACGAATAAGCAGTAGCATGCCAAGAGGTATGGACAGTCGATTAAGTGATTTATAATTTTAAAGCCTATTGTCAGGAGACCAGCATTGCGCCTAGTCTCTAAGCTTTGATAATGTGTCTCCTCGAGTAGTTCCATGTGATGCATGAACATAGGGTATGTTCCGTGCGAACGCATGTACATACCTGAGGATTTTTTTTGAATCTGTTCCAACATATTTATGTATTTGGTTTGATGTGGAGCCCAGACAGTGCTAGCGTACTCCAACTTGCTTCTGATCACTCCATTGAAGAGGGCTGTCATCGCATTTGTGTTATTAAACTCTTTGCACCTTCTGATTACAAAACCAAGAAGTTTATAACAATTTGAAGTAAGCTGCACTATATGACTCGAAAACGTTAGCCTGGGATCAAAAACCACCCCGATATTATGCGCAAGCGGCTGAAAGAAGTTGTTGGGGAAGTTCCATAAAGAAATCGCGGGATCTAGTGAAATAAGTATTCGAATCTGGTCATGTAAGAGGTCGTGAAAAAAGAAGATTATTTTTATGATATGGGAATGTGATTTTTCATTTTTGAGCCAGTGAGCCTATGACATGCCCGATTGGAGTATGTGAGGCTGAAGGTAGAGAAAAGGGGAAGGAGATGGGGATGAGGAAGGTTGGAAAATATCTGACTATTCAGATCTGGTCATCAAACAAGGTTAAAGCCATTTCAAGCAACGTTTCGATTCTGAATGGTGGTCTTTTACCAGGGCGATACTGAGAGTGTCTACCATTCCGGACGTGCCGCAAATATACCATATATTGTTTTGTGTTAATTAAATGTGCTATGAAAGATATTAGTTAAATAAAATTTATTAGCGCAAGCCGGGTGTGAACCCGTGATATTTGGATGGATTCGTAGTCGAGCGTCTTACCACTCGACCATGGAGGCCGTCTTCGGAAACCTGCAAAGAGGCTTCTTGATTATACGCCCGCAGATGAAAAATAAGTCGGGGACGCTTGACACGGTACTAATGAACTAGTACACATCTATATACTAATGGTAGAGAAAATACAAAATATTTTTTTACGATTTCTCTACGTGAGAGAGTTTGGTTTTTACCCATGGCTGTTTCCAACAGCATTTATCTCGGGAATGCTGGGTATCTGCAGCCTTAGTTCGAGGAGGGATATAGCACTACTGATTTTAACTCATAAACTCTTGAACGGTGTATTATTAACACCTGACATCCTGGCGGAAATTGGATTCTATGCCCCTGATATTTTCACGCGAGGCCGCCAACACAGGCTTCTGTTTCTTCCCAGGTGCAAAACTAACTAACCAATGGTGATGCTCCTGGGAAGATTTGCTAGGTTAATTAAATGCCTCGCAAGAAATGTGGATATTTTTCATATGACTTATAACAAGTTTAAGCACGAACAGGCTATTAAATTCTAACTACTCGTATTTTATGTAATTCTTAAAACCTATTTTTTTGTTTTTAATATTTTTTTATTATTATCTTTGAATAGTTGGACGTAGTTATGCTGAAAGTGTCCAACCCACAATTTGCCAAAATAGAGATTTAGATGTTTTACTGTAGATAAATACGAGATTTTTTTTTTTTTAAATCTTCCAAGCTACAAATGGAATAGATTTTGGGTAATTTTTTTTTTAACGGACATTGCAGATAATTGACTTAAGTTGAAGTTTAAAAACATTATAATTTGTAGGATAACATAAGAAATACATTTTTTTTTTACAGACACAATTATATATTATAAATTACCTATTTATAATAATGCTCACAAAGAAAAAAAAAAACTCTGATATTCACTTTACAAATGCAGATTACGAAAATAAATGCTTTTTTATCGTCATATTTTCAAACGCCTATTTCTCAGTTTCATATTTTTGGGGTTGGATGCATTCAGCATAACTACGTCAAATTTTTATTATAATTTTTTGTGTGTTTTTTTTTTGCAATGTATTGGTGTTAAATTGTTTTTGAAAATGTAAAATAAATAAGTGAATCGAATACTTGGGTAAAATAGGTTTGGTCTTTTTAAAACACCATTTGTACTTATCTTGAAAAAAGGGTTACAAAATAATATACCAGAAGGGATTGCTTGTGTAGTCAGGATTGTTGATTTTTTCCTGACTCGTGCGTGACTAGGGTTTTCGTGGACACACCTTTTTACATCCATTCATAGCACATGTCGACATAATGAAGCGTTTATCTGTATAACCACCTTTTCACAGTATTGTTATAAATAAAAATATAGGATATAACCTTAAAAGCCGTTTACGCGGGAGACTCCATCTCCATCACGGTTTACCACGTAGAAACCCAGAGAAAGTGATTTAACGTAAATTTGTATAGGTTGGGCTTAAATATTTAGCTCTCTCTCCATATATACATATTCTTGCTCTGAAGTTAGAAATTATATTTAAAAAAAGAAGAGTAGGCGGAGTCGCCGGAGACGCGGGAGGCGGAAAACACGCTTACATATCTAAAAGTTGTGCGATATTATGTGACAAATTGCCTTGTCTCCTTCACTCTCACGATTTACGACGTAAGAACCTGAAGAAAGAGATTTATCGTAAATCATATGTTTAACGTACGAGTTTGTTCAAGAGGAAAGGTGAATTTAGAATTTTCACGGGCTGTGTACATTCGATTATCGTTTTTTTGTTGTTGTTATGTTGGTACGTATATGTTTATCATATGTTAGTATTATCAGCCATTTTGGATTAGTGGTTTGTTTTTAACAACTGGAAAGGTTAGTTACATTTTTGTGTGTTCTTCGATTTTTTACTTTTGAAAAAAATGGATCAAAGAATATGTATTAAATTTTGCGTTAAAAATGGAATAAAGTGCTCCAACGTACTTAAAATATTGACTGTGGCATTTGGCGAGTCTGCTTTGTCTCAAAAAAGTGTTTATAAGTGGTACAAGCGCTTTACAGAAGGCCGATAAGATGTTAATGACGATGAACGTCCTGGAGTTGTGGAAAAACAAATCATGGATTTTATTCCTTGATCCATTTTTTTGAAAAGTAAAAAATCGAAGAACGCACAAAAACGTGACTAACCTTTCCAGTTGTCAAAAACAAACCACTAATCCAAAATGGCTAATATGATAAACATATGTGTACCAACATAACAAAAAAAAATCAATAATCGAAAGTACACGTACACAGCCTGCGAAAATTCAAAATTCACCTTTTCTTTTGAACAAGCCATGTATATACATTCTTGCTCTGAGGTTAGAAATTATATAAAAAGAAAAAAGAATTCAATTATTATTCCGTAAAGTGAGGCCTGTATTTAAGTCGGGAATTCGTGTCCATCTTTTGGCTCACCGGAAGTTCAAGGTGACTAAACTTGTCAAGTTATTAGGAAAGTTTAGTTGACACGACTTGCCTGAAATTACCTGAATGCCAAGGTGCTTTGATCAAACTTTATAGATAGTGTCAACAATGTTTGAGTATAGTTTGTATTAGCGATGTGCATACACATTTCCGTGGAGATTAACTTTAAAATTACTTAAATATATGTTTTTTTTTTACTACAAAAAATTCACACGGAGACAAAAGTGACATTTTAAACTCTTAATTTATTATTATTTATATTCTTGGAGTATAAATATACTCATATATGGAGGGAGAGCTAAATAGTTTTACCCAACCTATACAAACTTGCGATAAATCACTTTCTCCGGGTATTTACGTTTTACCTGTCCAAACACCTTCTTGGTCTCCAGGATGTCCGGGTCGACGCAAAGGACACCCTGTAGCTTGTCGATGACCCCATTCTCAATGAGAGAGAAAGAGACGAAAAAAGTCATCTCATAATATTGCAACACATCACCGAGTCGCATACAACTTTTATTTGATTAACACGTGTCGTAACACATTTATTTCATATAAAATAATAAAAAGTATTAGAGGCACGTTCCAGAGTAGTAGATTCTTTCAGTATCGCCCTGGTGAAGGCCACCATTCAGAATCCAAACATGGCTTGAAATGCCTTAAGTTGTGTTTGGTGACCTGATCTGAATAGCCAGGTACTTCCCAATCTTCCTCTTCCCCATCTTTTTTTCCTCCCTTCTACCTTCAACCTCACAAAATACCGCAATTAGGGACGCCATAGCCTCACTGGCTCTAGACGGTTGGGAGCAGTTGGGACTCTTGTGCGGTATTCACTATAACAAAATGACGTTTTATAGAAGCTTATGTGTAGGAGAGAGGAAACACAGAGGCTGGAAAATCATTTCAAAGTCGAGCTGTTAAACGAGTCGTAAAAGCGACCCGTTCTCATGTGTCAAATATCAACCGTGTAAAAATGTTGGGCGCGAGTTTGGCGACTTGTCGTATAAGCGTCAAAATGATCTGTCAAAACGAACAAAAAAGAATTAACATGGCTGAACTTACCGGAAGGTCAGCGTGACCTGTCCAAACACCTTCTTGGTCTCCAGGATGTCGGGGTCGACGCAGAGGACACCCTGTAGCTTGTCGATGACCCCATTCTCAATGACCAGATCTCGTGAGCACAGGTACAGCGTCAGCTTGTTGTTCGGCGAGGACTTTTTAAACACCCTGTAATGAAAAAACCTATCGTTAACAAATTGTGTTTTTATGTTACATAATATTGTAGACGGTGGAGTTACTAGAGTACCTTCTGCGGATTCAAAATAATCTATAGATTTTATAAATAGTTCGGTCACTCGTTACGTTCTATTTAATATTCGTCTTTTATTAGTTTTGTCAAACGATTGAAGGTCAAAGATGATTTAAGTATCGTCCTGGCTAACGTCGGTAAAAACATCAATGTTTTGTGAATGCTTCACGAACTGCTAGTTCTTTAAAATGAACCCTTCACAGTAAACACTTCAATTTAAGTCTAACTCGCCAAAGAGATATTTGAAATTAGAGATGGTCGATATCAGAATTGGGTGTGTTGCGGTTCCAGCTACCGGTGACCAGCGAGGAACCGGTTATTTGTCCAGTTCTTTTTCTCGCCAAAATAAAAGTATTAGTCGGTAGAGATTTGAAAGTGGAAAGAACTGGAACCGGTTCCTCGCCCAAAAAAAAAACGGAAAGAACGGACAAAGGATGTCGATTATTTCAGTGACCAGGCTAGGAACCGGTTCCTTAAAGTCGACCTTCAATTGAAGTGTGCGCTGCCGCAAACAGGCTTTGAAGTTCAGCTTCGCAACTGAACTGCCGCAAAATCAAGTAGTTCTTTGTATTCTAACTTCAATAGAGAAGTTGAGTGAAAAATATTATGACTTTAAAAAAATATGTGCATGTAGATCGAAAAACACAGATTCTGAATATATATGTATATTTCCATATTATTATTCCCAGAATTAATAAACCCTTCTTGAAAATTAGTTAAAACGCCATAAAATAGAAACGCCTCATATTAGTCGAACGTCAAATGTACCGTTTTCGTACGATGCGATGCCGCGAAGTAAATGGCGGTGAACCATTTTTTACGTAAAATTTCATTTCTTGGAATGATTGTAAATTGCACTAATGCTTGTATTTTTACACATTAGTACGATGCAATAGCAAGACGTATTATCTCCTGACATTTTATAAGGTTTTGTTAAATTAAAAGCGGTAAAATTGAAGAAAAAACACAAAATAACAAATATGCAACTGACAGCTGGATAACGACAATGTGCGATGTCAAATATAAGTACCGTGTGGTGCCCCTTCTGAAGGTACAAAACGCGTCACGCACCCACCCCGCTCCTTACCTCTGAGATATTGCCGTTTTGGCGGCGTGTACAAAATTCAAACTTTGAGAATTAATTTAACTATAAAAACTAACTTAAAAAAAAATAAAAAAAATACCTATATTTAAGTTTGAAGGTGGATATTGATAAAAAAATATTAAAAAAATGGACTCAACTTCCTTATTGAAGAATTAAAGAAAAATTACAAAAAATGAAAAAAAATTACAAACAATGAAAAATGAATGAAGTTTGAACTGCAGAAAAATGAAATAGTTCACACGGAGCGGTCACAACACTTAAATGCACATATGAGCGGAACTACCAACTTCATTTGAAGTATTTGTTCAATGAACAATAAAAGAAGTGGGAACTGCCGCTAAAAGAAGTAGTTTTTACGAAGCGATCACAACGCTAGTCCTGGCGATATCACTATTAACACTAGGTTTACGGGATTTTTTTGTACGCCTCTTTCTACGGGAACCCGTTAAACTGACGGACATATATAAATACCGTTTAAATAAATGTTTTATTTAACTGAAATTAGACTCTTCGTCTCCACACACTGACTACAACTCTATAACTGAAGAAAGATTTATTAACTAACACTAATGCAGCCGTATGGTCAACTTCGCCAGAGTTCCACCCTCGAAGAAACATTTTTATTGCCCCATAAATCATAATGCGCCGAATGTGTTACGCAACGAACGCGTATTTGTAATTTGGCTTCGAAACAAAATATCCTTCACACCGATGACATTCTTTCTGCATTGCTTCACACAAATTTTTTACACTGTGATTTTTTGTTTTAAAAGTAATAATTTCACAATGGGACAAATTCAAAAGCTTTATTTCAATTTGACGGGTGTCCGTAGATATATGTATAAAGCGACTAGATTTTGAAAAAAATAAGAAGTTTAGAAATAAAAACACACTCAATGTTTTTACACTGTTCAATTATAAAATGTCGTAAAAAAAATACTCTTCTGTTTAGAAAAATTTGCAAAGCAAACCGAAAATTCATAAATTTTGACGGGTGTCGTAAACCTAATGTTAATATGACATAACACTCCAAAAATAGATAGAATAAAATATATTCCAGAAATTCACGATGGAATTAATTCTGATGAATCTGTAACAAAAGGTTATTTATTTCCGAAGATGCACTCGGGGTGTAAGTGATTTATATTTCAGATTAATTTAAACTGACCCTCACCATTCCCAATATTACTTTAAAACTATTTTCAATTAAAAAAAATCTGTTTTCAGCAATACCAAGATCGCTAAGGGCCAGCTTTTTTTTCTGTGCTATGAATTTGTTGCTTCCAGAGATATTCCTGGGAAAACATTTGAGATTACAGCAAAAAACAATCGTAATGAGATGAAATAATTTTCAATAAAAGTATGAGATCGCTTTAAAATGCTGCTTTCTAATGAGGTCTTGATGGCTTAATTGGCAGACTGTTACTCCCGGATAGAGTAGGGGTTCCGAGTTCGAGTCTCGGTCATGACCATTGTTCTTTATAGTTTCTGGCTTTTTTCTGTTTCATATTTGTGTTAAAGATTATTAATATAATTCATTTATTTATTAACGCCCGTTTTAGGCTTTTACATACATTTTAATATATATATTTATTTTTTTTCAAAACAGTAACCTCATTAGTGCAAGAATTGTGTAAAATAGAAAAAATAAAAAAAAGAGTGTTGAATAGCAGATACAAAAATAACTAATTACACGTTCAAAAATATTGTAAAAGAAAGGAAATAAATAATATTAAGTAAAAGGTCCAACTATTAGTTTAGCTCTACCAGATAACAACAACTGTACTAAATTAAACTTATAGTTTGATATTGACGTGTAAAATATATCAGCGACATCGATCTGAAAGTTTTAATAAGTTTAATTTTTATTATTGTTTTTTTTTATCATCATAAAAAATTGACAATGAAACATTTTTCTATAATAACAACTAGCCAAATATTCTACGTGAAATATTAAGCATCTTTACGATCTATATGCCAACCTGCACAACAGATCATTTCGAAGAGTATTCCAACTGTCTCGCTACCTTGCAAACTATTATTGACGACAAAGATTATAGCAACACAATTGTTATCGGTGACTTTAACGCTAATCCCGATTCACTCTTTGGACTAGAGCTGAAATCTTTTTGTCAAGAATATGAATACATATGTGCCGACATCGAAATTTTACCCAACGATTCCTACACATACATAAGTGACGCGCATAGCACCACCAGCTGGTTAGATCATTGCCTAGTTACGAAAAATATCTTTAAGCAAATCCTCGATATGAAAATTTATTATGACATGGACTGGACAGATCATCGAGCTCTCGAGTTGACTTTAATGACAAAAGGAATCCCTAAAACAGAAGTATATGCTCCTATGATAAGGGATTCAGCTACATGGAATCCGAAAAATATACGCGATATCGAAAAATACAATGTATGCTCGCAAAAAAATCTACGTAAGGTCATGGAAAAAAATATTATTTATATTGATAGTGGCAACCCTACAGACGCCCAAATAGAAGACCTATACGAGAATATAGTAGACGCGCTACGAAACACTGCTATTTCAGCATTCGGAGAAAGAGTCACCCAAAAATATAAGCAAGTCTGTGGATGGAATGAATATGTAGCGGGTAAATACGAAGAATCCAGACAAGCGATGAATATTTGGATCAAAAATGGGAGACCACACGAAGGTCCTATCGCGGAGGATAGAAAGGCAAAGCGTGCTGCCTTTAAAACAGCATTGAAAAAATGCCGAAATAATTCCATACAACTCCAGATGGATAAAATCGCTGGGGACTTCGATAAACGGGACTTTAAAAATTTTTGGAATAAGTCAAATAAAGTATTAAATGTACGGTGTAAAGTTCCGAATAACATTAATGGAGAAACGAATCCGGAAAACATCGCCAACATTTTCAAATTGCACTTCGCCACTAAAACCCCTTCCGCTACCGTCTCTTCAAACGAAACCCCACTGACAGAATACGATGATATTGAACTCCAGGTCACAGTGAACATGGTGAACACAGCCATCAGAAACATGAAAGCTGGGACATCAGCAGGGCACGATGGATTGAGCATCGAACACGTCAAACACGCAGGAGGAGCGATTTCGCAACTACTCGCAACGTTGTTTACTGTCATCCTTAAGAGTGGATACCTTCCTAAAGATATGACCAAAACAATAATCATACCGATTATCAAATCGAAATTGTCCGACATAACTCTACAGGAAAATTACAGACCGATTTCCATCGCTACCTCTATCGCCAGAATATTTGAACGTGTTCTGTTGGACCAAGTTGGACCCCACATGAAAACGAGCGATAATCAGATGGGCTTTAAAAAGGAGTGCTCCACGGACACAGCGATATTTTGCGTAAAACGAACGTTGGAACACTATCGAAAAAAGAAAACAACTACTTACGCGTGCTTTCTTGATCTCAGTAAGGCGTTCGACAGAGTCCATCACCCCTTACTATGGACTAAACTCGTTGAAAGGGGTATACCATCGAAGGTCGTCCACATTCTCAACACTTGGCACCGGCAACAAGAAAACCTGGTAAAGTGGAAAGATGGATTTTCCGAACCTTTTCATCTGAAAAGCGGAGTTAGACAAGGAGGATGCATGTCCCCATTATTGTTTAACATTTATATGGAAGAACTGACCCATAGATTAAATAATGCTAAGGTGGGCTGCCATATCGGAGGACAGTGTTTTTAATAATGTGAGCTATGCAGACGATATGGTCCCTCATGACGCCGTCTATAAGAGGGCTACGTATCCTCCTGAATATCTGCGAAGAGTTTGCTCAGGAAACAAACATGATTTACAATCCGCTAAAACGGCACTGATGGTTATTAGATACGGGCAGGGGTCCGAAAAACATTCCTCCAGCTTTCTTGAACGGTGAGGTTCTAAAAGGTAGTAGAAGAAACTAAATATCTAGGGCACATCATCACCAGCAAGCTAATGGATGACGACGACATTGACAGGCAAAGGCGAGCACTCAGTGTGAAATCAAACATGCTCAGTAGAAGATTTCGGCTCTGTAGTCCACCAGTGAAAAGGACACTCTTCCTGGCGTTCTGCACTACCCTATACACGTGCGAGCTCTGGACCAACTTTAAGAAGAGTAGCATGGAAAGGCTTTCGGGTCCAGTACAACAACGCCTACCGCATGATGTTCAGTCTCCCCAGGCACTGCAGCGCTTCCGGTATGTTCACCGAGGGGCGAGTTCAGGATTTGCAGCCCTTATGAGAACCAGGGTAGCAGGAATGCGGGAAAGGATTAACAACTCCAGAAATAACCTCATCATGGAATCCCGTCAGATCCCGAACTCAAGCATAGAAGCGCATTGGAGTAAATTATTGGCCCCATCAATCTTAACGCTGCCAGGATGGACTCCCTCTTGATGGCGTTTTGTAGAAATGAGGCCTAATATACTCCAATCATATTTTTCTTACTTACATTCTTTATTTATTTCTTACTTTTTTTTAATTTTTTTTTTTTATCATCATTATTATTATTTTATTTTCATATATTTTTTATTTTATTATTTACTTATTTATTTATTTCTTATGAATTTCTGTTCATTATTATTTTGTTACTATTATTATTACAATGTATTGATATCAATTATGGAAGGTATTGCATTTACTACTCCTGCATACCTTCGGAATAAAACTTTATTATTATTATTATTATTTTATTATTATTATAAGTCTAAATTACCATGGTTTTATGTAATTTTCCAACGCTAATTGGATGAGTCTACTAACCGGTAAAAGGTTTGTACAGGTGATAGAGCCACACAGATTTCAGGTTCGTTTCGTCTCCCACAAACTATGCACATTAAGCGAGCGATTCCATTAAAGATTGAACACAATAAACGGCGTTTGCTGTACCTTGAACGAAAACAACACATTTTTTAAATCACCTCGGTACTTGTCCATAATTGTTAATGGTTTTATTGGTGGCGCATTTTGAATAAATCTTTCAACTCTGCAGTGGATGAACGATGCGAATAACCTAAATAAAATGCTGTTTCCCGGCCAGCGCAGGCAGAGAAGAAAAAACGCTGCAAATCTTTTGCCAGAAACTTCTTACTTCAATCTGACGGCCTCCATTGTCGAGTGGTTAGACGCTCGACTACGAATCAAAAGGTCGCGGGTTCAAACCCGGCGCGCGCAAATGTTTTTTAATTAACTTTGACATGAAGCACTCACTTTGTGTTAAGACATAGTAAAATTTGAAACAAAAGTATATTTGCTTTAACACCACTTTATTGGACACATAAACCAACCGGTTTCGGCTCTTTCTGAACCTTCTACAGGGTTGAATAAATATATATTTACAAATACAAACATATTTATTTAACCCTGAAGAATGTTCAGGTGGAGCAGAAATTATTTAGTGTATGTATCCAATAAAATAGTGTTAAAACAAAGATACTGTAATTTTATCAATATGTGTCATAACACATTTAATTCATATAAAATAATAAAAAGTACGTTTGCGGCACGTTCCAGAGTGGTAGACACTCTAAGTATCGCCCTGGTGAAAGACCACCATTCAGAATCGAAACGTTGCTTGAAATGGCTTTAGCCGTGTTTGGTGACCAGATCTGAATAGCCAGGTACTTCCCAACCTTCCTACAGGGCAAACTGAGAAAGATACAACGTTAAAAGCTAATTTATATAGCGCCGTTTTTGTGTAATATCACCTCACCTAATTCACTTGAGGGCCTCCATGGTCGAGTGAAAAGACGCTCGACTACGAATCCAAAGGTCGCGGGTTCAAACCCGGGGTGCGCAAATAACTTTTTTAAACTGAATATGTGTCGTAACACATTTTGATTCAAATAAACATGATGAAAAGTATATTTGCGGCACGTTCCAGAGTGGTAGATACTCTAAGTATCGCCCTGGTGAAAGACCACCATTCAGAATCGAAACGTTGCTTGAAATGGCTTTAGCCGTGTTTGGTGACCAGATCTGAATAGCCAGGTACTTTCCAACTTTCCTCTTCCCCATCTCCTTCCCCTTCCACTACCTTCAGCCTCACAACATACCCCTATTGGGGATGCCATAGTCTCACTGGCTCTAGACGGTTGGGAGCAGTTATAAAAAAATGCAAAATCAATTTCCCATATCTTAAAAATTAATAATTCTTCTTTTTTCACGATCTCTTATTATTGATTCTAATACTAATTTCACTTGATCCCGCGGTTTCTGTATGGAACGTCGAGCATAATATATCCATTTAAAATAATATATATTTTTGCACTAACCAAATAGAAGTGACCCATTGTCTCAAAAAGATCTATGTTGCATAATGGAAGAAACACAGAAGGATTTAATTATTTTCAGCTGTATACAAATGTTGGACACGCGTTTGGCGTATCTCCCGGCTGTACTACACTACATCATGATTCATTATTTATCCGCCAATCCTCTCTTGAAATCCAAAAAATTAAGCGTCACTTTCTTAATCTTGTTCTTTACGCTTATTCCGAGCTTAATTGCGCTGCTAGCCTCCCGTTTTCTTGATGCGGCCAGGACTCTCCAAATACTGTAAGGTCTATCACCAAGAATTTAATCTAAGACCCACTCGCTGATAAAATATTTACCACGTTTAAACTAAAACATGGTGCAAACTTTCTGATGACGTCATTATACCCTCATCAGAGTCTTAAAACCAATCACTGATATAATTTTTGCCACGTTTAAACTAAAACGTGGTGCGAACTTTCTGGTGACGTCATTATACCCTCATCAAAGTCGTAGAACCAATCACTGATAATAATATTTGCCACGTTCAAACTAAAACATGGTGAAAACTATCTGATGACGTCATTATACCCTCATCAGAGTCTTAGAACCGATCGCTGATAAAATATTTGCCACGATCAAACTAAAACATGGTGCAAACTTTCTGATGACGTCATTATACCCTCATCAGAGTCTTAAAACCAATCACTGATATAATATTTGCCACGATCAAACTAAAACTTGGTGCAAACTTTCTGATGACGTCATTATACCCTCATCAGAGTCTTAGAACCGATCGCTGATAAAATATTTGCCACGATCAAACTAAAACACGGTGCAAACTTTCTGATGACGTCATTAAACCCTCATCAGAGTCTTAAAACCAATCACTGATATAATATTTGCCACGATCAAACTAAAACTTGGTGCAAACTTTCTGATGACGTCATTATACCCTCATCAGAGTCTTAGAACCGATCGCTGATATAATATTTGCCACGTTCGAACTAAAACATGGTGAAAACTATCTGATGACGTCATTATACCCTCATCAGAGTCTTAGAACCAATCACTGATATAATATTTGCCACGTTCAAACTGAAACATGGTGAAAACTATCTGATGACGTCATTATACCCTCATCAGAGTCTTAGAACCGATCACTGATATAATATTTGCCTCGTTCAAACTAAAACTTGGTGCAAACTTTCTGATGACGTCATTATACCCTCATCAGAGTCTTAGAACCGATCGCTGATATAATATTTGCCACGTTCGAACTAAAACATGGTGAAAACTATCTGATGACGTCATTATACTCTCATCAGAGTCTTAGAACCAATCACTGATATAATATTTGCCACGTTCAAACTGAAACATGGTGAAAACTATCTGATGACGTCATTATACCCTCATCAGAGTCTTAGAACCGATCACTGATATAATATTTGCCTCGTTCAAACTAAAACTTGGTGCAAACTTTCTGATGACGTCATTATACCCTCATCAGAGTCTTAGAACCGATCGCTGATATAATATTTGCCACGTTCGAACTAAAACATGGTGAAAACTATCTGATGACGTCATTATACCCTCATCAGAGTCTTAGAACCAATCACTGATATAATATTTGCCACGTTCAAACTGAAACATGGTGAAAACTATCTGATGACGTCATTATACCCTCATCAGAGTCTTAGAACCGATCACTGATATAATATTTGCCTCGTTCAAACTAAAACTTGGTGCAAACTTTCTGATGACGTCATTATACCCTCATCGGGTTAATTTACCGATATATGGAGTTATGACAAACGAAAGAATGCGGCTGACGGCTCATGCGCAGAAACGCATTTTGGTAAGAAGCGGGGTCAACCGGACAAAATTGCCAATCACCATTGTACGGAGTGTCTATTTCCCAAACAGCTTCGGCCAAGCTACGCGGTAGACGAAAAGTCATCCGCATTTTTTAAATTGTTGAGCTCAGAGGTGATGAAGTAATAATAATGAAATCTTAGATGTAAGTTACTAGTTATAAGTTATACTCAGTAGTAAGTTACAAGCCATAAGTCCTTATTGTAAGTCACTAGTTGAAAATATAAGTTGTAAGCCATTAGTAATAAATCTTAACTGTAAGTTTTTAGTTATAAGCTTAAGTGATAAATTATAGGTTAGATGAATTAATTTGTAAAGCGCCCTTGAGGTGATCTTCCCACAAAAACGGCGCTATAAAAGTAATCCATTTATTATTACAGGTATCTTGGAGTAAGAATATGTATGTAGAGAGAGCTAAACGTTTTTACCCCACCTATACAAATTTGTGATGAATCACTTTCTTCGGATTTTTACGTCGTATACTGTGAGAGAAAAAAGACAAGAAAAGTTTTCACATAATGTTGCAGCACTTCTAAGTATGTACGGATGTTCTACGTCCGCGCTAACTTCACACCATCGAGTCGCACAACTAACGTCGACGGATTTTCAGGTTATTTCCAATATTTGTGCAGATTAAAAAATTGCAGTGGTTATACAAATAAATCAAACATGATGGTGATATGTGCTATGCGGGAATGTTCGAATAAGACCAAACAAAGATTATAAAACGTCACTTTTCAGAGGTATTTCAACAGTTTTGAATATTTTTGACCGAACTTTAGAATTTTCACATTTTTAATGTTATAAAGACATAAAATCAACAAAAAGCTTCTATCATTATGTAGGCAAAACTTCTGTTATTAGTGTTTGTGTGATATTTTGATTTTACAAATAATTTTAATTGTGTATTGATATGGTTTTGTTTAATGTGTTTAAGTATTTTTATTAAAAATGTCCGAATTCTATGTAGGCGGTGACTAATGGGCTATCCAACATTCTTTAACATATCTTTGTCTCTTTCTATCTAGTCAGTATAAAGTCAACCGACCTGACTACACTGTTCCGCAAAGGTACCTCTCCATATATTCTCACTCCAAGACGGCGTCAAACGTCGCACTTTTTAATTCTTAATTATTTTTGGCCACACGAAAACGATTTATTTCTAAGCTTATCAAATTTGACGTAAAATATCTGTCACGTAGAAAAAGCGCCACAAAGAAAAACATTAACGTAACTCATAAAACAAGTATTATTTTAAATATTTAAAAACTGGATGATTTTTTACTCTAATTTTGAAGGTTTGCGTTTTGAATGAACGTCCATATTGACGTATAAATAAACAATACTATACATTAATTACTTGTCGTATGCCAGTGCTATCAACCATCGATGGATTGAACACCGTATCGCGTATTACAAGTTCCATTGTTTTTGCCAGCGGAGTAACACAATCCCTACTGCCCCCCGGCAATCGTAAGGGGATATTTTATTTTATTTTATTAGGAACGTAAAACAAAATATTTACATAAACATGTTAAAAGTATTATCAAATAGAGAGATTAGTGTAAATATTCCAAAATTAATATGTTCACAGCATATATTATAATATTGTAATTAACAGTATAACACACAAACGCTGCACTACACGTAACATTGTGCCTAGGTAATTGACACCTGATGCATACAACAATAATGACATGGTGGCCAAACAAATAAAACATGATTATCAAAAACAATGTTGCAGGCAAATGACACAAAATTATTTTTATTTTTCATTGTATTATATTTTTTAAGTTAATCAATTTTATTATGCAAATTAAATATATGTAAAAAAGTCATCAGATATAGCTGTTTGTATCATATTTTTAAAGGAATTGAGTGAATTAGTTTTTACTCTTGCTCGTAAAATAGAGAAGCTGGCAAAATCGTTTTGGTTTCTGATTGTTATGAGATATCCAGTTCATTTTATTACTACTCGTACCTTGTCGAAACGTTAAGATTTTTTTTTATATATTACAACAATCATTGAAAATTTATTCATTAGAAAAGCGTAGGAAAGACTTTGATCTTATTTGTATTTTAAAAATTAATGATTGTGCGTTTGTTGCAAATCATCCAGTTCAACATTCCTTGCTGTAAATATAATCAATCATGGGGTATCACATGAATGTACCACACAAATACTTTGTTGGACTCATTTTTTCTAGATTCTACTGTGACGTATTGTTAAAATAAATTCCTAATAATTAATTTTGCCCCCTTTCTATACCGTTCGTGTACGTCATATTGAATCCGTACAACATCGCCTCTTACGCGAAATTGCATGGAAGTTAGGGCGAGAAAGAGGCGATTATTCATATGGTGACATTGAACAATCATTAAAAAATTCTTCATAAGAAAAGCGTCGAAAAGACTTTGGTTTAATTCACATTTAAAAAATTATCAATTATATACTTGACTCACCTTCTTTGTTGCAAATCATCTAGTTCGACATTCCTTGCCGTAGACTCAGAAACAATACATTGCTGTTCCTCAATCATAAAAATACTAATAATGGGTATAATTCTCCAATGTCCAGAATGTCAAAACTTGTTGACTCAAGCCATGGTCTTGAAATTTTTGGTAGCAGTCTAAATGATTTTTTATCATTCCTTACGACTCTACCAAAACTTTGACTAGACCATAGCTTAAATGTTCTCTCTTATGTTTATTTTGCCTTATTGTTTATATTTGTCATCGCCTCATTTATTATTATGTATATGCTATTCATTCTCTGTTGCTCTTTTTCCCATTTCGTGTTTTATATGTCTTTTTTGTAATTGGACTTTAGTCTGTTAATTAATAAATAAATATATTTAAACAACCACTGTAAATTTATTCATTTGAATAGCGTAGGAAAGATTTTGATCTTTTTGGATTTTCAAAATTAATAATTGTGTGTATGAACACAATTCAATTCATCCAGTTAAACATTCTTTGCTGTAGTAGTATGTAGATATAATCTAACTAACTAACCATCACGCCGTTTCCCCGCAGGGGTAGGCAGAGAGGACAGACTGTCATACAACTCTGTCTTAGCACACACTTCTTGCTTCATTTACATTTATACATCGTCTCATACATACTCTTCTGTTATTCTGACTCTTCACATGACCCGATTCAAGTATTTGATTTACTTGATCGTGCCATGTCTTTCTCGGGCGCCCTCGACTTCTTCTTCCATTCACTTTCGCATCATATATTCTTTTCACACTCCTATCTTCGTTCATTCGCTCTACATGCCCAAACCATCTAAGCGTCTCTTTCTTGATCCTATCCATTACGCTCATATCAAACTTGCATTCTTTCCGGATATCCACATTTGTAATACGGTCACACATGGTTTTACCGCACATCCGTCTCAAAGAACTCATTTCCACAGCATTCAGTCTACTTTCATCCTTTCTCTGCCAGTTCCACGCCTCACTGCCATACATCAGGGTTGGTATAAGCACTCCATTGTGGACTGCTAGCTTCGCTTCTTTGGACAATTTCTTATTTGCCCCAACAGCGTTCAGTCCTCCATTAATGGAGTTTCCTGCATTCACCCTTCTTTCAATATCCTTATAATCGATCATGGGATATCACATGAATGTACCACACATACTCGTATGTTTCGATAAACTCATTTTTTCTACATTGAGTGTAGTCTTTTTATTTTCTGGCCTTTTCTGTTTCATATTTGTGATGTTGATTATTGATATTATTTAAATATTTATATTACTTATTAAAAAAAAGACAAACATTCTTGGGTTACTAATAATCTGACAATATTAAAAAACTCCTACTACCATCATAACAAGCGGAAAATGTTGGTTGTGCTATGATGGAGGACTTAGCTAGCAGAGGAATTGAACTCACGACGCCCGGGTGGGAGTCCGACGCGTTTGTCCACTCAGCTACTAACTGTTCAAACTTACCTCCCCTAAAGTTAAAGTAACGTGCTGCCTTAACCGTTAGGGTTAACTTTCGTACTAATAGAATTTATCATTTCGTCTAAATAGGTATATCTAGATGACTTCCTTAAACTAAGAATAAAACCACTTCCAGTTTAATTAATTCAAATGTTCAAGCGTGTCCGATCTCGGGCAAATGGAATCAATTGGAAAATCAAGTCTCCTTCAATGCAAGCAATCTGATCTAATTAATTAACGTACTCGGTTTGACCGCAAGTGATCAGCCAAACGATTCCACTGAAGCAAGAGTCAAGTTAATGCGACATAGCACGCCACAAAGGGGGATTTACCCGAGATTCAATTCGAATTCTTTCTTATGAATCTGTAACAAATATAATATATTAATTTATACTTAAATATAATTAAACTTGAATTTTAAGAGAATAATGGTCATAACCGAGACTCGAACTAAGAACCTCTACTCTATTCAGGAGTAACACTCTACCAATTAAGCCATTAGGACCTCATTAGAAAGCGACATTTTTAATTGAGCTCATACTTCTATTGAAACTTATTAATATTTCATGTCATAACCATTGTTTTTTTTTAGTTTCTGGTTTTTTCTGTTTTATATTTTTGTTTATATTTTTAATAATATTTAATAATAAATACACATTAATGCTTTAGTTAATTTTTAATAACTATTGGTATTACAGACAGCCCTGATTTACTAAATCTTATTTCCTTTCACATACCAACGAGTACAACTCGATTCAAATTTTTATTTAGATCAAACAATAATATCAGCACTGAGTCAGTAGAAAGCGGCACGTTTAAACGATCTCATACTTCTATTGAAAATGATTAATATTTGAATTTCTTCCAATTTTAGGCTGCCATCTTTTGATGATATTTTTTAAGTTCTACCCAAACACATATTGAATATCTAGATAGTGTCTTGAATAAATATCCATTTTTTCAGTATGACTTCTTACCAAGTCGAGAATAAATATTAAAATTGGAATCAACTTTAGAGCATTGATGCTTATTTATTACTAGATATTTAAATAATACTAATAATCTAAAATACAAATATGAAACCATGCAATTTTAACGTAAAACATTGTATTTTCATAGAAAACAATCATTTTGTGGTTTGACATATAAAAAGGAATGAAAAAATAACTTTGTAATAACAAATAATAGCAAAAATGGTCATGGCATTAGATTAAATAATTTAGAAGCACTAGAAATAAACAAAGCCATTAAATATAATAGTCATATTATTGATAATCAGGAATTTTTTTACAATATTATGTATATTTCTTGTAAACTCATGAAATTTTTCATTATTCTTTAATAACCTTCTTAGTTGACGTTTTGTTTCTTTCAATTAAAATTATCTGTATCTTTCTCTCTGTTCCTTTGTTATAATCTTAGATGAATTCAATAATGTAGATACGTTACTGAGACACCGCGCGTGACTTTACGAAGCTAAGCCAACGTGGCATACCTGAGATTTACTGCGTTTAGTCTCGCACAAACATTCGTTTGACGAACAAGCTGTCACCAGCTGCCACAAACGCATCGCTGTTAGCTCTTTTCTGAGATAAAATGCCTTCCAGTGCTTTTGACAAGTGTAAAAATCATTCGGGAACAAAAAACAAATCTCATGGATTTTCTTTTCATGCAAAGTACACACAAATCACTTATTATTTCAATTAATACAATTATTCAAATAAGTGAGATAGCGAATGCAGAAATACATAAGTGTGTGGAAGACAACCTAGCGACAGTACACGAGTACGTCGCATGCTACTTCGCTCGTAAGTTCGTTAGGGAAGAGGGGGCTTGTAACGCGGGGAGTGTAACGCGGACGTTCATATAGCTATCTCATTCATACACACATATTCTGCTTGGTATGGCTATCCTTTTCATGCTTTCAGAGCATGCCATATTTATCGTTCTATTTGTATGAATATGACGTGTCTTGTATTTTATGTCTATGGTTATAATAGGTGTTATTTTATTGTTTTCTCATTGTTTTGTTATTTTATTTTATAAATTGTTCTCCCTACGTATGTACACTCGTATATACCCGCACACTTTGTATTTTTGCTTGGTTTAATTTTGTACCCTGACGATGCTTTGACGAAATCAGTCGGTCGTAAAAATTGAAATAACATTTGTGGTCTTGAACAAAGTTATTTTTTATTTCTGTAAGTATGTCAAACCACAAATTGGTTGCTTTTTGTGAAAATATAAAAATTCTTCATTGTTAACTTGTTGGTTTTTAGCTAACACTTGGTTTATTTTTAATGTGGCCTGGCTTTGACCAAGTGATCATTACGCCACTGTAGTGCATTATCATAGCAGTTAAATCCATATTCGAAATTAATCGCATGCCATGACAGTTCAATTTCCAATTAATTCCGTTTCAAGAATGACAGCCATATGTCATTACTCGGCGCTCAGAATATTGATGACAATTACATCAGCAGCTTATAGATGTCATCTTGTTTAGATGTTTGCCGCTAGACCCTGTACGCGGCTTTAGTTGGTTTGCTTATTTATCGTTGGTTTTTCCAAAATAGGTTTTTGTGATAAGATTTAAATTAAATAAAAAACTATTGTTATTAAGTAATTCTATTAAAAGTATTTATTATTAGTGACAGCTGTTTAGGCATTTAAAGCCATTATCAAATTGTGGGCAGGCTACGTGAAAAAAACGTATGTATAATACGATTTTAGTTCACTTTTTAATTAAAAAAACAAATTAAATCGAAATATCTTAAAATTCTATGAGTTACTCAAAAATACACATTTTGGTTTTCTAGCACAAGCAAAACTACTTATTATTTATCTGTTAATTGTAACTAACTAACTAACAATCACGTAGTTTCCCCGTAGGGGTAGGCAGAGAGGACGGACAGCCTATAACTCTGTCTTGGAACACACTCCTTGCTTCATTTACATTCATACATCGTCTCATACATACTCTTCTGTTATTCTGACTCTTCACATGACCCGATTCAAGTATTTGATTTACTTGATCGTGCCATGTCTTTCTCGGGCGTCTTCTACTTCTTCTTCCATTCACTTTCGCATCATATATTCTTTTCACACTATACGGTAGTTAAAAAAAAAATTAAGGTTTCCAGTGAATATAATTCGCAAACAATAATCTTTTAAATTCTTTATGAAATGCATAGTGGAATTTCAGGTAAAACGTTAAAAAATGCCTTTGCTGGTTATCAAGCTGCAATTTATACTGACATTTTAGTATGTTTTTCATAGAGTTTAAAGGATTACAGTTAAAAAATTGTATTCACTGGAACCTATTACATTTTTATGATTCCCCATAGAAAATTCGCAGATGAATCACGTGTAGTATTGCTAGTATTAGAATACTACAAAGTTACGTTTAGCATCATTCTTGTGTGCTGACCCTTAAGATCAAAATTTGTTTCCCCGCATTTAATGATTACTAACTATTGTTACTCAACTAAAGGTAGGTTTTCCTGAATTGTTTTTTAAAGTGATTTGCCATTAGTTTTTCCCCCGTTTATTAAAATAAATTGTGTGAATATAATAAAATAATTAAAAGTACTTTTATTAATTATTTGATTAATCGCTTTAAGAAATTACATAGTTTTGCTTTTTACGGTGTTTTAAATTTTGATTTCTTGAACATATACGAGTACATATTAGCCATTTTTATTTCCTACGTTATTTTCATGCGGAATGCTAGATTTCCACACCCTGCAAGCCCGCCGGAAGATGTTTTTGGGTAAACATTTTTTTAAATTGATTTTTGGATGTATTTACTACCCATATGTACCAAAGGAAATCAACTTGTTTCCCCCAAGTTAGTAAATTCGTGCGAGGCACCATGTAACTAAGAGTGAGTTGAATTTGGATTAATTGTTGAATGGGTAAATGTTGACCTTCTAAATATATCGAAGGAATGTCTATTATTACTTCTACCAATTGTAAGATCTGAAAAAATATTTTCTTTGGACCCCGCGGTAGACTGTGAAGCAGATTTTAGTATATATATATATTAAAGGTGTTGGTTCATTTGATAAAGATAACTATCTATTGGTGTCTTTTCAACATATTATCGCCTCGATAAGCCCTCGATCATTGCACAAGCAACATCTACCGCTTCTTATGATGGCAGTAGGAGTTTTTCAAATATTGTCAGGTTATTCACAAAACAAAACGGTGGTCAAACCACAAAGTGATTGCTTATTTTTTTTTTTAAACCATTTTTTTATCACTAAATAATATTTTCAATAATTAATAATTAATAAAAATATTATTTAGTGATAAAAAGTGGTTTAAAAAAAAAAACCATGATGCAAGTATTTTTACAATTCAAAATAATTATTTAACTAAGTAGTTAAATATCACAAGGGTGGGCAGAAGGATATACTGCCACACAACGTTGTCTTGGCACATACTCCTTGATTGATATTCATACCATATCAATAAGCTATCATGCGGAACAGTATCGATACTGAGCGGATCCGGACGTTGGTGTGAATCTACCATAATACTCTGAATGAGAGAGAAAATCTTCTAAAAGGAGATTATAAATTAATTCTCGATGTTTCTCAGCATTTAAGGAACAAAAAATCTGAGAATTTATTTCTGAGAATTTAGTTTCAGTCAGTAAAGGCGTACTTTATTACTTATTGTCTTCTATTTTCGTAACGTAATCGGCTTAACCCTCCGAATGCCAGTCAACGATAAATCGTTGTTCTTGGCGAAAACTGCCAACAACGATCGTCGTTTGAGTAAAATGACTAACTAACTGACTAACCATCACGGCTTTTCTCCGCAGGAGTAGGCAGAGAGGACGGACCGCCATATAACTCTGTCTTGGCACACACTTCTTGCTTCATTCACATTCATACATCGTCTCATACAAACTTTTCTGTTATTCTGACTCTTCACATAACCCGAATCAAGTTTTTGATTTACTTGATTGTGCCATGGCTTTCTCGGGCGTCCTCGACTAACTAACTTTCTCATCGTATATTCTTTTCACACTCCTTTCTTCGTTCATTCGTTCTACATGCCCAAACCATCTAAGCGTCCTTTTCTTGATTCTATTCATTACGCGCACATCAGTCTTGCATTCTTTCCGGATATCCTCATTTTTAATACTGTCATAAATGGTTTTATCGCACATACGTCTTAAGGATTTTATTTTCACAGCATTCAGTTTACTTTCATTATATACCTAAAACCTGTAAAAAAAATGTTATTACTTTAAAAAAATTAAGTTTGAAAAAATGCGTTTTAAGGGTAGATATCTTGTCTAAAAATTTTTTTTACAATAACTCCACACAGGAGTCTTTGAAGGAAATAATTTCGCTCAAAGCCTATGTCATCTTTGGGGATGCTGTGTGGAGGGTCTTTTTTAGGAAAAGAATGAGTGAACTTGGGTCTTGAAGAGACCCGTGTTAAAGGAGGGAGAAAACAGAGAGGCCAGCAAATCGTTCCATAGCCGAGCTGTTGAACATAAGAACGAGTCGTAAAAGTTACCAGTTCTCATATATTGAATGTCAACCCGGTACAAATGTTGGGCGCGCGTTTGGCGAGTTTCCCGACTGTGCACCGGTGCCAAAGGGATCGATGACGCAAGTTCCTCGGAGCATCTTCCATTGAAATACCTGTAGAACAAGGACAGCATTCCCACCTGACATCTGCGCTTCAAAGGTTGCAATCCGTTTGTTGAGATAGGAGAATCTATCAAACGGACCGCCCGTTTCTGCACAGAGTCAAGGGTTTTTTTCAGGTATTTAGGGGCTCCAGACCAGAGGTGGCTGCCAAATTCAACAGTGGGGCGTATTTGCGTTTTGTACAGGGTCAGAAGTTGCGTACTATTGAAGTATCTGTGTCGGCATCCAAGGGGTTGAAATCAAAATTTGAAACACTTTTGAAAATACATTTATCTTTCAAGTACCTATCGGCCAAAAGCAAAACTCGTGAAAATTCCAACTAATATCTTTGGGACGCTTAAATTTTAATTGGTTTAACTTGACAAAGGACACATAACTCGAAAAGCTAAATCCCCCCTTAATATTTATTTGAAACGATATTTAATGATCCGCCCACGGAGCGATCACCAACTGGGTAATCGTTTTCGAAACGCGTTCTTTGAATGTCAAAGCGAACTCTGAACCCGAGTTGAAAAGGTGATATATTTTACAGGTGGATTTTCAAAGTGCCGAAACGTACTAAATACTTTTTAACATTTTTTTTGCGTTTACGCTCAAGTTACGATATAGTAAATGGATCATTAAGGGTGAGACTGGTTCTCGTTGTGACCGCTGAGAACTCCTTATTTTGGCGGAGGTCCTACTTCCTTCATTGTTAAACTAACTAACTAACTAACCATCACGCCGTTTAGCCGCAGGAGTTTGACGGCCTCCATGGTCGAGTGGTAAGACGCTCGACTACGAATCCAAAGGTCGCGGGTTCAAACCCGGCGTGCGCCAATTACTTTTATTTAATTAATATGTGTCATAACACATTTAATTCATGTAAAAATAATAAAAAGTATATTTGCGGCACGTTCCAGAGTGGTAGATACTCCAAGTATCGCCCTGGTGAAAGACCACCATTCAGAATCGAAACGTTGCTTGAAATGGCTTTAGCCGTGTTTGGTGACCAGATCTGAATAGCCAGGTACTTCCCAACCTTCCCCTTCCCAATCTCCTTCCCCTCCCCACTACCTACAGCCTTACAACATATCCTATTTGGGAATGCCATAGTCTCACTGGCTCTGGACGGTTGGGAGCAGTTGAGACTCTTGTGCGGTATTCACGTAAAAAAAAAAAAAAAAAAAAGTGGCAGAGAGGACGGACCGCCACATAACTCTGTCTCGGCACACACTCCTTGCTTCATTAACATTCATACATCGTCTCATACATACTCTTCTATTATTCTAACTCTTCACGTGGCCCGATCAAAGTATTTGATTCACTTGATCGTGCCATGTCTTCCTAGGACGTCCCCAACTTCTTCTTCCATTCACTTTTGCATCATATATTTTTTTCACACTCATTTTTTTGTTCATCCACTCTACATGCCCAAACCATCTAAGCGTCCCTTTCTTGATACTATTTATAATACTTACATTCTTTCCGGATATCGACATTTTTAACACGGTCATACATTGTTTTACCGCGTCTCAAGAATCTGATTTCTACAGCATTCAGTCTACTACACATACTAATACATATATAGTATAATATACCAGAAAATGCATTTTTATACTATATTGACATTTTAATAAATAAATAAAATAAATTATCGAAATAATATCAGTAATCTTCAACGTAAATATAAAACAGTAAAAATATGGCATTCGCGACCGAGACTCGAACTCGGAACCTCTACTCTATCCGGGAGTGACGCTTTAAACAATTCAGCCACCGAGACCTTAAAAGAAACCGGCATTTTTAAGGCTGATTCACACTAACGTCCGGTTCCGCTCAGTGCCGACATTGTTCCGCAAGAGAGCTTATTGATATGGTATGAATACCGTTCAAGGAGTATGTGCCAAGACAAAATTGTGTGGCAGTATATCCTTCTGCCCACCCTTGTGATATTTAACTACTTATTTAGTTAAATAATTATTTTGAAGTGTAAAAATACTTACAACGCAGAATTTTTTTTTTAAAACCATTTTTTAATCACTAAATAATATTTTTAATAATTAATAAAAATATTATTTAGTGATAAAAAAATGGTTTTTGATAAAAAAAATCGGCGATGTTAGTATTTTTACAATTCAAAATAATTATTTAACTAACTAAGTAGTCAAATATCACAAGGGTGGGCAGAAGGATATACTGCCACACAACCTTGTCTTGGCACATACTCCTTGATCGATATTCATACCATATCAATAAGCTCTCTTGCGGAACAATATCGGCACTGAGCGGAACCGGACGTTGGTGTGAATCAGCCTTTAATCGATTTCATTCTTCATTTGAAAATTATTAATATTATTTATATCAATTTTTCTTCCGATTTGACTGCCATCTTTGTATGGTATACAAATCTTTACCCGAGCACATATTATATACCTAGATGGTCTCGGTTGCGACCGTTATTTTTTTCTGTTTCAATTTGCGTTGAAGATTATTAATATTATTTCAACTATTAATATGAAAATAATAAGCACAAAAGCTTTGAAGTTAATTACGAATTAATATAAAATAAATTTAAAAAAATGGTACTTAAAAAAACAAATTTTTTCAGCATGACAGCTGTATCGCTTGCGAAGGCATTGTCAGACTGTCAGCATAATAATTATAATAATCACAAAATAAAACAATTATTACAATGGCGTTCTACAAAAAAATAACTTCAGAACAAGTATCCAACTGTATTTAATTTCCACAATTGTAATTGATAAAGAACAAAAGGTTTACAGTTAAGTAAATATTATCCTATTAAAGGTTTATTTCCAAAACAACAGGATAATGAACGGGTCTTAGAGTAAGACTATATATTGGAAAGAGAGCTAAATATATTTACCCAACCTATACAAATTTGCGATAAAGTACTTTCTACAGGTTTTTAAAGTCGTGTACCATGAAAGAGAAGGAGACAAGAAAAGTCTTCGCATAATATTGCAGCACTTTTAAGTATGGAAGAATGTTCTCCGTCCGGGCTAACTTCACATCATCGAGTCGTATAACTTACGTCAACGGATTTTGAGGTTTTTCTTTCAATATTTGTGTTTATTAAAATACTTGAAGTGGTTTTACAAATAAATCAAACATGATGGTGGTATGTGCTATGCGTGAATGTTCAAATAAGGCCAAACAAAGATTATAAAAAACATAGCTTTTCAGAGGTAATTTCAACAGTTTTAAATATTTTTGACCGAACTTTAGAATTTTTACATTTCTGATGATATAGAGACATAAAACCAACAAAAAGCTTCCATCATTATTTTGGCAAACTTACTGTTATTAGAGTTTGTGTGATATTTTTGACTTTAAAAATCATTTTATTGATTTTTTAAATTTTTTTAAAGAAAGACAAACATTCCCCGGTTACGAATAACCTGACAATATTTGAAAAACTCCTACTGCCATCATAGGAAGTGGAAGATGTTGCTTGTGCAATGATGGAGGACGTAGCCAGCAGAGGAATTGAACGCACGACGCCCGGGTGGGAATCCGACGCATTTATCCACTCGGCTACCGACCGGTCGAATTTTGTTTTTTGTGTTCAAATATGTTTATTAAAAATGTCCGAATTCCATGAGGGCGGTAACTAATAGGCTATACTACATCCTTTAATATATCTTTGTCTCTTTCTATTGAGTCAGTATAAAGTCAACCTGACTACACTGTTTCGCAAAGGTATCTATCCAAATATTCGTACTCCAAGGAACGATCAACAGAAATATAAAACATGAAAACTTACCTTTGGCAGTTCAAAGTGTCTACCCCCGCCATCTTGAAATGTTGTTACAGCCAACCACTCACTAAATTAATATCACTGAACTGGGATAAAACACAGCGTAGACACGACAGCCAACATCTGAAACAAAGAAAAAAAACACCATTAGTTATTACATTAAAAATATTTTTTTCTTGCGTATTTTTAACTTGTTCTTTTGATCACTCAAATATCCATTTTATATGACGTTTATAGACGTAAATTTAATCATCAATAATTATTTCAAACTACCCTAGAAATAAACCGCAGAGGGACGTTTCGAAATAATATTGAATACCGCACAAAAGTCCCAACTGCTCCCAATCGTCTGGAGCCAGTGAGACCATGGCATCACCAATTGGGGTGTGTTGCAAGGCTGAAGGTACTAAATAGGAGAAGAAGATGAAGAAGTGGAAGGGTTGAGAGGTATCTGGTTATTCAAATCTTGTCACCAAACACGGCTAAAGCCATTTTAAGCAACGTTTTGATTCTGAATAGTGGTCTTTCTATAATACTTTGATTGTCTACCATTCTGGAACGTATTGCGAATACAGCATATATTATTTTATATTAGTATTTATATTGAATTCTGTAGAAATGAGATCCTTGAGGCGCATGTGTGGTAAAACTATGTACGAGCGTGTCAAAAATGTGGGAATTTGGAAATAATGCACGGTTGATGTAAGGGTAATAAATAGGATTACGAAAAGGACGCTTAGATGGTTTGGACATGTAGAGCAAATGAACGAAGAAAGGAGTGTGAAAATAATGTATGACGCAAAAGTAAATGGAAGAAGAAGTCGGAGACGCCCGAAGAAGACATGGCACGATCAGGTGAATCAAAAACTCGAGTTTTTTTGTTTTTGTTTTTTCAAGAACTCAACACATGAGGCCTTGAAGGAAATAATTTGCTTTCAGGATGCTGTGGGAGGGTTCATTTATTTGCCTAAGTGGAAAAAGGATTGAAAAACTATTGAAGAGAAATTCGAATTGAAACACAGAGTCGAGCCATGTCAAGAATCAGAATGAATGAAGCAAGGAGTGTGTGCTAAGATAGAGCCGTATGGCGGTTCATCCTATCTTTTATTGGAAAATAAAAATATGGCACTAAAATTCTAATTTATTGATTTAAACCCGTGTCCTCTGAGTTCGTAGTCGAGCGGCGAATGACACGTTTTATTAAAATACAAAAATGGCGTAACACTCAAAACCGTGGGCGGAAAAACGAATATTTGCCACACGACAGAAGGGGTATAAGGTTGAGTTTGCTGTAGCAGTGTTCAGAAAAGCAAACATTGAAATTCCGCTTAATTCTGATGAATGTATTTCTATAATCTCAAACGTTTTTCCGAGGAATTTTCAGGAAGTAACTATTTCATAGCATGGAAAAATACAAATTTATTTTTTAATGTTGGAATTTTTGAAAATCGTGAATGGAAAAGGACATCTCGAGTGTATCCTTTAGAAAACATTAGATATTTTTGTTTAAGATTGAATCGAATTCATTCATATGTGAACTTTGGCCACCGCCCCCGCCGATTTTCCAGGTTAATAGCCTTAAACCACTACCTTCAGACAGTTACAAAACCTACTTGGTTTGTAAAAATAAACACGCCAACTCAAAATACATAATGACCTAAGAACATAGAGTTGGTAGAGTAGTATCTATCCAAGGCAGTGAAGTCAGTTTTGGGCTTGTTTTTGATGCTACGGTATTTATACATCCATTCATAGCACATATCGACATAATGTTTTTGTTTATTCTTATAGCCACTTTTTCACAGTATCTTATCAACAAAAATATAGCATATAACCTAAAAAACCGTTTAGTTGTGTCAAGTTTAGTGACATAGTAAAAAATGTGGGCGGAGTGTGGGCAAGAATTAAAAACCTTATTAATATCAAAATTAAAAATAAAAACGCGACCCACACTTTAAAAATTGAAATAACAATATATGTACACCATGAGAAAGAAAGAGACAGCAAAATCTCCCAAATTATCACACCGCTTTAAAGTATTGTTAGAATGTTCTTCGTGTCCCGCGCCTCCGTTGACTCCACCAACACGTTTTGATACGCGAAATAAATGAACATAACTAAACGGTTTATTAGGTTCCATGCTATATTTTTGTGTATAACAATACTGTGAAAAGTGGTTGTACGAATAAACAAAAACATTATGTCGACATGTGCTATGAATGGATGTATAAATACCCTAGCCCTAGTCCTAGCCACGCTCAGGTCTAGCCGAGTCTGGCAACCTCATAAAAAACTGACTACAGCAGCGCTCTCTCTTGTATATTATTGTTCTGTTGTTGTAGTTTTTTTTATTTTTATTATTTTAGTAAAGATTTGGTAGTTTTTGCCGTGAGCAAAAAAAATATTTTTATTGGAATTGAAAATAACTCTAAAGTATTAATGGTTATGTTTTTTAAATATTTAAATAAAATCGATTATGTCAAACACAAATATGAAACAGAAAATAAAAGGAGACAATGGTCACAACCGAGATTTGAACTCGGATCCTCTACTCTGTCCAAGAGTAAAAAAAATATTTATTTATAATATATAAAATATGAGATTGATTAAAATGCCACTTTCTTATAAGGTCCCAATGGCTGAATTGGCTAAGGCATTACTCCCGGATAGAGTAGAGGATCCGAGTTCGATTCTCGGTTGTGACCATTATCTTTTTATTTTCTTGCTTTTTCTGAAATATTTGTGTTTTAGATAGTGATATCATTTAAATATATTTAATATTTGTTTTTAAAGCAAGATCAGCGTGTGATGACGTTGAATCAGTACTTGCGTATTCCATAAAGAAATTTATTCGTTTATGGACGTTCCGTCGCAATATATTTTTCGCAATAAACGTCTATACACGTATTTTTAACGAAAGAGCAAAGAGTAATTTTACAAAATTATTATTTAATTTTCATCGTTGAATCCCATATTAAACAGCTATTTTGGAAACTTTTTAAAGGCTTGAACATCAAAACAGCGGCCCGCATGTATACAAAGTATTAAAGCTCACAAAACCGAATCATAATTACGTATTAAGTTAAAAATGTTGAATTTTAACGTTTTAATGAAAATCTCTCCCACGATGCTTTTAAAACGCGGTGAGGCGAAAAAAACTGATGAAAATGAGAAAACTTTTTTTTAATACGGCTATAAGGAAGATGCGCTATTCCGTAGCAATATAGATCTACGTGTTGCCTTTGAATGTGCTTTATTAACAAAATATATCAAAACCAACTTTAATTTTTTTGTTGAATTTTTTTTAAACTTTCATCGTAATTCAAAAGGCTCTCAACTTAAAACAATACGAAAAACAATAGAATTTTGACAACAACAATATAAGATTTTGATATTTCATTTGTATTTGGATATAAATATTAAAATTTGAAAGCATGAATTATAAAATATATTTTGCACAATTTATTTTTTGTAACCTTGGAGTAAGAATATATATTGAAATAAAGCTATATTTTTACCCAACCTACACAAATTTATGATAAATCACACTCTCCGGGTTTTCACGTCGTAAACCGAGAGAGAAAGAGACAAGACAAGTTGTCACATAATATCGCACCACTTTTAGGTATGTAAGCATGTTTTCCGTCTCCCGCGTCTCCGGCGACTCCGCCCACTACTTTTTGTTATGCGACACAACTCAACGGTTTTTGAGGTTGTATCCTATATTTTTGTTGATAACAATACTGTGAAAAAGTGGTTATACAAATGAATGCTACATTATGTCAACATGTGCTATGAATGGATGTCAAAAGGTGTGTCCATGAAAACCCTAGCCACGCCCGAGCCAGGAAAAATTAACAATCCTGACTACACTGTTTCGCAAAGCTATCCTTCCTGTATATTATTGCTCTGAGGTTGTAACCATGTTAGTTAGAGATGTGATATTTTTTCTGAATGTTCTTTCAAAGGTGTAACTAAAAACACCTCATTTTTAACATATTATAATATCGATTTTTGACTTTTTTCTCAAATACGAATACCGCACAAGAGTCTCAACTGCTCTCAATCGTCTAGAGCCAGTGAGACTATGGCATACCCAAGTAGGGTATGTTGTGAGGCTGAATGTAGTGAGGAGGGGAAGGAGATTGGGAAGAGGAAGGTTGGGAAGTACCTGGCTATTCAGATCTGGTCACCAAACGCGGTTTAAAGCCGTTTCAAGCAACGTTTCGATTCTGAATGGTGGCCGTTCACCAGGGCGATACTTGGAGTACCCATCACTCTTATGATAGTCACTTATAATAGTTAAGATTTTTGAGTTATTGTAGTAATCATGTTAGTAAGAGATGTAGAATATCAGCTAGGTACTCATTGGAAGGTATAATTTTTACTTATGGCAGTGTTGTTACAATGATTGACTTGACATTTTGAGATTGAAAAAGTGAATTCAAAATTATTTTATTTAAAAGTGAACAGATTTAATGAAGCATGGCAACTCTAAATTAAATATTTTGAAAATTAAATAATCGAAAAAAAATTTGAAGAAGGTAATACATAATTATAAAAACAACATATTTTAGAACGATTCATTAACTAGAAAATGAAAGACTTTAAAAAAATAAAAAGCCTTGAAATGAGATATTGATTAAAAAAACATCGTTCACCACCGCTAAAATTACCAAATAAACTTTTTTTTGTGAGAATTACCGAATACACGTAATATCGTCGCTGGGAAGGCAAAAGGGCTTAAGCTATCCTTTGGTAAATCAATAGTTAAATATGCGGTTTCGATTAGTTTTTCTTCTGCATAGAATGCTTACTCTCGTTTGATTCTCAAGACTTTTGTGGCGCTTCAGCCATCTTAAACATATGTACCGTTTGGGAGAAGGCTTGACTCAAGTGACACAAGCTTGGGACTTTTTTAAAGCTTTTTGTCGCTTCGAGTAACTCAGTGAGTGCATTGAGTTACCTGAGTAAGCTTTTGTTTCAAAATCCAACCAGGCACTGAAGACTTATGAATTTCATATTTGTAAAAAGCATTTACTTTGCGGCTTGCCATATTTATAAATAAAACAGATAAACTTTGTTTAAAACCACTTTATTATTTAATATTATGTCTACCGGTTTCGGTAGTACCCTTCCATCATCAGGACAATATTAAAATTGAATTTTATTACTGTCCTGATGATGGAAGGGTACTTCCAAAACCGGTAGATATAATATTAAATAATAAAGTGGTTATAAACAAATTTATCTGTTTTATTTATACTTATGAATTTTATTGTTAAACCAAAAAAACCTTAAAGTGCTGGTGTAAACTTTCCGAAATGGCGCTTAAGCTCTTTCGCCTTCCCGGCGTTGATATGTTGTCAAACGATTTGTATGAAGATGGTTTTGTTTATTGAGCATGTGTAAAATTTCAACAAAACTATTAACAAAATAACAACACTGACGAAAATCAGTTAAGGTGCACCAAAAGTTCGTATTCAACAAAACCGAAACAGAAAAGACGCAATGTTCAACAAGGTGCACTACGTAAGAAAATTGATGTTACCTTGACGAAAGATACTGGCCGAATGAGCCCTTGCGAAGTACCTGCGGAGTTTATAAAGTGGGCCCGACGTAACACGGTAGTAAAATCGTACTGAATCAATTTACCTGATTAAATTGAAATATTTTATACGGGTTGTTTGGTAACTCGTGGAGTAAGTGGGCAAAAGTTGATACAACATAATATTTTAATTTAAAAAACTAGAAAATCTGGAAGCATCCGAAATTCGGAAATGTCGAAGAAAATTAAACCTGACCTAAAAATAACCCTTAGTGTAAAATCTTGCTTTTGATTTTCTCATGGCTAATCTAGGGTTTTTATTATTATTTTCTTTATATTATACAAAAACTATACGCCATACTAGAGATGGTCGAAATCGGAATTGGCTGTACCTGCGGTTCCAGTTACCGGTTATTTATCCAGTTCTTTTTGGAACCGGTTCCTGGTGAATTGAAGGGGGTTTTGGGGTAGTTCACTGGAACCAGTCGATATTACTTCTCTGAGGAACCGGTTCCCAATTTTCGCAAATAAAAATATCGTTTGTCCCTTCTTTTCCTTTTGCAGCAACCCCCCTCCCCTCTCACCCCCCCCAACACCCCCTCCAATTCACCAGGAACCGGTTCCAAAAAGAATTGGATAAATAACCGGTAACTGGAACCGCAGGTACAGCCAATTCCGATTTCGTCTATCCATTTTGTCTAACCACACACTCCTTTCTTCATTCATCGTCTCATACATACTCTTCTCTTTACATGGCCCGACTATTACTAAGTATTTGATTCACTTGATCATGCCATTTTTTCCTCGGGCGTCCCCGACTTATTCCATTCACTTTCGGGTCATATATTCTTTTCACACTCCTTTCTTCGTTCATTCGCTCTACATGCCCAAACCATCTAATCGTCCCTTTCTTGATCCTATTCATTACGCCGACATCAGCCTTGCATTCTTTCCGAATGTCCACATTTTTAAAACGGTCATACATGGTTTTACCGCACATACGTCTCAGGGATCACATTTCCACAGCATTCAGTCTACTTTTATCCTTCCTCTGCCAGTTTTATGCCTCACTTCCATACATCAGGGTTGATATAAGCACTCCATTGTGGACTGCTAGCTTCGCTTCTTTGGACAATTTCTTTTTTGCGCCAACAGCGTTCAGTCCTCCATTAATGGAGTTTCCTGCATTCGCCCTTCTTTCAATATCCTCATCAGCCTTTCCGTCTCTCTAGAACATACTTCCTAAATACACAAAATCATCCACTTGCTCCAAGTATTCATCATTCACAACTATATTTCACGCTGTTTGTGTACTCTCTCTTTCAAACATAACATACCATGACTAAGTATTGTTATAAACAAAAATATTGCATTTAACCAAAAAAACCATTGGGTTATGTCCAGTTATGTCGTATTTCAAAACGTAGACGCGGGAGACAAAGAAAATGCTTATATACCGAATGGTGGTGCTATATTATGTGAGAACTTTTCTTGTCTCTTTCTCTCTTGCGGTTTACGACGTAAAAACCCGGAGAAAGTGATGCGTCGTAAGTTTGAGTAAAAATATTTAGCTATACCTCCTTACATCTTTACTCCAAGGGAAGAATTATGTGAACACTGAATCAAAAGTAACTAACTAACTAACTAACTAACTAACTAACTAACTAACCATCACGCCGTTTCCCCGCAGGGGTAGGCAGAGAGGACGGACCGCCATACAACTCTGTCTTGGCACACACTTCTTGCTTCATTTACATTCATACATCGTCTCATACATACTCTTCTGTTATTCTGACTCTTCACATGACCTGATTCAAGTATTTGATTTACTTGATCGTGCCATGTCTTTCTCGGGCGTCCTCGACTTCTTCTTCCATTCACTTTCGCATCATATATTCTTTTCACACTCCTTTCTTCGTTCATAAAAGTAACTGATATATATTCAAATTATTTAAGTCTATTGTCTTCAGTTTGCAGAGTGTCACGTATAATGTAGGATAGAGACTCGACACAAGGGAATTAGATAGGACTTAGGACAATTTAAGTGCCATATCTTAAGACCTTTCAGAAGGTAAAGCTCAAAGCTGTAGATTCTGCAGCTTTTCGGCTAATCCGATTCTACACACAGGTTTGTCCTTCGCACCAAGGCTGTTTATTTTGCGTCACAATCAGCTACAACCCACAAAAATTCTGACGCACAACACAATGTTTTACAGAAATTAAAAAAAATTACTCTATGTAAGACCATGAATAATATTTTAATTTTATGGCCGACCGGTTTCGCTTAGCCTCAGCATTATCAGGGTACAAAATTAAAATAAACACAAAATACCAAGTGTGCAGTTATATATACATAAAGAGGAAGAACAAATTATAAAATAAAATAACAAAACAATGAGAAAATAATAGAATAACGTTTGAATTATAACAAAAAATCAGAGAGAAAAAGACAGATAATATGATTTGAACGAGACAACACGTCAACTGAAAAGGTGATTAAAGAATAATGATAAATTTTAAGAGTTTACAAGAAATATACCTAATATTGGAAACTGGACAAATTTACCTGATTATAAATTTTAATGGCTTTCTTTATTTCTAGTGCTTCTAAATTATTTGATCTAATACCATGATCATTTTTGTCACTATTTGTTATTAAAAAGTTATTTTTTCATTTCTTTAAATATGTCAAGCCACAGAGTAATTGCTTTCTACGAAAGAAAAAGGTTCTGCAAAGTGCGCATCTACCAAATATCACCGATTCCTTAAATCTAAACTATAATGCAGATAATCTATTGGTGACAAAAAAAAATCAACCGTATCTTCAGAGCAAGGCTCTGGGGTTACGGAAACTACATTATAATAATTAACACAGCCTTTTCTCCCTGAAATGTCTAATGCAAGTATTTTAAGTCATTTTTGTCATTAGCTATGAAGCTTTAAGGGGTTACATAGGTTTTAAAGGTTCAAGAAGCATATTTTCTTAATTTAAAAAAATATAATAAACAAATTAAAATATTTTAAAAATAAAAAATATTTTTGTTTTAAGCCACTTTATTTATACACATATAACAATTCGACCGGTTTCGGTTAAACTTAACCTTCATCAGGAACGATTTCAGAACGATTTAGAACGATTAGTTTATACTTATACGTTCCTGATGAAGGTTAAGTTTAACCGAAACCGGTCGAATTGTTATATGTGTATAAATAAAGTGGCTTAAAACAAAAATATTTTTTATTTTTAAATTATAATGTCAAGCTACAAAGTGATTGCTTCCTTCGATAAATTAAAATATTGTATAATTAAATTATTAAAAATTTTTGCATATAAAAGTGCGATCTTTAAACAATATTTTATCAAAGTTTCACCCAAAAATTTGAATAATTCAGCCACTGTATATATGTATACCATGTATATAATTTTCGTATGACGCACGCCTTTAATACTACAAAATCAATTCACTTAAAACTAGAAGGCAAACAACTGATTTAATATGTTTAAATAAAATAATTCACGGTCATCTCGATACAACAGTATATCTTGGCAGTATTGAAATAAATGTACCTAATTCTTATTGTTCAAGACGCCATAGTACATTCCATCTGAGTAAATTCATAAATAATATTGCCTACTTCATCCCGCTGTCTCCGCGCAATTAATTTGAGGTTATCCGATCGAGTACAAACTTTTCAACATATGCCAGTCAAATGTGTCGACTATATAATAAGGTAGAGTGTACTAATGTAGACATTTTTGTTGAAAGTTAAATTCCATTTTTAATGACATATTAGTTTATATACCATGCAATATGAACTAATTACATCATCATTTAAAAAATATTAACAAGACAAACGATTTTCAAGGTCTGACTAAAACTCAATTTGTAATATCTTACACTGTCTCAAACTGACCCCCTATCACGTCATCGGTAAATTCATTGTTTAACTAAAAAACATCCAGTTTTGTACATATGCCACTAATTTCCAAACCCCATGTAAATTTGACAATGTATCATTATTTACTTATGTAACCTTTTATATGCCAGCGTTACAGCTATTCCGTAATATCGCCATCGAGGGTAATTGATCGAATAGAGCTTTGCCACGTCCCTGGACAATTCATCCAAAGTTTTACTGAGAGACTTGACCCACTACACGCAAACGTCCAAGAAAGGATATGTTCACCGAGTAGGTGATCCCTAGACAGGATGAGCATATTGATTTGAAAGAAAACTACATTTATAAGACCGTTCGAATCCTAGACCCCAGACAGGATAATGAAAACGGTTTTGTGTAAAAGAAAGATTTAGATATTTGAAAAAAATTAATCGATTTTACGAGAAGTGAGGGAAAATATAGCTCAGTTAGGGCACACAGACACGTCCACAAAACACTTCTAATAATTTATCTTTTCAGCGATAGCATTATTATTTCCGCGATAACGTCACTACACGTGGTAACATGCAAAATTATACACAAGCAAATTTCTCTAATTTTTCAATTTTATTTTATTTATAAGTTAACTGACTATGTATAGTTTTCGTATTCAATACATATATATATATATATATTTTTTTTTAATTTAGTATAAATAATAAATTAAATGTATCAGGCATGATGCCCGAAAATTATATTTATTTTTATTTTTTTATTTTATTGTTTTATTTTTCATTTTTCATTTTTAATTTTTAATTTTTATTTTTTTTAATTTTTTTTTTTTATTTTTATTTATTTTTATTTTTATATATATTTTTTTTATTTTTTTTTATTATTATAATTTTTTTTTTTTAATTTTTTTTTAATTTTTTTAATTTTTTTTTTATTTTTTTTATTTTTTTTTTTTTTTATTTTTTTTTATTTTTTTTTTTTTTTTTTTTATTATTATTATTATTATTATTATTATTATTTTTTTTTTTCATTTTTATTTTTTATTTTTATTTTTTTTATTTTTTATTTTTTAAATTTAATCCATTGTACAGAAATATACATCATTACTTAATACTAACAGTTGTTAAAATATACATTTTCACTTAATACTAACAGTTGTTGTAACATTAATTCAGTTTATATACTATGTACAATGTTCTAGTTGAAAATGATAAATACCACCATAATAAAGAAAATTCTTGTGCTTAGAGAGGGAATACTATCTTGAATATTATTTTTTATGATTAAAAAGTGAATATCAAATGAATTTAATACATTTTAGGTTATTTTATTGAGAAGTGGATTTTGAGTTTTTTTTTTTAATTTTTCGTAGTTGTTTACATCTATTATGTCTTTGGGAAGTTTGTTGAAAATCTTAATTGCTGAGTAGGAATAGTGGTGTTGAGCTGTTGTTGTGTTGAGTTTCGGGGTAATTATTTGGCCGAATGTTCTTGGTCTGGTGCTCACTGAATCCAAATGACTTTTTTCTTCGTAGATTTGAAGTAATGCATTTTTTACAAATATTTTTTTCAAATCTAAAACATTTAATTCTGTAAATAATTCGTCAGTAGAGTAATCTAATGGGTTTTTTATGATTATTTTTATTAGTCTTCTTTGTACTATTTTAAGTGGATATATTATATGAGTGGTTATTAAATTAGAATATTTAACAACAGTAGGCAATTAAGTAAAAGCTTATGAAAAATGCAAAAGTAAATGAGTAACAAACAAAATCAAATGAATAATATTATACAAGGAGAACATAAATAAATGAATTATTGGCACCTGTACTGAAGAGATGTCTATTGGCCGTTTGGTACTTGGTACTTCATATACCCAGTCTTTAATTAAAGGGCATCATTACAATATCAGCTTGATATGATTAACAGTTTTTTTCAATTGATTTATCACGTCAATAAAAATGTCTACTTCATTGTTTGCGCAGTGCATTGTGTTGTAGTTTCTTAATGTCCTCGGCAAAGGAGAGAAAAAACCCTGTATTTGTGTGGTAGGTTTTAACATTGAATCGTTTATCCTAGTTGTTGATTTTCTTAGCGGTATGTTGATGTTAATTTGAGATAAAATGTTTGGTGCACCAATTAATGAATGCATATTTTTGTGTAAAATTAATACATCAGAAAGTTTACGTCTGGCTGACAGAGAGTGTAGTTTATTTGCACGCTTTTCTCGTACTCTCTCTTTCAAACACCATGACTTTGGACTTACTTTCATTCATCATCAACTCACTCTGCATACATACTTGGTTCATCCAAGACACGAGAAACTGTAGATTTTCCAAACTGTCAGAAATCAGCACCGCATCATCAGCAAGGAATAGTATCAAGAAAGAGACGCTTAGATGGTTTGGGCATGTAGAGCGAATTAACGGAGAAAGGAGTGCGAAAAGAATATTTGATGCGAAAGTGAATGGAAGAAGAAGTCTGGGACGCCCGAGGAAGATATGGCGTGATCAAGTGCATCAAATATTTTAATTGAGCCACGTAAAGAGTCGAAATAACAGAAGAGTATGTATAAGACAATGTATGAATGTGAACGAAGCGAGGAGTGTGTGCCAAGACAGAGTTGTATGTCGGTCCGTCCTCTCTGACTACCCCTGCGGCGAAACGGTGTGATGGTTAGTTAGTTTTGACGGCCTGCACGGTATAGTGGCAAGACGCTCGACTACGAATCCAGAGGTCGCGGGTTCGAACCCGGCTTGCGCAAATAATTTTTATTTAATTAAAATGTGTCATAACACATTTGATTAATATAAAAAAATATAAAGTATATTTGCGGCACGTTCCAGAGTGGTAGATTATCGCCCTGGTGAAAGACCACCATTCAGAATTGAAACTTTGTTTGAAATGGCTTTAGCCGTGTTTGGTGATCAGATCTGAATAGCCAGGTACTTCCCAACCTTCCTCTTCCTCATTTCCTTCCTCTCCCCACTACCTTCAACCCCACAACATACTCCTTTATTTATTTATCTAACAAGATCTCATAAAAACAGTTGTTCACCAAATACATTAAGAGATGAATGATATAAAAATATTGTAGATACATGCATAGTGTGAAAAAATGAATTTAACATTTATGTACATCTCACATATAGACAAGGTATTATACATCTAAATGAGTTATATAAGTACAAACTGAAGTAGTGTGACGAACTATATATGATATAATAACGCAAATAACGTTGGCAATGAGAAATAAAATGATAAGATATAAGAGAGGTTCATACTTATACACATATTATGAAATAATCGTTGAATTGGCAAGTGTAAAAAAATATATTTAAGATTATATAGATCGTTATGTAAATATATATATAGGGGATGCCATAGTCTCACTGGCTCTAGACGGTTGGGAGCAGTTGAGACTTTTGTGCGGTATTCACGTAAAAAAAAGAAATAGTCAGTTAGTTTTTTACTCGTACACGTAGTTTATCCTTTTCAATAAGAGTTCTAAAGCATGACTAAAAATCATTAAAAAAATTAACTAAAGTTCCTCATTTTAACTGCATCAGCTGTATATACCACTGCGCCATTAAAGTCGTCTTTAACTGATACACGTGTATTCATTGTATGTATTCCAGGGCACCTAACGACAGAGTTCAATTTAATTATTCCAAAGCAGTTCCGAAGGTCATGAACAAAGTGTGCCGGAAACAATGGTCCATTTTCAAACCGTTTCGTACTTTGCATTACGTAGTACGTACGTACGTACTTGGGGCAGGACCGCTTTTGGGCCTGTAAGGTTTATGGGGCTTGTGGATTTTAAAGGCCTATTTATTTTTTTAGGGCCAACGATATTTTCATGGCTTTGCAACCCTTAATAGACCACGTATTTTTATGATCATAAAATCATATAAGAGCATTCATACCTATTAGTTTTTTTTATAATTCAATCGAATTAAATTTAATAAGATTATTATTTAATCAAAAGCCGATTTCTTAAACGCAGAAACAGCTGTCACTAAAAATAAAAACTAAAGCTACCACAACTTAATAATAATAATATTAAAATTGGAATTAACTTTAGAGCATTAAGGCTAATTTATTATTAAATATTAAAATTGGAATTAACTTTAGAGCATTAATGCTAATTTATTATTAAATATTAATAATCTAAAACAAAAATACGAAACAGAAAAATGCCAAAAAATAAAAAGATTTTTTAAAATTTTATATGAATACCGCACAAGAGTCTCAACTGCTCCCAACCGTCTAGAGCCAGTGAGACTATGGCATCCCCAAATAGGGTATGTTGTGAGGCTGAAGGTAGTGGGGAGGGAAAGGAGATGGGGAAGAGGAAGGTTGGGATGTACCTGGCTATTCAGATCTGGTCACCAAACACGGCCAAAGCCATTTCAAGCAACTTTTCGATTCTAAATGGTGGTCTTTCACCAGGGCGATACAGAGTATCTACCACTCTGGAACGTGCCGCAAATAAACTTTTATTATTTTCATATGAATTAAATGTGTTATGACACATATTAATTATATAAAAGTTATTGGCGCACGCCGGGTTTGAACCCGCGACCTTTGGATTCGTAGTCGAGCGTCTTACCACTCGAGCATGGAGGCCGTCAAAAAAAAAATACAATAAAATAAATAAATATATACGAGTATTTATCGTATGTGCGTACAACTATGTATGACCGTGAATATTCGGAAAGAATGCAAGACTGATGTAAGCGTAATGAATAGAATCAAGAAAGGGACGCTCTCATGATTTGGGCATGTAGAGCGAATGATCGAAGAAAGGAGTTTGAAAAGAATATATGACGCGTAAGTGAATGGAAGAAGAAGTCGGGGACGTTCGAGGAAGACAAGGCACGATCAAGTGAATCAAATGCTTGAGTCGGGCCATGTGAAGAGTCAGAATAGCAGAAGAGTATGTATGAAGCAAGGAGTGTGTGCCGAGACAGAGTTGTATTGCGGTCCGTCCTCTCTGCCTACCCCTGCGGAGAAACGGCGTGATGGTCAGTTAGTTAGGTTACAGATGTGCACGTTTAGCGTGTTTCTAAGAGAAGGGATCAATGGCGCAAATTCATCGAAGCATCTTCTTTTTTTATTTTTATATGAATACCGCACAAGAGTATCAACTGCTCCCAACCGTCTTGATTTAGTGAGACTATGGCATCCCCAAAAATAGGGTATGCCGTGAGGCTGGAGGTAGCAGGGAGGAGAAGGAGATTAAAAAGAGATAGGTTGGGAAGTACCTGGATATTCAGATCTAGTCACCAAACACAGCTAAAGCCATTTCAAGCAACGTTTCGATTCTGAATGGTGGTCTATCACCAGGGCGATACTTAGAGTATCTACCACTCTTTTGGCATTCCTGTAGAACAAACAGTTTTTTTGTAGTTTTTTTCCGGCGATTATCCATGTTATAAAATTGAACAAACATTAAAAAATGTCTTCTTAAGAAAAGCGTATGAAAAACTTTAATTTAATTAACATTTTCAAAATTATTAATTTTAAAATTGACTCACCTTCTTTTTTGCAAATTCATCCAGTTCAACATTTCTTGCTGTAGACTCAAAAACAATGAACTGCTGTTACTTAATCATCACTCTACTAATTATGGGTATCATTCTTTTATGTCGAGAATATCGAGACTTGTTAACTCAAGCCATTGTCTTAAAATTTTTGGTACCAGTCTAAATGATTTTTGTCATTCTTTACGACTCTGCCAAAGCTTTGGCTTGACCTTGGCTTTGATTTGAATGTTCTTTTTTATGTATATTTGGTCCTATTTTTGTCATTGCTTCATTTAATATTATGTGTGTGCTGTTTTTTTCTCTGTTGCTTTTTTCCCATTTCGTATTATGTATTTTTTTTAAATTCGACAATAGTCCGTTAGTTTATAATGAAATAAATAAGTGCATGCATAATCGCAAAAACCTCGTTTGTAAAACATCAGTAAAATCTTACCTGCAAAAAAATCTTTGAAATTTCGAACATAGGACTATAAAATAACTTCTCAGGACCTACGAAAGCCTTAAAACGGCAACCCCTGGCAACTCGCAGGGGTTGCATATCAGAGTCTGCCTTTCATGATTCATGAATCGCCTATCCCGCCAAGGCCTGAGGGGTGGAGGGCCAATAGAGCTAAATATTTAACTTTCACTTTATTATTCAAATGTATCCTAGCCTATTGTGTAGTATATTTGATATGGAATACGTGAGGTGAACAGAAATGATATTGTTCTCGAGGAATATACATGGCCTGTTCAAAAGAATAGGTGAATTTTGAATTGTCGCGGGCTGTGTACATTCGATTATCGTTTTTTTTGTTGTTATGTTGGTACACGTATTTTTATCATATGTTAGCATTATCAGCCATTTTGGATTAGTGGTTTGTTTTTGACAACTGGAAAGGTCAGTCGCGTTTTTGTGTGTTCTTCGATTTTTAACTTTTGAAAAAAATGAATCAAAGAATAAAATCCATGATTTGTTTTTCCACAACTCCAGGAGGCTCATCGTCATTAACATCTTCTCGGCCTTCTGTAAAGCGCTTGTACCACTTATAAACACTTTTTTGAGACAAAGTAGACTCGCCGAATGCCACAGTCAACATTTTAAGTGCGTTGGAGCACTTTATTTCATTTTTAACGCAAAATTTAATACATATCCTTTGATCAATTTTTTTTCAAAAGTTAAAATCACACAAAAACGGGACTAACCTTTCCAGTTGTCAAAAACAAACCACTAATCCAAAATGGCTGATAATGCTAACATATGATAAAAATATGTGTACCAACATAACAACAACATAAATCGATAATCGAATGTACACAGCCCGCGAAAATTCAAAATCCACCTTTTCTTTTCAACAGGTCTCGTATTTAGTTTTAGCTTTATTTATTTTATATTAGTTACTTGTACATTAAAGTTTACAAAGTATCTGATTATTTTATTTTCTTTCCGACTTAATTATAATTTAACTTATGTACTACTTATTATTTTGATTAATATGTATTTTAAATATCTCTAACAGGCTATTTCTAATTTATTGATTGGCGTAATTTGGATGGTTTCCGGCAGTGCATTATAACATTTCATCCCTTTGTGAAGTAAGCTATTTTGTGTGTTGACTTTATTCTTTTCTCACAGTCTGATTTTTTTGCATGCCCTTGTATTATGTTTGTGAATATCAACATTGTAGATAATTTTGTCAGAAAAATATTTTGGTAACAATTTGTTCTTCATTTTATGCATAAACATCAATGTGTTTAATGTTAGCATCTGTTTCACTGCTAGCCAACTTAGTTCCTCTGACATTTTAGATACTTTTAAGTATCTATTTCACTCTAGTAAAATTCTCTGTTTTAGTGAATTTGAAACTTATTTTCTTCTCTGTCTTTACACAATAAAAAAATCGTTGGACAGTTATACAAATGTGGAGCAATAATGAAGTTGTAAACTGTAATTGTGGTTTTTCTGGAATTGTTTTGACAAATTCTTCCCAAAAAAGAAATCTTTTTCCCAATTTTCATTTGTACATACTCAGCATGCTTGTTAAAAGAAGTTAGTTTTTTTTTTACCTAATATAACTTCTAAGTATGTCATACTTAGAGTACAATGAGTGGTACCTATCCAAGGCAGTGTAGTAAGTTTTTGATGATTTTCGCCAGACCCGGCAGACCTGGGCGTGGCTAGGACTAGGGCTAGGGTTTTTATACATCCATTCATAGCACATGTCGACATAATGTCATAATATATTTATTCGTATAACCACTTTTTCACAGTATTGTTATCAGCAAAAATAAAGCATATAGCCTAAAAAACCGTTCAGTTGTGTCCAGTTTAGTCGCATTTGAAAACATGTAGGCGGAGTCCCCGGAGACGCGGGAGACCAAGATCATCCTTACAATACATAAAAGCGGTGTGTTATTTTTGCTGTCTCTTTCTCTCTCATGGTGTACTACGTAAAAACCCGGAGAAAGTGATTTATCGTAAATTTGTATACCAATAGAGATAGCTTTGCAAAACAGTGTAGTCAGGATTTTTGATTCTTTGACTCGGGTGTGGATAGGGTTTTTATGGACACACCTTTTTACACCCATTCATGGGACATGTCAACATAACGTTGCGTTTATTTGTAAAACCACTCTTTCACAATATTGCAATCAACAAAAATATAGGATATAACCTCAAAAACCGTTGAGCTATGTCGCATGACAAAACGGAGTAGGCTGAGTCGCCGGAGACGCGGGAGACGGAAAACATGCCTGCACATCTAAAAATGGTGCGATGTTACGTGACAACTTGTCTTGTCTCTTTCTCTCTCATGGTTTACGTCGTGAAAACCCGGAGAAAGTGATTTATTGTAAATTTGTAAATGTTGGGTAAAAATATTTAGCTCTCTCTCCATATACATTCTTACTCCACTCTCATGTAATATAATTCGTTTTACAGAGTCGATTCGACTCGAAGCAATTATTTCTAAGGTTTATGATGCCGATTGTTCTGTTTGATGAACATCGCCATTGAAGGAAATTGGTTTTGAATATGCCAGTCTCTCGTACCGACTCGATTAATTTAGAGAAGCATCTACAATTTGTCTGTTTTATTTCAAAATATAGCGTAGACATCAAGGTCATAATTTTGGGGGTATAATGGCTGTTTTCGCCAATCAAACTGAGCTACAAACTAAGCCTGAGATATTTCAAGACATCCAAGAAAGATATATTATATGATTTGACATTAAGGTTTTATAAACTTATCAAATTCAACAATAAATAACACCCAGCTGCGAAGAAAGCACCAATGAAAGGGATAGTCTTTAAAAGAAACAATAAGATCGCCTTTTTAAATCTCTCCTAACTGACGCAAACTATTTATAAACTAACAGACTATTGTATTATTATAATTATTTTCACCCAACCTATAAAAACTTGCTATATTGTGTGTGAACTTGTCTTATCTCTTTCCCTCTCACGGTTTACGACGTGAAAACCCGGTGAAAGTGATTTATCGTAAATTTGTATAGGTTGCGAATAAATTGGGATAAATCACTTTCTCCGGGGTTTTAAGTCGTACACCATGAGAGAGAAATAGACAACAAATATAATACACCACTTCTTTGTACTGTCACGATGATCTTGGGCTCCTGGGTCATCGCGGGACTCCGCACACATTTTTTATTATGCCACTGAAATTTGTAAAAGCTTTTTGAAAAATCACAACTAAACAACTAACGGTTTTTCTAGGTTATTTGCTGTATTTTTGTTGATAACAATACTGTGAAAAAGTGGTTATACGAATAAAAAAAGCATTATGTCGATATGTGCCATAATGAAGCGAGGAGTGTTTGCCAAGACAAAGTTGTATGGCGGTCCGTCCTCTTTGCCTACCCCTGCGGTGAAACTGCGTGATGGTTAGTTAGTTAGGCAAAAACGTGTTCAAAAATTTAATGACCCTGTGAATTATGACCGGTCGGTAGCTGAGTGGACAATCGCGTCGGATACCCACCTGGGCGTCGTGGGTTCAATTCCTCTGCTGGCTAAGTCCTCCATCATTGCACAATCAACATTTTCCGCTTATCATGATGGTAGTAGGAGTTTTTAAAAAATTGTCAGGTTATTCGTAACCTGGAATTTTGTCTTTCTTTAAACTACAACATAATTCACTGCTCAAACAGTGAAGTATATATTTTTTTGATTTTATAGTTTCTTTCGTAATCCTCTGCTAACTAGCTGGGGCTTATACAAATACCTCTCATAATGTCTATCTAACTAGTACTGCGGCTCATTAGGCCTTATTACTATCACCATCTGATGGTTGTATTTAATTCAATCGCTCGCTGTAAAATCTCCACACTCACTTTCGTACATGTGCGACAGTTGCTATACGACAAAATCAGGTGATGAAAAAAGTATAGAGAAGCTGAGCGCCGAATTAAAAAAATTTCTTAAGTGCGAATTAACAGACATAAGTAAGGCAATTGATTTCTTTTCAAAAAAAATCGATGATTATGAGGAAGAAAAGAAAGAATGTTACCAAAAACTCAAAGAAGTACAAAATGAAAACAAATCTTTAAAACAAATGGTCAACCAAATCGAACAAACTTCTTTTTGGAAACCTCCTTGGAAATCCAAGGACTAGAAATAAAAATGATGAGAACCCTATCATTCCGGTGGAATACATTTTAAAAAAACTAGACTGTGAAGACATAATTCGTACTAACAGCATCGTGAACTGCTATTCAACGAAAAAATCGATCACACTAAAGTTGAATTCAAAAAGCAGCGAAAGATAGAATTTTAACCCAGAAAAAAAAACGGAAACTTCACGGCAAAAGATCTAAAGTATTCATCCTCAGAAAAAACTATTTTCATCAACGAAAAGCTAACACCGGCCAACAACCAGCTACTTTGGCTAGCTAGATCGACGAAATCGATGGGGTACAAATTTGCGTGGACAAAGAACGGTCGTGTGTTGCTGAGGAAAACTCAAGACTCTCCAATAATATACATCAAAGACGCCAACGACATCCCATTACATTAAATTGTAACTCTAAGATCGATTGTATAATCTCGCTGTGAAAATGGATACCACAAATGAAGATTCGCTCATACATACACAGGTATGTGAAGACATAATGGAATTAAATAATTACATAAGTGAAGGAAATACTGACTTCAATATGATAAATTTAAACATACGAAGTATCCGTAAACATTTTGACGAGTTATGTATTTTCCTCAATTCCTTAGAATTCGAACTTAATATAATCATTCTCACTGAAACGCAAATGCGTGAAACAATTCCATATTCTATTCCTGGATATAAGACATTTTCACTTCCTCTAACCACACTTCGCACGACGGTTCAACTATTTTTTACAAAGAGCACAAAATATCTGATGTTTTAATAGATATACCGAAATTTAAATATTCAAACGCCATCCATCTATCCTTCACGTTAAATAATAAAACATATTCTATACTTGCCATATATCGCTCACCTTCCTTAGACTCTAAAATCCTTTGTCACTGAACTTGAACATTTTTAATTGAAGGTAATTTTAAGCAATCAGATTTCTTTTTGTTGTGGTGATATGAATATCAACATTGAACATTCTATCTTAGACCCAATTGCCAATGAATATCTAAATGTTATGTATAGCGAAGGATATTTGTCTTGTATAAGTGGCCCTACTAGATGCGGCCTCCGTGCTGTTTCTTGCCTGGATCATATATTATTAAAAACCAACAAAGTCTTTATTCCCAGATCAGCTATTCTAAAAATTGATATAACCGACCACTACCCAACATTTTTCAGTCACAGTACCTTAAAACATCATAATAAAACTAAAGACCAACACGTGAAAAAGAAGTAGAATCAACTATCAAACTCTGAATGATTATCTAAAAAAAGAAACTTGGAACACAGTTATCTACAACGATGACCCGAATCAGTCATTGAACAATTTTTATTCAGTATTAAATAATAATATAAATAATAGTTTAGAACCAACACCTACACCCAAAAGAAACAAAACACAAAAAATTAAAACCATGGATTACGCGTGGACTGATAGTTTCAAGTTTACACAGGAACAAGCTTTACAAAATTTACAAAAAAACATGAGAAATACTGTAATGACTAACAACATACCACCTAATGCAAATTTACAACAGCAATATATAATTTATAGAATTTTTTAATATACTTATAAAGAGGTGTAAAATAAGAATACTACACTAAACAATTACAAATAGCCGATAATGATTCTAAAAAACGTGGCAAGTCATAAACGAAATCGCAAATAGAAAGCATAAAGTACAAACTTTGCCTTGAAAAATTGTAACAGACGATAAAATAGTTATTATTACGGATATGGAAAAATTGCAAATAAATTCAACGATTTTTTACAAACGTTGCCTCAGATTTAATAAATAATAATCCTTCATTTAGAAACAAGTCCAGACCTACTCTAATTAACACTCACCTGTAAAATACTCCTATATTATCTCAATTTAAACGTGTAACTGAATCGGAAATCATAAAAACACATTGATAATCTCAACACAAACACAGCCAATGGACCCGATGAATTAAGCTGCCTCACAATCAAATCTATTAAACAACATATATCCTTGGCCTCTGCAACATATATTTAATTCTTGCTTTGAAAAAAAACATTCCCAAACGCATTTAAACTCTCAAATATTGTTCCAATCCATAAATCTGGATCGATTTTTACACCTGACAATTACAGACCCATATCGCTGATATCCCAACTTGCTAAGATATTAGAAAAAAATTATGAAGATACAAATTCTAGAGTTTTTGAGTCCAATGCACTTTTGTCCCCAAATCAATATGGTTTTAGATCAGGTCTTGGTACAGATGATGCTTTATTTAATCTAACGAAAAAATATATACAGTAATCTTGACTCAAATATGAAAAAGCCTAACAATTTTCTTAGACTTGAAAAAGGCATTCGATACCGTCAATCATAATATACTGATTGGAAAACTTAATAATTTAGGAATTAAAAATAACTGTCTCTCCCTTTTGAAAAAAATTATTTATCTTATCGCCATCAATGCACAAAAATTGGTGCTCATATTAGTAAACCAAAGTGTGTTAGACATGGGGTTCCACAAGGAACAGTTATCGGCCCGTTACTGTTCCTAATTTATATAAATGATCTCTGTAATATTAACATTTCGGGAAAACTATTCTCATATGCTGACGATACTGCAATCACAGTACATGGTAAATCCTGGAACGAAGTCACTGAAAATGCTAATAAATGCACCTCCATTGTCAAAGAATGGCTCAACCAAAACCTTTTAACTCTGAACTGTGAAAAAAACTATTTATATTCCATTCTATAATACCAAAAGGCTGCACCTCTAACTAACCTAAATATAAGGTTCCATAACAATAACTGCAACCCTATTTTATGCTCTAATTGTGTAGAAATGAAATCGGGAAATACAGTCAAATATTTAGAATTACAATAGATAGTCAACTCAAATGGACGAATCATGTAGAAAAGCTTGTAAATAAACTAAGATATTTAACTTACATTTTTAAACGATTAAATAACATAGTTGACATAAAAATAATGAAATTGGTGTACCATGCATTGGTTCAGTCATCAGTATCTTATGGAATAATCGGTTGGGGGTATTTATAATACTCATATTAAGCCATTAGAAATATCTCAAAAATTAATAATAAAAATAATGTTGCATAAAAACATTACATACCCCTCCATACAATTATTCCAAGAAGCTGATCTCTTAGATATAAGAAAAAATTTATTGTATTCAGTGCCTAAAGTACATATTTTCGCGAAGTAAACTATTTGCAAAAATGAAAATCGTTACAGCAACAGAATAAATAATGTACTGGAGGTACCTCTCTGCAAAACTAGACTTGCGCAGAGACATGCATACTTCATTGCCCCAAAATGTATAATTCACTTTCATTACATTTTAAGTGTTCAAATTCAACTTCTTTAAATACATACAAAAATGTAATAAAAAACTGGATAAAAGCAAAAGATACCAGCCTCTTCATACTATAAGTGCTAAATTGTAAAAAAATTAACTAACTTATCTGTTGTGATTTTGAATCTGAAAAAAAAAAATAAATAAATAAAAAAAAAAAAAAAAAAAAAAAAATAAAAAAAATAAAAAATAAAGTTGGTTAAAAACAAAAAATACCAACCTCTTAATACCATAACTGCTATATTTTTTAAATTCTTAACTAACTTATCTGCTGTGATTTAAAAAAAAAAAAAAAAATTAAAAATGTTTTGCTTAATTTGAAATGTAACTCTTTATTGATTGTAATTATATACTGTTTATCTATTTATATTATTGCTATAGAGAACCTACTATTGATTTATATTAGTATACCCACGCACTGGCTTTTGCCTATGTGGGATTTTTTGTTATATCTACATTGTTCTTCCTTATTTTCTTTTCTTTATTGTTTATAATATGTTTCTTTCTTTTTAATTAATGTTTTTACTTTTGTAATCTTTTTCTTTTCTAATTTAAAAAAAATGTATGTGTACGTGAATCAAATAAAAAAAAAAAAAAAAAAAAATTGACTGAATTTAAGTTTACATTAGTCAGTTCTTAGGAAAAAGGTCATTACTGAATAAAAAACCCAAAAAACAGTGAAGTAGACATTTTTAATGACACGATAAATCAATAAAAAAAACTGTCAACCACACCAAGCTGATATTGTAATGATGCCCTTTAGGTATAGACTGGTTATGTGAAGTACTAAGTACCAAGCGGCTTATAGGCATCTCTTCAGTACAGGTGCCAATAATCCATTTATTTATGTTCTACCTTGGATAATATTATTCATTTGCTTTTTTGTTGGTTTTTCATTTACTTTTTTAATTTTTTTTATTATTGTGCAACAGACATATATCCAATAACAGTACAATGGAACAACTTTACAAGTAAGCATTTTTAAATTATAACATTTTAAAATTAAAAAGTTTTTTGAACTTCTGTAAATTTTCGGAAAATATATCAATATAAATAGATGATTCATTTAATGGAATTATACCCTTTGTCATGCTATACTGTGCCAAAACATCTGTCCGACCATAGGGTATGCTAAACATGGCGTGATTTCTGCTGCGGCAGTATTTCTCAGGCACGAATAAGCAGTAGCATGCCAAGAGGTATGGACAGTCGATCAAGTGGTTTATAATATTAAAGCCTATTGTCATGAGACCAGCATTGAGCCTAGTCTCTAAGCTTTGATAACTCGTCTCCTCGAGTAGTTCCATGAGATGCAAGAACATAGGGTATGTTCCGTGCGAACGCATGTACACGTACCTGAGGATTTTTTTCTGAATCTGCATTTTTCAAAAACTTTTACTTGATAACCTGCTGTTGTTAAATATTCTAATTAAATAATCACTCATGTATATATGTTATGAGCATCATGCTTGTTATCTGTACTAAAAAAAATAATAATTCATTGCTGTTGCAAAACTCAATTTCATGGGCCAAAGTACTCAACAAAATGGTCGCGATTAATCCACCTTCGAATTTCATATCTCATAGACCGCTTCCTGAGGCGCTTACCTGAAGCGAGTTCACCGCTTGGGACAGGTGAAACTTTTCTAATTTGTTAATGCCACGAGGTTTGCTTTTTGGGGCAAACTTTGAACGAACTGGCGAAACTTTACCCAAAGGGAAGCGCACAGCCTTTTTTGTGTGTGCTTTTGAGGCAAGAAATTTCACAATGCCATTTGAAATTAATACGGCTATAGAATAGAAAATTTAATACATTTTAACGGGAAATATTTTACTGATTTTAATTGCGTGGGCTCTTTGGAAAAAAAATACGGCTGTGTTTGTGTTTTTTTAAATGGGACAGGCACACAGAAACAGTTAAAAAGACAATATTTTACATATTTTAATATGTTTTGTAATTTATTTATAAACTAACGGACTATTGTCCAATTACAAAAAAAGGGAAAAAAGATGAACAGAGAAAAAACAATACATACATGACGGTCTCCATGGTCGAGTGGTAAGAGGCTTGACCACGAATCCAAAAGTTCGCGGGTGCGCCAATAACTTTTATTTAATTAATATGAAATAATATTAAGCTTATTTCCGTCACGTTCCAAAGTGGTAGATACTCCAAGTATCGCCCTGGTGTAACACTACCATTCAGAATCGAAACGTTGCTTGAAATGGCTGTAGCCATGTTTGGTAACCAGATCTGAATATCCAATTACTTCCCAACCTTCCTTTTCCCCATCTCCTTCCCCTCCCCACTACCTTCAGCCTCACAACATACCCCGATTGGGGATGTCATAGTCTCACTAGCTCTAGATGGTTAGGAGCAATTAGGACTCTTATGCGGTATTCAATATTAAAACAAATATATATGATAATATTTAATTGAGCAATGACAAAAATAGGGCAAAATATACATGAGAAAGCATATTCAAGTCAAAGCCGAGGTTAAGTCAAAGTTTTCGTAGAGTCGTTAAGAATAACAAAAATCGTTTAGACTGGTACCAAAAATTTTAAGACAAGGCTTGAGTTAACAAGTCTCGACACTCTGGACAGTGGAGAATGATATCCGTTATTAGTAGAGTGATGATTGAGGAACAGCAATTTGTTGTTTCGTGTTTTGAGTCTACAGCAAGGAATGTAAAATATTATGTCGTTTGTTACAGGAAATTTCTAATAAAACTATTTGCACGATTGATAACAACTGTCCAATAACCAAGTTGAGTTAATATTCAACACTGTTGTTGAAGCGACAGACTCGTCAAGAATATGGCCTCCTTGGTCGAGTGGTAAGACACTCGGCTACGAATCCAGAGGCCATGGGTTCGAACCCGGCGTGCGCAAATATATTTTACTTGATTATTATGTGTCATAACACATTTAATTAATATATAAATAATTTATGCTTCATAAAAATTTAAAATATATAAAAATAATGACCGTGTTAAGAATGCAATGCTGATGTAAGCCTAATGAATAGGATCAAGGAAGGGACGCTTAGATGGTTTGGGCATGTATAGTGAACGAACGAAGAAGTGTGAAAAAAAAGTTATGATGCGAAAGTGAATGGAAGAAGAAGTCGGGAACGCCCGAGGAAGACATGACATCATCAAGTGAATCAAATACTTGAATCGGGCCACGTGAAGAGTCAGAATAGCAGAAGAGTATGTAAGAGACGATGTATGAATGTGAATGAAGCAAGGAGTGTGTGCCAAGACAGTGTTATATGGCGGTTCGTCCTCTCTGCCTACTCCTGCGGAGAAACGGCGTGATGGTTAGTTAGTTAGCTTTCGCAGCTGCCTGACGTGTTTTAGTCTTTCTTGTTATTTTTCGCCAAATAAGTAGGATATTTCACAAATTAATTCTTAAAAATTACACTAAAATTACAGTTGTTGTGTATAGGTTAAGTGAATAAACTCTAAATAATTTTAAAGTGACTAGTTTCGACGTAATTTCGATTTTTAAGAAAATATTTTAATCTTTAAACATCAGTGTTTTAAATGCAGTGCCATGGCCCAGAATGGTCACTTGCTTTGACCCTTGTCCAGATGTGTCCCTTCGAACGCCGGCCCGGGAACCGGCAGGGGGGGCGGGGGAGTGCCGATCTCGACCGAATGTTCCCGAACGCGAGCGAACCAGGCATCCAACAAATCGCCCAAGTGACACCCTTACGACAGCCAGATGACATTTGCCCACGTTGGTCTAAATCTGTTGAGGCAGCCGCATTCCATCTTACATAAACATTACAATTTAACAAGATCTGTACAGCGCTCTTGAGGTGATTTTTCACAAAAACGGCGCTATAAAAATCATCCAAATATTAGTGTATATTATATTTGCGGCACGATCCAGAATAATAGATACATTTAGTATCGCCCTGGTAAATGACCACCATTCGGAATCGAAACGTTGCTTGAAATGCTTTTAGCCGTGTTTAGTGACCAGATATGATTAGCCAGGTACTTTTTGACTTTCCACTTCCACATCTCCTTCCCCTCCCCACTACCTTCAGCCTAAAAAAAAACACGATTGGGAATGCCACAGTCTGCCATGTAGTTTCTTAAATTAATTAAATGTATTATGACACAAGTCGAGGACGCCCTAGAAAGACATGAATCGGATCATGCGAAGAGTCAGAATAACCGAAGAGTATGTATGAGACGATGTATGAATGTGAATGAAGCAAGGAGCGTGTGCCAAGACAGAGTTATTTTGCGGTTCGTCCTCTCTGCCTACTCTTTCGGAGAAACAACGTGATGGTTGGTTAGTTAGTTGGTTACGACATATTTAATTCGATAAAATGTATTTGCGCACGCCGGGTTTTAACCCACGACCCCGGGATTCGTAGTCGAGCGTCTTACCACTCGACTACGGATGCCGTCAAGGAGATTTCATAATTTGATAGATTCGATCACAACTTGATTTTCACCGTCATGGTGAATTGATTAATTGAATAATACACTTTAAACATCCGTTTGAAATGGTAAAAAATCTGGAGGAGAAAAGCTCTGCGAATTTCACGATGACAAAGTTCAAGAGTTTTTAGCGGGACACACAAAATTTTTTTTGCTTTATAGTCGTGAAAAAAATTCAGAGTTTTTTTTCCATTACCCTGATGTATTTTGCCTTAAAATCTAGCGTGATGATTACTAACGATAAGTGTAACGGAATTAAAAAAGGCTTTTAGGGATGAAAAATCCACTCAGCGAATGAAAACAAACTTTGAAGCCTCCGCAGTAACTCAATTACCTTGATAGTGCGAAAGCCTTAATATTTTAATAAGAAAATTAATTAAAAAACATTTTTTACAATTTACAATTTCACCAGAACTTTGCACTTCGCGAGGTCAACAAATTAAAAAAGGTTGTTTTTTTATTACGGTGAAGTTTTTGTTTCGAAGTGTTCTTTTCGTTTTTATTCCGGAAAGTAATTTTTGCAGGAAGCCGACCCCGAAATTACGATCGCTGGCTTTTGGGATTAGATTTTGACGATCTCTGGAACCGGATGTGAAAAAAATAAACTCTTAAGCTGGATTCACACCAACGTCCGGATCCGCTAAGTGACGATACTGTTCCGCATGAGAGCTTATTGATATGGTATGAATATCAATCAAGGAGTATGTGCCAAGACAAAGTTGTGTGGCAGTTTATATCCTCTCTGCCCACCCTTGTGATATTTAACTACTTAGTTAAATAATTATTTTGATATGTAAAAATACTTACATCGCAGATATTTTTTCATTTTAAACCATTTTATGACCAAATAATTATTTGACTATTAAAAATATTATTTAGTGATAAAAAAATGGTTATTGGCGCATGCCAGGTTTGAACCCGCCACCTATGGATTCTTAGTCGAGCGTACACGATGAAAAAACCAAAATATTCTCAAGTTAGAAATCATTATTTAAAATAAAGGAACTTTTTTAAAAAATTTCACCTAAAAATATTTTTCGCACATTACTGTCACACTCTGCAAGCCACCGCAGTCAAACGATCTCATAATTTTCTTCCATTTTCAATATTCTCCTCAAGAAAAAAAAGTACTCCTTAGGTATACGTGGGTCAAATCCGACTCCATAGAATACATACTCGTAAGTACTTGCAACTCCCGAATTCCTCTGAAACCTGATTTCTGTTGCAGTGTTCTATGCATTAAAAACGTGGGGCTACCCAAAAAGGGATTTTTGAAAATCGAATATTGGGTAAAAATTTGACAATCATTTGGTCGTTAGCTTGGAGTAACGATATAACTAGGTATAGCTAATATTTTTACCCAACCTTTACAAATTTGCGATAAATTACTTTCTCCGGGTTTTTACGTCGTATACCATGAGAGAGAAAGAGGCAAGAAAAGTCTTCGCATAATATCACAGTACTTTTAAGTAAGGATGTTCTCCATCCGCGCTAACTTCACATCATAGAGTCGCATAACTTACGTCAACGGATTTGAGGTTATTTTCTATATTCGTGTTGATTAAAAAACTTGCAGTGGTTATACAAATAAATCAAACATGATGGTGATATGTGCTATGCGTGAATGTTCAAATAAGATAAAAAATGATTATAAAACATCACTTTTCAGAGATGTTTCATCAGTTTTAAATATTTTTAACCGAACTTTAGAATTTTCACATTTTTAATGACATAAAGACATAAAGTCAACAAAAAGCTTCCATCATTCTTCAAGGAAACTTTATGTTATTAGTGTTTGTGTGATATTTTGAGTTTATCAATCATTTTAATGGTGTATTGAAATTGTTTTGTTTAATGTGTTCAAATAAGTTTATTAAAAATGTCCGAACTCCACGCGGGCGGTAATTAATAGGCTATCCAACATTCTTTAATATTTCCTTGTCTCTTTCTATCGAGTCAGTATAAAGTCAACTGTACTAACTACACTGTTTCGCAAATGTACCTCTCCTATCCTCCAAGGTCGCTAGTCATTGTAATATCAATTAATAAACCTAATATGATTTGAACGCGGTTTTTCGTGTTAAATCCGTGATAGTGAAGCATCTGTAAACTTAACGGATTAATTTTGAATTCTTGATTGGATTTCTATTAATAAACCATTCAATTTGGGTTATTATATATGCTTACTGTGGTTAGCACTCAGAATTACTTATAGATAAAGGGCTCAATCAACAATTGTTGTGGTTAGTGGCCCATGTAAGGTATTTAGTGAATAGAAATTAGATATTGACGTTTTTATGTCAAAATATTACATAAACATTAATAACAGAAGGTTTACCTAAATAATGATGGAAGCTTTTGTTGATTTCATGTCTTTATATCATTAAAAATGTGAAAATTCTAATGTTCGAATAAAAATATTTAAAACTAATGAAATACCCCTGAAGAGTGATGTTTTATAATCTTTGTTTGTTCTTATTTGAACATTCACGCATAGCACATACCATCATGTTTGATTTATTTGTATAACCACTGCACTGTATTTTAATCAACACAAATAAAGGAAATAACCTCAAAATCCGTTGACGTAAGTTATGCGACTCGATGTTGTAAAGTTAGCACGGACGGAGAACATCCTTACATACTTAGAAGTGCTCCAATATTATGTGTGGACTTTTCTCGTCTCTTTCTCTTACGTGGTTTACGACGTAAAAACCTGGAAAAAGTGATTTATCGTAAATTTGTATAGGTTGGGTAAATATATTTAGCTCTCTGGTGAAAGACCACCATTCAGAATTGAAACGTTACTTGAAATGGCTTTGGCCGTGTTTGGTGACCAGATCTGAATAGCCAGGTATTTTCCAACCTTCCCTTCCTCATCTCCTTCCTCTTCCCACTACCTTCAGCTTCATAACATACTTTACTATTGGGGATAGCATAGTCTCACTGGCTCTAGACGGTTGGGAGCAGTTGAGACTCTTGTGCGGTATTCACGTTAAAAAAAAAAAAAATTTCTCTTCCGAATTTCTTTCTCCTCCCCACTACCTTCAGCCTCATAAAATACCCTATTTAGGGATGCCATAGTCTCGCTGGCTCAAGGGTTGGGAGCAGTTGAAACAATTGTACGGTATTCAAAAAAATATATTTTGAGGTTATGTTTTTTTCAACAACAAAAATTGTTCCCTTGAAGATCGAACTCTTCGTCGACTAATAGCTTTATTTAATAAAATACAACTATTATTCCAATGTAGCAAAACGGTTTTAAAAAAGCTTGCCTAAAAAGAAAGCCTTAAAATTAATCGAAACATTTGTTTGAGTTCCTAACTTACTCCAATAGCCTGGCAGAAAACTAATTATCGAGAAAATGAAAATCAAAAATCAAATGCTGGTCTGTTTTTGACCAACCGATCAAGAAAAACTTAGAAAATTCTGTCAATTAGAAATTAAATTTTTATTGTTTTTGGGGAGGAAAATGGAGAAAATTCAAGGTCTAATTAAGATGTAATTTCCTCGGGAAACTCATCTTCAACAACCCTAAAGTAGCCAGAGTCTGAGTCCCCAGTGCCTCTTTTAACCACCTACTCAAAGAATTGATTGAAAAGTTCATTGGAACCTTTGGGACTAAAATATTAAAGGTGAACGAATGAACAGAAATGTTGATGACCCAATAAAGCTCAAATTTTTTTCAAATACTTCAATTCAAGTTGGCAGTTCATTTTAGCGCTGTGACCGCTCCGTGTGAACTACTTCAGTTTGTAGCAGTTCAAACTTCTTTCATTTCATTTCATTGAACAGATACTTCAATTGAAGTTAGATTACAAAGAATTACTTTAATTTGCAGCAGTTCAGTTGCGAAGTTGAACTTCAAAGGCTATAAAGAAGTACTTCATTTCAAGGACTTCAAATGATGTTCGACTTCAAAGTACGTCGATCCAAAGGAACCGGTCGGTCCGTTCTTTTCGTGTTTTTTTTGGGCGAGGAACCGGTTCCAGTTTTTTTCACTTTCAAATCTTTACCTACTAGCACTTTGTATTTTTGGCGAGGAACCAGTTCTTCTTCAGAGGTTCTTTTCATTTAAAATCTCTACCGATAAAGAACCGGTTCCAAAAAGAACTGGACAAATATAACCGGTTCATTGCCAAATTTGACGGCCTTCGTAGTCGAGTGGTAAGACGCTCGACTACGAATCCAGAGGTCGCGGGTTTGAGCCCGGCGTGCGCAAATAAATTTTATTCAATGAATATGTGTCATAACACATTTAATTCATGTAAAATAATACAAAGTATATTTGCGGCACGTTCCAGAGTAGTAGATACTCTAAGTATCGCCCTGGTGAAAGACCACCATTCAGAATCGAAACGTTGCTTGAAATGGCTTTAGCCGTGTTTGGTGACCAGATCTGAAGATCTAGGTACTTCCCAACCTTCCCCTTCATCGTCTCCTTCTTCTCCCTACTACCTTCAGCCTCACAACATACTCCTATTGGGGATGCCATAGTCTCACTGGCTCTAGACGGTTGGGAGCAGTTGAGACTCTTGTGCGGTTCATGTAAAAAAAAAAAAAACAAATTCTTATCTCTTTTTTGCGAGTTTGACTTCAATTGAAGTGTTAACTGTGAAGGGTTCATTTTAAAGAACTGGCAGTTCGTGAAGCATTCACAAAACATTGAAGTTTTTCCCAACGCCAGCTGTATGGGTAGGAAAATGACACTATCAATTAAGGTATGGTCATATCCATTACTTGTTTTAAAAATTGTATTTTCAAATCCTTACTATTAGGTTAACCTCCCCAAAGTTATGTATTACATCATCAAATAACGACGCCAATCATGCTTGAAATGTACAATGTACACAAGGGCTACAATCCTCTATGTTTACTGTTTAAATATCAAATACCCCTCCCTTATCTACCAGCAGTATGAACAAAGTACCGGCATATTTGGTATCCGAGACACACATATCGCTGGCTCCAAAGGAAAACGCAACAACTCAAAAAGTTCAATTATTCAGGAGAGATGAAAGAAGTTTTTAAAAGTTGATTTTTATTCAGGTTATTGGATGTAGCGCGACCTTGAAGTAACAATATATGGAAAGAGAGTTAATGTTTTTTACCCAACCTATACACATTTGGGATAAATCACTTTCTCCGGGTTTTTACGTCGTACACCATGAGAAAGAAAAAGACAACAAAATTTCCCAAATAATCACACAGCTTTAAAGTATTGATAGAAAGTTCTTCGTGTCCCGCTTTTCATTCATTTCATTAACTTCATTTCACTGAACCAACACTTCAATTAAAGTTGGTAGTTCATTTTAGCCTTCATTCATTTGATTAACTTCATTTCATTGAAAGAAGTACTTCAATAGTGAAGCAGTACCGTTGCGAAGGCATTGACATTTCAAAATGAAGGAACCGGTTCCAGTTCTTTTCAGTTTTTAAACTTTACCGACTAGCATTTTTTCGGCGAGGAACCGGTTCCAGTGCTTTCCAGTTTCAAAGTGATACCGACTAGTACGTGATTTTGTTGGCGAGAAAGCAGTTCCAGTCCTTTTCGTTTTCAATTATCTACCGACTAGCCAGTGCTTTTTCGGCGAGGAACCGGTTCCAAAAAGAACTGAACAAATAAGCGGATAAATTCAAATCTCTTTTTTGCGAGTTCGACTTCAATTGAATTGTTCATTTCGAAGGGTTCTTTTTAAAGAATTAACAATTCGTGAAGCATTCACAAAACTTTGAAGTTTTTCCCAACGCTAGTTGTGACCATTGTCTTATTATTTTCTGGTTCATATTTGTGTTGTTGAATATTCTTATTATTTAAATATTAAAAAAAAAAACCTTAACGCTTTTTAATTAATTCTAATTTCAATATTAAGTATTATTATTTAGTTCTGCTATTTTTAGGGACAGCTTTAAGCGTTTCGACGTTGATAATAGCCTTAAACACCAAAACAGCTGGCGATTAAAAAGGGAAAAAGTTAATAAAAATAATATTAGATTTAAGTCATATTTCTAATTGTGTCAGCTTTCTTCAAAACTGAACATAATATTCTTGATTTTGTCTTGGTATTTTGGACGTCCTCTTTTTACGAAAATGACTTGTAGAAAGATAATTTACGCACATAATTAAATTAAATGTAGTATGTTTGCGGCACATCCCGGAGTGGTAGATACTGTATGTATCGCCCTGGTGAAAGACCACCATTCAGAATCCAAACGTTGCTTGAAATGGCTTAAGCCGTGTTTGGTAACCAGATCTGAATAGCCAGGTACTCCCAGCCTTCCTTTTCTCATCTCTTTCCCCACCTTACTACCTTCAGTCTCACAGCATACCCCGATTGGGGATGCCATAGTCTCACTGGCTCCAGACAGTTAAGAGCAGTTGGGACTCTTGTGTGGTATTCAAAAAAAAAAGAGAATAATGATATAACCGCTTTCTGAAAAAAGGAATTTAAACTAGAATAATGTAATTTTTATAATATATATATATTTATTAAGTGTTGTATTTATGATTAAAAAATCGGCTTTTTTGACTTATGTCATTTTTCTTGCATTCCAGCAACATTGAAATGTAAAAATAGTTTACAGATAGTATCAATGAAAGCTCGTTTCATTTTTAGACATCAAGGATTTTTTATGTGTTTAAAAGAGCTCTACTGTCCAGAGGCAGTAGGTCTGCGACACATTGCGGAGAATTTTGTAAATCAATGCTAGTAGACGCAATCTCAGAGGAGGGATAGCTTTGCGAAACAGTGTAGTAAGGATTGTTGATTTTTTTCTGACTTATGCGTAACTAGAGTTTTCATGGAAACATCTTTTTACATTTATTCATAGCACATTTCAACATAATGCAGCGTTTATTTATAAAACCACTGGTTCACAGTATTATTAATAATAATAAATGGATAACTTTTATAGCACCGTTTTTGTGGGAAAATCACCTCAAGGGCGCCTTACAAATTAATATATCTAACCAATAATTTATCACTTAAACTTATAACTTAAGCAAAATATAGATTACAACCTCAAAAACCGTTGAGTTATGTCGCATAACAAAACATAGTGGACGGAGTCGCCGGAGACGCGGAAGACGGAAAAAATGTTTACATACCTAAAAGTGATGCGATATTATGTACCGACTCGTCTTGTCTCTTTCTTTTTCACGGTTTACGACGTGAAAACCCGGAGTTAGTGATTTATCGTAAATTTGTGTAGGTTAGGTAAAAATATTTAGCCCTCTCCATATATATTCTTGCTCTGAGGACGCAACACTAGATGCCCGAAGCGGTTTCAGTTTAGTCCAACCAGTCGCACCTACAAGCTGGCTAAACGAATCTGCCCAAAAATGCTGATTTATTGCTCAAACCGAAGCAAACACATTCCTGTTAAGCCTGGAAAAGCTGACGAAGTGACTTTCCCGAGGAAAGTGTGTTAGTATTTTTTTCACAAAACACAACGGCTGAGCATTTCGGCAAGGCTTGGCATAGTTCGTGAAAAACCCCCAAAATTTGCCAACATACAGAACCTAGCAGAGTTTAAACGACTCCTCAAAACCAAATTGTTTAAAAATCCTACATACAAAACGTAACTTATAAAAAAATAATATCTTAAAAAACGTCCTTAATTTGTTTTGTTTCGGATTTCTCCTTACTTGAATCCTTACAACTCTTAGAAGACAATGAGAGGTACCTTTGTGAAACAGTGTTGTCACAACGGTTGAATTTATATTGGCTTTGATACAAACATAAAAAAATATATTAAAGGATGTTGGATAGCCTATTATTTATCGCCCACATGGAATTCGGACATTTTTAACAAACATATTTGAACACATTAAGTAAAACAATATCAATACACCATTCAAATGATTTACAAAGTCAAAATATCACACAAAAACTAATAACAGAAGGTTTTTATTAATAATGATGGAAGCTTTTTGTTGATTTTGGTCTTTATATTAAAAATGTGAAAATTCTAAAGTTCGATCAAATATATGTAAAACTGTGTAAATACCTATGAAAAGTGATTTTTATAATATTTGTTTAGTTTTATTTGAACATTCACGGCCTCCATGGTCGAGTGGTAATAACACATTTAATTCATATAAAAATAATAAAAAAGTATATTTGCGGCATGTTCCAGAGTGGTAGATACTCCAAGTATCGCCCTGGTGAAAGACCACCATTCAGAATCGAAACGTTGCTTGAAATGGCTTTAACCGTATTTGGTGACCAGATCTGAATAGCCAGGTACTTCCCAACCTTTCTATTCCCAATCTTCTTCGCCTCCCCACTACCTTCAGACTCATAACATACCCTATTTGGGGATGCCATAGTCTCACTAGCTCTAGACGGTTGGAAGCAGTTGAGACTCTTGTGCGCTATTCATATAAATTCACTCATAGCACATATAACCATCATGTTTAATTTATTTGTATAACCACTGCAAGTTTTTAATTAACACAAGTATAGGAAACAACCTCAAAATCCGTTGACGCAAGTTATGCGACTCGATGATGTGAAGTTAGCGCGGACGGAGAACATCCTTACTTACAAGTGCTGCACTATTATGTGACGACTTTTCTTGTCTCTTTCTTTCTAATAGTATGCGACGTTAAAACCCGCAGAAAGTGATTTATCGCAAATGTGTTCTTACTCCAAGATGGGAACCAACATCTATAACATTACGAGTAATACATACATCTTCAGAAAGACATATTGATGGAAAAAAGGAACCGTAATGCTAGATTTATATTTCCACTATTCGTTATTTTCTTTCCTTTTCTATTCCTTTAAATATTAAGGGGATCACGTCCTTGGTACATTTTCAATGATCCGCCTCTGGTTAGTGTATTGTTCCCGAGCTTTATGTTGACTACAAATATTGGTTCACACGCCTAAATGAACAACCGCGCGAGATGTTGTCATTAAATTCTAAGATTTCCAATGTACGCCTGTTTGTGAAGCGGCATGTCACAATTAAACGGTTGACGTAAATGCGGTTGGTGGCAAAATTAATTAACCGTAAATTTAATTGCAACCCCTAAATTTTTAGAAGGGAATTCAAAAGGTCGCATAATAACGGTGGTGTTTTCTTGTAATAATAATAATAATAATAATAATAATATTTGGACGATTTGTATAGCGCCGTTTTTGTGAAAAATCACCTCAAGGGCGCAACATTAAATGAGTTTTTTTTTATATAGTTATCAGCCATTTTGGATAAGTGGTTTTTTTTTGACAACTGGAATGGTTAGTCACGTTTTTGTGTGTTCTTCGATTTTTTACTTTTGAAAAAAATGAATCAAAGAATGTGTTTTAAATTTTGCGTTAAAAATGGAATAAAGTGCTCCAACGCACTTAAAATGTTGACTGTGGCATTCGGCGAGTCTACTTTGTCTCAAAAAAGTGTTTATAAGTGGTACAAGCGCTTTACAGAAGGCCGAGAAGATGTTAATGACGATGAGCGTCCTGGAGTTGTGGAAAAACAAATCATGGATTTTATTCTTTGATCCATTTTTTCAAAAAGTAAAAAATCGAAGAACACACTAAAACGTGACTAACCTTTCCAGTTGTCAAAAACAAACCACTAATCCAAAATGGCTGATAATGCTAACATATGATAAACATATGTGTACCAACATAACAAAACAAAAAAAAATCGATAATCGAATGTACGCAGCCCGCGAAAATTCAAAATTCACCTTTTCTTTTGAACAGGCCTCTTTTTAGAATTGAAAAGTTGTTCGAAATGGCTTTAGCTGTTTTTGGTGACCAGATCTGAATTGCCAGGTACTTTTCAACCATCCTCTTTTCCATCTTCTTTCCCTCTCCACTGCCTTCAACCTCACAATATACTCCAATTGGGGATACAATAGTCTCACTGCACAAACATTTTATTTATTTAATATGTGTCATTACAATCTAAATAAACATCAAGGAATATATGGTATATTTGCGGCACGTTCCAGACTGGTAGATACTCTAAGTATCGCCCTGGTGAAAGACCACCATTCAAAATTTAAACGTTGCTTGAAATGGCTTTGGCCGTGTTCGGTGACCAGATCGAAATAGCCAGGTACGTCTGAATCTTCCTCTTCCTCATCTGTTTCTTTTACCTTCAGTCTCACAACATAAATACACAAAGTCTTGTAGATACACAATTTATTCGCCGGAAAGGCTAAAGGTCTGAAGCGCCATTTTGGGAAGTTTACACCAGAGCACTTCTCAGGTAACTCAATGCTCTCACTGAGTTACCTGTAGCGACAAAAAACAAAACAAAAAGTCCCAAACTCGTGTCGCTTGAGTGAAGCCTTCTCCCAAATGGTAAATATATTTTAGATGGCTGAAGGGCCACAAAATTATTAAGAATCAAACGAGGGTCAGAGCATTCGATGTAGACGAAAAACTGATCAAAACTGTATATTTAAATCATTCTTGACTAAAGTGTCACTTAAGCTCACGATATGCACCAACACAAAGTCATATTTTTTTTATTATTGTACAACAGATATAAACCCAATAACAGTACAATGGAACAACAAGTAAGCATTTTCAAATTATAAAAAATTTAAATTAAAAGTTTTTTAAACTTCTGTAAATTTTCGAAAAATATATCAATATATATATAGATGATGTATTTAACAGAATTATACCTCTTGTCATGCCATGCTGTGCCAAAACATCTGTCCGACCATAGGGTATTCTGAACATTGCATGATTTCTGCTGCGGCAGTATTTTTCTGGCACGAATAAGCAGTAGCATGCCAAGAGGTATGGACAGTCGATTAAGTGATTTATAATTTTAAAGCCTATTGTCAGGAGACCAGCATTGCACCTAGTCTCTAAGCTTTGATAATTTGTCTCCTCGAGTAGTTCCATGTGATGCATGAACATAGGCTATGTTCCGTGCGAACGCATGTACACATACCTGAAGATTTTTTTTTTAATCTGTTCCAACATATTTATGCATTTGGTTTGGTGTGGAGCCCAGACAGTGCTAGCGTACTCCAACTTGCTTCTGATTACTCCGTCGAAGAGGGCTGTCATCGCAAGTTCTACTCTGACAAGGGGGCAAAAACAAACAAGTATCGAAATTAATCATTAAATGGTGATTAATTTTATTGAACGTAACTCATTATTTTTTTCGTTCTGTGAAAAATTGGGTCATCTCAAGCATAGGAATTTGTGTTCTAGATTGACATCACAAATTTTGATAACGGTTTCAATGGGGGGAATTTCCCAACATATTAAGGCTTTCACATTTCTCGATGGCATTCTGCGTAATGTACCAATTTATCTGGGACAGCCGGGTGATACGAACGCTATGCAGGCCGCGCTCGACTAAACTAGTAACCTATTCTAAGCTTTATGGCTTAGTGCTTTGAAAGCGCGATTCCCGTCGCTTGTACCTGGACAGCGCTTTTGTTCATATAATTTTCAGATAGCTGTTGCTATACATGCTCAATCATATTTATTTATAAACTAACAAACTATTATCCAAATACAAAAAAAAACATTACACGAAATGGGAAAAAGAGCAACAGAGAAAGAACAGCACATACATTATATTATAATGAAGCAATGACAAAAATTGAACAAAATATACTTGAGAAAGAACATTAAAATCCAAGGTCAACTCAAACTTTTGAAAGAGTCGTAAAGAATGACAAAAATCATTTAGACTGCTACCAAAAATTTCAAGACCATGACTTAAGTTAGCAAGTCTCGACATTTTAGACAGTGGAGAATGATACCCGTAATTAGTAGAGTTATGATTGAGGAACAGCAATTCATTGTTTCATGGTCTACCTCAAAAAATGTTGAGCTGGATGAGTTTCAACAAGGAAGATGAGTCAATCGTACAATTAAAAAAAAAAAAAATGCACATTTAATCAAAGTCTTTTCAACGCTTTTCTAATGAAGAAATGTTTCAATGTTTGTTCGATTTCGTATGAATAATCGCCGTTTTCTCGCCCTGATCTCCATGCAATTCCGCGTAAGAAACGATGTTGTACGGATTCAAATGATGAATATGAACGGTATAAAAAGGGGACCAAATGAAACTGGTATGTTCTAGATGAGGGCGAACTAATTAGCAATCGGCACGTCGTACACTATGAGAGAGAAAGAGATAAGAAAAGTCCTCACCTAATATCACAGCACTTCTATGTATGCAAAGGATGTTTTCCGTCAGCGCTAATTTCACATCATCGAGTCGCATAACTTACGTCAATAGATTTCGAGGTTATTTCCTATATTTGTGTTGATTAAAAAACTTTCAGTGGTTATACAAATAAATCGAACATGATGGTGATATGTGCTATGCGTGAATGTTCAAATAAGACCAAACAAAGTTTATAAAACATCACTTTTGAGAGGTATTTCAACAGTTTGAAATATTTTTGAACTACTTTAGAATTTTCACATTTTTAATGATATAAAGACATAAAATAAACAAAAATCTTTTCATCATTATTTAAGCAAACCATCTGTTAATAGTGTTTGTGTGATATTATGACTTTATAAATAATTTTAATGGTGTATTGATATTGTTTTGCTTAAAGTGTTCAATAATGTTCATTCAAAATGGCCGAATTCCATGTGCGTGGTAACTAATAGGCTATCCAACATCCTTTAATATATCTTTGTCTCTTTCTATTTAGTCAGTATAAAGTCAACCATCCTAACTACACTGTTTCACAAAGGAACCTCTTCATGTCCTCCAAGGTCTTGATGGCTTAATTCGTGTCACTCCCGGATAGAGTAAAGGTTTAGAGTTCGAGTCTCGGTCATGACCATTGTTATTTTTAGTTTCTGGCTTTTTTCTGTTTCATAATTGTGTTTTAGATTATCGATATTGTTTAAATATTCAACAATAAATAAGCATTAACGCTTTAAAGTTAATTGCAATTTTTAAACGTTTTTAACTTTTCAAAATCGAAGATGTCAAATTTAAAAGGGTTTTAAACTTGAAGTAACAATATATGGAGGGAGAGCTAATTATTTTTACCCAACCTACACAAACTTGCGAAAAATCACTTTCTCCGGGCTTTTACGGGTACACCATGAGAGAGAAAGAGACAAGACATTTCTTGGACCGCTTCTATATACTGTCGCAATGATCTTAAGGTCCTGGTTCACTGGCGGGACTCCGCCCACATTTTTTATTATGCCACTAAACTTGACGCAACTAACGGTTTTTTAGGTTATATGCTTTATTTTTGTTAATAAAAATACTGTGAAAAAGTGGCTGTACGAATAAACAAAAACATTATGTTGATATGTGATATGAATGGATGTATAAATACCGTAGCCTTAGTCTTAGCCACGCCCAGGTGCGCCGAGTCATGTTAAAATCATCAAAAACAAGTCCGAAACTGACTTCACTGCCTTAGATAGATACTACTCTACCATACTAAGCAAAGCCAATGTACCCACAGCCATATAAAAACATACGCCGATATTAATGGGGTTATTATAAGATTAAATTATTGATTAAAATGAGTTACCTTTATGTAGTTATTCATAATGCAGCACCAAGTAATATATCGCGCCTTACATTATTTAACCCTATACAAAATGTAAGGGTTGAGTTTTCACGCATACGAGTATTTCGGAAAGCCCAATAATTCGTTACGCGAGAAAGACACACTAAAGTTCCTTATTATTAACAGAGTTTGTTGAACCTCAATTTCCATTATTTACTTACTAGTATAATTGTGAAACACAGTGAAAAATATATATAGCTTTAGAGCGGCGTGGCGACGCAGGGTTAGGCTAATCTTCGATTGATTTACTTATCAGATCAGCCATGAACCGTCACTGACAATTTAGCACGTAGGCTGGAGCTAGGTGTTGAATTTTATTTAAATAATTTTTTAGGTTCTTACCTACTTGTTTTCATCCAGTTCCTACCTTATCCAACCATTATACCATATTCGATTTCCGTATTCAAAAAAAACAAGTTTGAAAACAAGTGACAAACAAGAAACAGAAGAGAGTTATGTGAAAAAACGTATTCGTTCGTTGGTATCTCGTTTGGTCGTTCGGTTTGTTGTTGTCCTTCAAATAATATTTACTTCAGTGTGTTTTTGCTATGGTCTTCGTAAATAATGCAATATGTAAGAAAAATCAAGTTTGAAAAAAAAAATTATTAACTTTTTGTTTCTTACATTATTTTTTTATATTACTTACCTCACTAGGTCTGAGGTGACAGTGAGTACAAGTAGAATAATGTAAAATATGTTGATATTTGTTACACAATGCTAGATGATACAACAGACACTGGCCGTAAAACTCTCTTCATACATTAATTGAGGGAAGCAAAAGCAGCAATCTCCTTCATTTTTCAATTATTTCTTGGAAAGTTGATTTAACGTTAAATGCACTTTTCTTTTGTGAATATGTTGATAAATTTAGAGATAATTGTTTCAAATTGTTCCTAGTTTAATGTGCGCTAACATTCTTGTACACTTCATTCTCCATTTCTTTATAATAATCATTCAAAAGTTGACAATGCTACAAAACCGTTTTTGGAGATTGCTGCCTTTGCTTCTAAGCCCCTCAATTATTCCATTTGAGATTCATTTCAAAGTTACAAGGATGGATAGTTAAAAGGATGGACCGTCATATAACTCAGTCTTGGCACACACTCCTTGCTTCATTCACATTCATACATCATCTCATACATACTCTTCTGTTATTCTGACTCTTCACATGACCCGATTCAAGTATTTGATTTACTTGATCGTGCCATGTCTTTCTCAGGCGTCCTCGACGTCTTCTTCCATTCACTTTCGCATCATATATTCTTTTCGCACTCCTTTCTTCGTTCATTCGCTCTACATGCACAAACCATCTAAGCGTTCCTTTCTGGATCCTATTCATTACACTTACATCAGCCTTGCATTCTTTTCGGATATCCACATTTTTAATACGGTCGTACATGGTTTTACCGCACATACGTCTCAAAGATCTCATTTTCACAGTATTTTGACGGCCTGCGTGATCGAGTGGTTAGACGCTTTACTACAAATCTAAAGGTTGCGGGTTGAAACCCGGCGTGTACCATTATCTTTTATCTAATTAATATGTGTCATAACCCATTTCATTCACATAAAATAACGTAAAGTTTATTGGCGGCACGTTCCAGAGTGGTAGATACTCTACGTATGGCCCTGGTGAAAGACCACCGTTCAGAATCGAAACGCTGCTTGAAATGGCTTTAGCCGTGTTTGGTGACCTGATCCGAATAGCCAGGTACTTCCAAACCTTATTCTTACCCTTCTCCTCCCCATTATATTCAACCTCGCAACATACCCCAATTGGGGATGCCATAGTCCAACTGGCTCTAGACGGTTGGGAGCAGTTGAGACTCTTGTGCGGTATTCACTATAAAAAAAGTCTACTTTGATCTTTTTTCTGCCAGTTCCATGCCTCACTGCCATACATCAGGGTTAGTATAAGCACTCCACTGTGGACTGATAGCATCGCCTCTTTGGACATTTTTTTACTGGCGCTAACATCGTTCAGTCCTTCATTAATGGAGTTTCCTGCATTCACCCTTCTTTCAATATGCTTATCAGTAGCGTTGTGACAGTTTTGAAAGAACTGTTTCAAAGAAGTACTTCTTTTGACAGCAGTCCCAACTTCATTCATTTTTCATTGAACAAATACTTCAATTGAAGTTGGTTAAGTTGGTACTTCCGATTGAACGATCTATGGAATCTACTTCGAACTTCAATTTTTCATTCGTTCGAAAGACTGAAATATTGCATCATCCACAGTTCAATTGTTCATTCCCTTCTTCCTTCGATTTTAGTTCGAAGAATGAATGAAGCAATGAAGTATCTTTTTAGTTATCCGTTCCCTCGCACGTACCCGTGACAGTTGCTTATGATTTCTGTGCTTGTTTTGTCTATAGGACTATATAATCTCTACCTAAAATTATGGATGGCCGTTCAGCGAGAAAGAAAAGTGAAATATGGGCTTATTTTAAGGAAGTTGGGGTTTACCAGGCAAAATGCAACTTTTGTTCTAAAGTTATATCCATAAAGGGAGGCAATGCCTGTAATATGAATCGTCATTTGCGCAATATTCACCCTATTGCTAACCAAACTGTCAAACTGTGTACAGTAAGAAATATTCAAACTGTACCTCAAGCCCTGAAAAACGTTCACATCGCTCTTACATAAACTGGAAATTTCGCAATTACTACATTTGCTTTACATTACTACATTTTGCTTTGCTGTACATCATTCCTTTTAAGGCATGATACCGCCAACAATTCAAACATATGGGCAGCTGTCATCTAGAAACAATAGACAAGAAACTAGTAATAGACAATTCATCAACACACACATAGAAGAAAGAAAGAAGTAGTTTTTCTACACGGTATAATTTTTGCTATATAATAAAGGAGGAGTGTGTTATGTGGTTGGGAGAGCTGTCCCGAATAAAACTATTAAGAAAAAAACGTGACTATTATTTGGTACATTTATCGCTAGCAACTCCCCCCCCCGACGAGGAATTCTGCGATTGATCTGTTACTTCGATTGAACTGTTCACCGTGAAGGGTTCATTTTGAAGAACTAGCAATTCGTGAAGCATTCACAAATCTGAGAAGCTTTTCCCATCGCTACTTATCAGCCTTTCCGTCTCCTGTAGTTTGAAAACATCTACAAAAAACCGTCACTTAATATTGTAGACTATAGACCGATGGCAACCCTGCTAACCGAAAGCTAATAAATACAGCTATATATAGACTTTGCTATAATTATATATCTTTGCAAGTGTTGCCAACATAATTCTGCAGAGTAAAAGCATTACATCCCTTCTTAAGTGTCTATTAGACATTCTCTCTGTACATTGATTAAAATTGGAACACTTTGTTACTGCTTTGGCTATGAACATTAATTACGGCTGTTAAATTCTCGGAATAAGAATATATATGGAGATAAAGCAAAATATTTTTACCCAACCTATACAAATTTACGATAAATCACTTTCTCCGGGTTTTTACATCGTAAAGCGTGAGCGAAAAAGAGACAAGACAAGTTTCTACATAATATCGCACCACTTTTAGGAATGTTAGCATGTTTTCCGTCTCCCGCATCTCCGGGCGACTCCGCTCACTATGTTTTGTTATGCGACGTAACTGAACGGTTTTTAAGGTTAACCTAACCTTACCTAATCTAACCTAACCCACCCTATACAAATTTACGATTAATTACTTTCTCCGGGTTTTGACGTCGTAAGCCGTGAGAAAGAAAGAGACAAGACAAGTTGTCACATAATATCGCAACACTTTTAGGTATGTAAGCATGTTTTCCGTCTCCCGCGTCGTCGTCGTCCATTACGTTTTGTTTTGCGACGTAACTCAACGGTTTTGAGGTTAACCTAACCTAACCTGTACAAATTTACGATAAATCACTTTCTCCGGGTTTTACGTCGTAAACCGTGATAGAGAAAGAGACAGGACAAGTTGTCACATAATATCGTTTCACTTTTAGGTATGTAAGAATATTTCTCCCGCATCTCCAGCGACTTCATTCACTTCGTTTTTTTTTATGCGACATAACTCAACGGTTTTTGAGGTTATATCCTAAAGTTTTGTATATAACAACACAATGAAAAAGTGGTTATACAAACAAGCATAAAATTTTGTCGAGATGTGCCATGAATTAATGTAAAAAGGTGTGTCCATGAAAACCCTGGCCACGCCCGAGTCAGGAAAAAATTCATCAATTTTGACTGCACTGTTTCGCAAAGTTATCCCTCCTGGTATATTATTGCCGTGATGTTAAATGCGTACATATTTTAGGTTAAAACATTAAAATATGAAAATTTTTAAAATGGTGATTATTTATAAAGCTTAATTTAAAACAGATGTTTATAAAAACTGAAAAAAACTTTTTAAAATTAAAAAAGCAAAACGACATACAATTTTCCCAATTATAAGTGAAGCTAATTATAATCTAAAGCTGCCCATAGAAAATGTAAAACATAATTAGTTGGGTACAAAAGTCAAAAAAAAAATATAATATAAGAAAAGGTATAAAGACTTACGTTTGACATACATTTTGGAGATGGTCGAAATTCCTGTCCCGGTTAAAAGGAACCGGTCGCTGAAACCGTCGATATTATTTCTCTGAGGAACCGGTTCCTTTTTTTGGCAAATAAAAATCGATATCATTCGTAAAGTGGTAGAAACTCTAAGTATCGCCCTGGTGAAAGACCACCGATTCAGAATTGAAACGTTGCTTGAAATGGCTTTAGCCGTGTTGGGTGACCAGATCTTAATAGCCAGGTACTTCCCGACCTTCCTCTTCCCAATCTCCTTCTCCTCCCCACTACTTTCAGCCTTACAAAATACCCTATTTGGGGAAGCCATAGTCTCACTGGCTCTAGACGGTTGAGAGCAGTTGAGACTCTTGTGCGGTATTCATATAAAAAAAATTGTCAGTCCGAGAAACCGGTTTTTTTCGTGTTTTGCTAGTACTTTTTTTGGAGAGGCACTTTTGTTGATTTGCTAGCGCTTTTCGATTTCGAATCTCTACCGACCAGTCATTTTTTTTGGGGAGCAACTTTTGCCGATTTGCTAGTACTTTTCGATTTGAATATAAAAAAAATGTCCTTCGTGGGACTTTTCTGGCACCAGGAACCGGTTCCAAAAAGTGCTGGATAAATAACCGGTTCCTTCTGCCGGTCGCCGGTAACTGGAACCGCAGGTACAACCAATTCTAATATCGACCATCATTATTGGAAACCATTCACTCACCGATAAGGTGAAGAACATTTTCTTTGTGAAATAATTGTACATGGAATTATAGACTGTCTTAAAGTTCTACTGAAGCTTAGATGGTTTGGTAATCGGTAACGAAAGCTTTTAAAGTTTTCAAATGTGAAATTAATAGAACTCTTGGAAGCCCTGGCTGAAATATTTTTTACTGGAGGAAATCAGTGCCTCTTTAATTACATTTTAGAACGTGTATTTCCGGTGTATATGGTATATGGAATGTGATAGTTTTTAGAAATTCAAACTAACTAACCATCACGTCGTTTCCCCGCAGGGGTGGGCAGAGAGGACGGACCGCCATATAACTCTATCTTGACACACACTTCTTGCTTCATTCACATTCATACATCGTCTCATACATAATTTTCTGTTATTCTGACTCTTCACATGGACCGATTCAAGTATTTGATTCACTTGATCGTGCCGTGTCTTCCTCGGGCGCCCTCGACTTCTTCTTCCATTCACTTTCGCATCATATATTATTTTCACACTCTTTTCTTCGTTCATTCGATCTACAAGCCCAAACCATCTAAGCGTCCCTTATTGATCCTATTCATTACGCTTACATCAGTCTTGCATTCTTTTCAGATATCCACATTTTTAACATGGTCAAAAATGGTTTTCCGCACATACGCCTAATCGATCTCATTTCCACAGAATTCTGTCTACATTCATCCTTCCTCTGCCAGTTCCATGCCTCACTGCCATACATCAGGGTTAGTATAAGCACTCCATTGTGGACTGCTAGCTTCGCTTCTTTGGACAATTCTGTATTTGCGCCAACAGCGTTTAGTCCTCCATTAAAGGAGTTTCCTGCATTCACCCTTCTTTCAATATCTCTCTAGAACATAATTCAAAAATACACAAACTCATCCACTTGCTCCAAGTATTCATCAATCGTAACTATATTGCACGCTGTTCTCGTACTCTCTCTTTCAAACACCATGACTATGATGAATGTTAATTAACTATATAATTAATACAAAAAAAAACGAAACCACTCCTTGCGGAAATGCCAGCTTTACTTGCTGTTTTTCTGAATGAGGAATAATGTTTTGAAATGAAAATATATGATATTATTATTGTAAGGTCACAGGAATAAAATTTCATCGGAAAACGATCAGAAATGCCTTTACGTTCAGGCTGAGGAAAACTCTTTGTTTGAGAAAATACCACTATAGTAGATATTTCAGTATTGTACACAATAATTACAATCTTACAATATCATTGAAGGTTCCACCTCGACCGTAATCAAAGGCTTTCGTGGTAATGGCTGATGACATTCAAACCCAAAGCTAATTGAATTGAATCAATACGGAGGTTCTAATGATTTCCAGAGAATGCTTCCTTTTTTGAAGTTGGAATAACATGTTCTATGGTTTTTTGTAATTATCAGAATGAAATTGACGGATTTAATAACAAAAAATAGAACAATTGTAACAAAATTACAAATTAAATGATTAAAAAAAATAAAACTACCCAATTATAAGAACTTAAAAATAAAAATAGTTTGTTAATACTTATTTTTGTTAACTAACTAACCAACACGCCGTTTCTCCGCAGGGGTAGGCGGAGTGGACGGACCGCCATATAACTCTGTCTTGGCACACACTCCCTGCTTCATTCACATTCATTCATCGTCTCATACATACTCTTCTATTATTCTGACTCTTCAGACCCGATTCAAGTATTTGATTTACTTGATCGTGCCATGTCTTTCTCGGGCGTCCTCGACTTCTTCTTCCAATCACTTTCGCATCATATATTCTTTTCCTCCCCCTTTTTCGTTCATTCGCTCTACATGCCCAAACCATCTAAGCGTCCCTTTCTTGATCCTATTCATTACGCTCAAATCAGCCTTGCATTTTTTCTGGATGTCCTCATTTTTAACACGGTCATACATTGTTTTACCGCACATACATCTCAGGGATCTCATTTCCACAGCATTCTGTTTACTTTCATCTTTCCTCTGCCAGTTTTATGCTTCACTGCCATACATCAGGGTTGGTATAAGCACTCCATTGTGGACTGCTAGCTTCGCTTCTTTGGACATTTTTTTTTGTATTTGCGCCAACAGCTTTTAGTCCTCCATTAATTGAGTTTCCTCCATTCACCCTTATTTCAATATCCTTATCAGCCTTTCCGTCTCTCTAGAACATACTTCTTAAATACACAAACTCATCCATTAGCTCCCAGTAGTTGTCATTCAAATATTTTTTGTTAAAAAATATTTGAATGACAACTACAATCATTCAACTAATTCTTGTTAAATATAATTATTATAAGAACATTATTGTGTTCAATGAAAAGGAAATGATAACTTCGTAAAATACAGCAGATTTTATTTTATTTTTCATGACCGACCGGTTTTGCTTAGCCTAAGAATCCTCGGGGTTCAAAAAAAAAACTCAACAATAAATACATGGGGAGTGGTTATGAATACTCGTACATACAGAGTGGGAGAACACAAAAAAAAAATAAGAGAACAATACAAAATCAAAAGAATAACATTTACATTATAAAAAAGAAACAGAGTAGAAAGAGACAGATTATATAAAATGGTAATAAACTAATCATGCTAAATTTTGAGGGTGTACGGGAAACATACCTAATATTGGACTACTGGACAAATTTACCTGAATATTAAGAATGTGACTGTTAATTTTAATGGCTTTGTTTATTTCTAGTGCTTCTAAATTATTTTGTATAACGGGTCTTTTGATGAGATTATTTTTGACACATTTTACAAAAGTATTTATCGCTTTTTTATTATACTGAATTTGTAGACATATTTTTTTTCGCTTAAGGGAGGAGTTGTTAAGGCTTCGAAGGCTTCGAAGGCTTCTAGAATCAGTTAATATTTTTAACCAAACTATACAAATTTGCGATAAATTACTTTATTCGAGTTTTCACGTCGTATACCACGAGAGAGAAAGATACAAAAAAGTCGTCACATTATATCGCAGCACTTAAAGTATGTAAGGATGTTCTCCTGTCCGCGTTAACTTCACATCATCGACTCGTAAACTTACGTCAACGGATTTTGAGGTTATTTCCTATATTTTTGTTGATTAAAATACTTGCAGTGGTTGTACCAATAAATCAAACATGATGGTGATATGTGCTATGCGTGAATGTTCAAATAAGACCAAACAAAGATTATAAAACATCACTTATCAGAGGTATTTCAACAATTTTACATATTTTTTAATAAAGTTCTAAACGATTTTTTACATTTTAATGGTGTATTGAAATTGTTTTGTTTAATGTATTGACGGCCTCCATGGTCGAGTGGTAAGACGCTCGACTACGAATCCAAAGGTCGCGGGTTCAAACCCGGCGTGCGCCAATTACTTTTATTTAATTAATATGTGTCATAACACATTTAATTCATGTAAAAATAATAAAAAGTATATTTGCGGCCCGTTCCAGAGTGGTAGACACTCTAAGTATCGCCCTGGTGAAAGACCACCATTCAGAATCGAAACGTTGCTTGAAATGGCTTTAGCCGTGTTTGGTGACCAGATCTGAATAGCCAGGTACTTCCCAACCTTCCCCTTCACAATCTCCTTCCCCTCCCCACTACCTTCAGCCTCACAACATATCCTATTTAGGAATGCCATAGTCTCACTGGCTCTAGACGGTTGGGAGCAGTTGAGACTCTTGTGCGGTATTCACGTAAAAAAAAAAAAAAAAATTCAAATATGTTTATTAAAAATGACCGAATTCCATGGGGGCGGTATCTTATAGGCTATCGAACATCCTTTAACATATCTTTGACTCTTTCTATCGAGTCAGTATAAAGTCAATCGTCTTGACTACACTGTTTCGCAAAGGTACCTCTACATGTCCTCCAAGCTTCAATTCAACTTAAGTCTTATTAAGGCGTAGATTCCAAAAACTGCTATAACGTTCAGAGTTATTTGTATCCACAAATTTGAAGAGTACAGCCACACACACTAACAAAATTCCTGTTAAAATATCGCGTACTGTACAATTGAATCGAACATTTCAGTTATAAATCATCAAGATATCGAATATTAGTCGAATAAATCAGATGAATATCTAGTTATCGATTATAAGGTATTCACCGAATTAAAATATTTAATATAGAACGTGGAAATGCGAAATACGCCAGTCTTCCCAAATATCAAATTAACAAACTACACTAACTTAGTTTTTAATTCCGCTGCGAGACTTATCACCGGCGTATCAAAATATTCCCTTATCTCAGAGCACCTCAAAAATCTGCACTGGCCTAAACGTCCCGAAAGAATTCAGTTCAAGCTTTGCTGGGTGGTATTCAAATCAATTAACGGAATGGCTCCGGCTTATTTATCGGAATAATGTATTACTGAAGATTCAACCCTTAGATCGGCAATGTCATCGGCTATCGGAAGGTTGAATGAACCAAAGCGCTAGACATTAAGTTCGGAGAGCGCGCCTTCGAAATGTCAGGTCCTAAAGCTTGGAATGGACTACCACATGATCTGAATAAAAATAAAAAAAAATTTAAAAATATACATTTATATATTTGTAAAAATCAGCTTAATTTTAAGTTATTATGATATTGTGATTGTGTCCTGCCAGAAATGACCTGCCATATAAGTACGTTTCTGTATATTTATATAAACTAGGAATTAATATACAGCGCCTTTGAGGTGTTTTTTTTATAAAAACAGCGCTATACAAGTTATCCAAATATAAAAATTATTATTATAACGAAACGTAGTGGGTAGAGTCGCCGGAGACGCGGGAGACGGAGAACATACTTACATACCTAAAAGCGGAGCTATATTGTGTGAGAACTTGTCTTATCTCTTTCTCTATCACGGTTTACGACGTAAAAACCCGAAGATAGTGATTTATCGTAAATTTGCATAAGTTTGGTGAAAATGTAAGGCTCTCTCTCCATATATATTCTTGATCTGAGGTTAAGCTAGGTCAATCAAGGCTGTCTAAAATACCACAAATAGTTTTAAATATCGCTTTACTTTTGTTTGAATTTTGTCGATGGTGCAAAAGCTTTAAAAACGTGCTTTTTTACCTAGCTGAGTGATTTATTATTTTTTAATGCCCAGAATAAATCATGTTATTAAAAACTTGGAAGCATTGGAAATAGTTTATAAAAATAACATAAAACCGAACTTAACATGACCGCTATTAAATAAAATCATTGATGGCATGGCAATTGAAAAGTTTCCAGAAAGTCTGGGACCGTCATAAATTCTTCCATTTCGAAATTGATTTAAGTCCTTTGAAATCAAAAGTTTACTTCTTAATGAAAGCTTTTGAAATGACCCAGCTAAACGTTAAGGACAAAGCTTTCTTGCCGAGGAAGAATTTCCTTCAAGGACTTGTTTGAATGTCATTCATAAAATATATAGACTCATAAAACTTACAAATGGAATTAATCTTTCATTTGTTTCATGTAAAAGTAAAAACTTCCGATTGAATGAAACATGAAATATGCAAATTTTTGATTAAATTAATTTGGAAAGATTTTCGTTAAAGTGTTAAATTGTTCCATTGATACGAATTCTCGCTTAGTATTCGTAATGCGCAGCCAAAAATATTAAGATTAAAATGAGAAAATTTGAACTAAATTGAAATGTGAACATTATCATGCCCTGGTAATAGACAAACATTCAGAAAATAAACTTTTGCTAGCAATGATTTAAGGCTTGGAGTAAGAATAAGCGTATATTTGGAGAGGTACCTTTGCGAAACAGTGTAGTCGGGACGGTTGACTTTATACTGACTCGATAGAAAGAGACAAACATATTTTAAAGAATTTTGGATAGCCTATTAGTTACCGCCCACATGGAATTCGGACATTTATAAAATAACATATTTGAACACATTAAACAAAGCAATATCAATAAACCATTTTTTATGAAGTCAAAATATCAAACGAACACTAATGACAGAAGATTTGCCTTAATAGCGATGCAAGTTTTATGTTGATTTTATGTTTTTATATCATTAAAAATGTGAAAATTCTTAAGATTGGTCAAAATATTTAAAAATGTTGAAATACATCTGAAAATTGATGTTTTATAATTTTTGTTTGGTCTTATTTGAACATTCACGCATAGCACATATCACCATTATGTTTGATTTATTTGTATAACCACTGCAAGTAGTTTAATCAACACAAATATATGGGAAATAACCTCAAAATCCGTTGACGTAAGTTATCCAAACTCGATGATGTGAAGTTAGCGAGGACGCAGAGTATTCTTACATACTCAGAAGTGAACAACTTTAAGCCCGCAACGTCATTTCTATTACAGTCGATGGATCTTTAAAATTTTAGCCAAAGCACGATCGATTAAAAAAATTCAAGAAAAGCGTATTTAAATCTTCATAGAAAGGAAATAGCGTAATTCACTTGAAGTAACCATATAAAGAGGAATAGCTAAATATTTTTACCTAACCTATACAAACTTGCGATAAATCACTTTCTCCGGGTTTTTACGTCGTAAACCGTGAGATAGAAAGATACAAGACAAGTTCTCACATAATATAGCACCACCATTCGATATGTAAGCATGTTCTCCGTCTCCCGCATCTCTGGTGACTCCGCCCACTACGTTTTGATATGCTACGTAACTGGACATAACTTAACGGTTTTTTAGGTTATATGCTATATTTTTGTTTTCAACAATACTGTGAAAAAGTGACTATACAAATAATCAAAAACATTATGTCCATATGTGCTATGAATGGATGTATAAATACCTAGCTCTATTCCTAGCCACGCCCAGGTCTAGCCGAGTCAGGCAAAAGATCTTCAATACTGACTACAGAAGTGGTCCTTCTTGTATATAATTGCTCTGAGGTAATTAAAAATGGTTAATTTAATTAAGGTGCTTAATATTAAGAATATTATTTGATGGTTTTAGTTCGTTGATTGGATGTTTATCACACAAGCCCCAGGCAATAGGGCCCGGGATATACGTCATTCGTTACGCCCCTGACTCAGGGCTAAATGCTAAACGTCCATCCCTTAAGCCTCGCTTTTCAAAATATACCATGGAAGGGATGAATAAATGACGAGAGGATTTTCAATAGAAAATCAAAATTGAACATCAATGGAATATTTTAATATTTGATTCAACCCGTTTTGATCCAGAATATAAAATAGTAGAGGGGAATTTTTATAATTTTCTTTTAATGTATTCCAATTGATAATGCGATTTTTTAAAAATGAAAGTCGTAGTTTTTTTTTTTACAATATCTCCAAACCGGAGACCTTGAGGGAAATAATTACCCTCAAGGGCCTATGTCATCTTTAGGGGATGCTGTGTGGAGGGTCTTTTTGAGAACAGATGGAGTGAACTTGGGTCTTGAAGAGACCCATGTTGAAAGAGGGAGGAAACACAGAGGCCGGCAAATCGTTCCATAGCCGAGCTGTTGAACATAAGAACGAGTCGTAAAAGCGACCCGTTCTCATGTATTGAATGTCAACCGTGTACAAATGTTGGGTGCGCGTTTGAAAAGCAAGACTCCGTATTTTCAACACGACGGTCCGTTGTTCTGGGTTGAAGCTCGAAGGGTTATACAACCAACCTCCGATAAGGGGTAATTAGATGAAGAAGAATGTAACATATGTTGTTACGTCACGGGATTACAGCTTGACGTTTTAAACAAGGCAAAAATATAATGTCTGAGAAAACTCGTAATTCATACAGATCCATTTACCTTTTAATTGCCCTCCCGGTAGCTCTAGCGGATAGAACGGGTTCGTTGTGTTTGAAATTCGTTTTTGTCTATTTAGAGAGGACCTTCTTTTTCTCTGCTAAAGTCGGTAGTTAAATAAGGAATTGTCAAAAATCGAAGTAAGCAGTCCACAATAGAGTGCTTATACCAAACCCTGATGTATGGCAGTGAGGCATGGAACTGGCAGAGGAAGGATGAAAGTAGAATGAATGCTGTAGAAATGAGATCTCTGAGACGTATGTGCGGTAAAACCATGAATGACCGTGTTAAAAGTGAAGACCTCATTAGAAGGCGGCATTTCCATACGATCTCATACTTCTATTAAAAATTATAAATATTTAAATTTCTTCCGATTTTAGACTGCCATCTGTTGATGATATTCAAAGTTCTACCCAAACACATAGAATATCTAGATGTTGTCTTGGATAAATATCTTTTTTTCAATACTTAAGATCTTTTAGCTTCTTAACAAGTCTGGAATAAATGTTAAAATCGGAATAAACTTTAAAGCATTAGTGCTTATTTATTGTGGAATATTTACATAATATCAATAATCTAAAATACAAATATAAAACAAAACAAAAAAACAGAAACATGACCAAGACTCGAACTAAGAACCTCTACTCTATCCAGAAGTAACACTCTGCCAATTTAGCCATCAAAACCTCATCAGGAAGTGGTATTTTTAAACGATCTCTTACTTCTATTGAAAATTATTAATATTTGAAATTCTTCCGATTTTAGACTGCCATCTTTTGATGACATTCAAAGTTCTACCCAAACACATATTGAATACGATGGTGTCTTGGATAAGTATCGATTTTTAAAATACAGTTCTTTTGACTTCTTATCAAGTCGAGAATAAAATAAATATCAAAATCGGAATTAACCTCAAAACATGAATGCTTATTTAAAATTAAATGACAGCCTGCATAGTCGAGTGGTAAGACGCTCGACTACGAATCCAGAGGTCACGGGTTCGAACCCGGCGTGCGCAAATAATTTTCATTTAATTAATTTGTGTCATAACACATTTAATTGATATAAAATAAAATATAGTATATTTGCGGCACGTTCCAGAGTGGTAGATAGATAGATGAAGTATCGCCCTGGTGAAAGACCATCATTCAGAATTAAAACGTTGCCGTGTTTGGTGACCAGATCTGAATAGCCAGGTACTTCTCAACCTTCGCCTTCCTCGTCTCCTTCCCTCCCCTACTCTACCTTCAGTCTCACAACATACCCCTACTTGGGGATGCCATAGTCTCTACTGGCTCTAGACGATTGGGAGCAGTTGAGACTCTTGTGCGGTATTCATGTAAAAAAATATTAGAAAAAAAAAAATATATATTAATAATCTGAAACAGAAAAAGCCTGGAACTAAAAAGAACAATGGTCATGACCAAATATTCATAATTATTAATAGAAGTATGAGACCGTTTAAAAATGGCGCATTCTAATGGGGTCTTGATGGCTTAATTAGCAGAGTGTTACTCCCGGATGGAGTAGAGGATTCGAGTTCGAGTCTCGGAATTATTTAATGTATTATTCAGTTTTAATTTTATAACCATTATATGCTCGTTAGTTGATAATTATGTTATAATTGCTACCCAGTTAGGCCCGAATAAACAAGAAGTATATCCTCAGGTCGGCCAGAGCCCGAGGCAATGTCACTCCGACATTATGAAATAAAATATATTGCGTGCCACGGGCCAAATAATTATGAAATTATGGCCGCTATTATAAAACCTGGCTCCATTGACGTCAGAGTCGAAATTGCCCGAATAACCGGCATTTTAATGTTTCCCGTAAAAGAATAAATCTGCCGTGGGTAGGGGCAGTTTCTGCCCGAAGTCATGGATTCGTTGTTCTAGCGGTCATTCACACTTTTTTGGCCAAATTCTCGTAATTTTTTTGCGGAATCTGAGATGCAAAGATTTAATTTTTAAAAATTATTTATGCTGAACTTAAACAGATGTTCTCACTTACTCGAAACATAGTAATCATACATCACAATGATTAAAATAATACCAAATTTTAAAATTTATTCCACTCTATATTTATGGTTTTAAAATTTATTTTGTGGAACTCACATTTTAATTCTTAGGTTTTTTAATTTTAATATTTACCAGAAAGATTTGGATTTTGTGGAACTCCATTTTCTTGATTTTTTCTTAGGTTTTTAATTTTAATATTTACCCGGAGTGGTAGATACTCTAAGTATCGCCCTGGTGAAAGACCACCATTCAGAATCGAAACGTTGCTTGAAATGGCTTGAGCCGTGTTTGGTGACCAGATCTGAATATCCAGGTACTTCCCAACCTTCCTCTTCCCGATCTCCTTCCCCTCCCCACTACCTTCAGCCTCACAACATACCCAACTTGGGGATGCCATAGTCTCACTGGCTCTAGACGGTTGGGAGCAGTTGAGACTCTTGTGCGGTATTCATGTAAAAAAAAAAAAACGCGTGACAGCTGTTTCGTCTTCAGAGACAGTTTGATAATGCCCTCAGAAGGCGAAACAGCTGTCGCGCGTAAAAATAATTACCTAGCAGTACTTTTGACGAAAAACGATTTTTAAAATTTAAAATAATAATAAAAGTTATTTAAATAAAATTAAAAAACCTAAAAATTTATTCCTCAATTTTTATTTATTTAAGACCTGACCGGTTTCACCTTATGACAGGCATCTTCATACTGGTACAATTTTAAGTAAGTCTATGTTATATATACTATTAGGTCCGGAAGAGCTGGATATTGATATTCATAGTGAATCATCTGTGACTTAAGGATTTTAGTTTTATGGCTGACAGAGGTGGCTTTACCATACCTTCAAAAATAGATTCGGGTAGTTTTATTACCTTCCGAGAGACCTTGCAATCTTCGGACCACAGACGTCAGGTGGGAATGCTGTCCTTGTTCTACAGGTATTTCAATGAAAGATGCTCCGAGAAACTTGCGTCGTTGATCCCTTCGGCACCGGTAACATTAAGAACGAGTCGTAAAAGCGACCCGTTCTCATGTTTTGAATTAACGATAAACCACTTTCTCGGGGTTTTCACGTCGTAAGCCGAGAGAGATAAAGAGACAAAACAAGTTTTCACATAATATCGCACCACTTTTGGGTATGTAAGCATGTTCTCCGTCTCCCGCGTCTTCTGAGCTCAAACGGTTTCTGAGGTTATATCCTATATTTAAGTCGATAAAATGCTGTGAAAAAGTGGTCGTACAAATAAACTCTACATTATGTCGACATGTGGGCTATGAATGGATGTAAAAAGGTGTGTCTACTAAAACCCTAGCCACGCCCGAGTCAGGAAAAAAATCTACGATTCTGACTACAATTTAATTTCTTTAAAAACGTTCCTTATTCGCTTTGTTTCGGTTTTCTCCTGACTTCTATCATTGCAACTCAATGTCCTCACTATCTACTGAAAATCATATACTCATTGTCATAAAAAAATATTGTTCTTTTGTTACTTGTCATCTACACTGTTTGCATTTTTAGAATCGTTTACTTATAATACTTTAATATTAATATTTTAAGTACCAACATATTAACTGTCCTCAATCTAATTTCCTTTCCTTTGATTTAACAAATATGTTAATACGAATTCATACGTTTCATCTGAATTTTTAATACCCTTAGCTTCTAGTAAATTGTTTTTTTTTTTAAATCTGTTGATGTACACATGCACTGTTATACCCATATCTGAACCTTTTTTTCATGATTTATGATAAAAATCATGATTTTAGATAGTTTTAATTTGTATACATATTATTTATTATTTTCTCCTTGTTAATTAGTCTTATTAGCATCGTTAATTAAGTATGAAGCGCATTTGAGATGAAATATCACAAAACTGCGCTATTTAAGTTCACTATTATTATTATGACACTGTTTAGCAAAGCTATCTCTCCCGGTATATTATTGCTTTGAAATTCAGACACATGAAAACCTGATATAGACAGAAAGGTAGCAAACTGATTTTAATAGCTGAAACAACAACAAGGAAAAGGAGCTCTAACAACAACGACAAAGCAAAAGCTTGCAACAATAAAAGTACGCAAATTATGTGTACTTTTTGTTTTGGTTGTTTACCCAACTGTTACAGAATCTCAGGTAGGCCGCACAGTGGGGCATTTTGTGATATTATGAACCCTAAATCCCACGTCAATGAATTCATATAATTTCTGAAATTAAATTTAAAAAATCGCTTGAGCACATTTTTGCTTACTCTCATGTTGATAAAAATACTTAAAGTTTACAAAGTATCTAATTATTCCATTTTCGCTTTGTTTAATAATATTTTAACCTATATACTACTTTTTTTTCACGACGTATGAATTTGAATGAAACAAGGAATGTGTGCCAATACAGAGTTATATGGCGGTATGTCCTCTCTGCCTACCTCTGCGGGGAAACGGCATGATGATTGGTTAGTTTTTTTATACTACTTATTTTTATGATTTATATATATTTTAAATAGTTTTTAAAGGGTATTTTGAATTTATTTATAGGCATAATTTGGATGGTTTCCGGCAGTGCATTATAAAATTTCATACCTTTATAAAGTTAGCTATTTTGTATGTTGGCTTTATTCTTTTTAGTAGTCTGATTTCTTTGCATGCCCTTGTATCATGTTTACGAATATCAACATTGTACTACCAATTTGTCAGGATAATATTTTGGTATATATGTAGCATTTATTTGTATAAAAACTTTTTCACAGTATTGTTATCAACTTAAATATAGGATATAACCTCAAAAACCGTTGAGTTATATCCTGTTATGTCGCATTACAAAACGTAGTGGGTGGAGTCTCAGAAGACGCGAGTAAACTTTTATTAGTTTTTAATAAAATGAATGCGTTGATGGAAACACAATATTTATTTAAAGTAGAAAAACAGTACAAGTGAGATTAATTACAATTTTCAAATGGAGAATCTACAACAAACTAGACACGTAGTCTCTTTAACTGAAGGTCGTAGATTAACGTCTTGTGGGATGTTGCGGTCCCTTTTATAAGTGATATCGTTGCTGGAGTCGTGTGCAGTCCACCTCCGGGTCCATTGTAGATGATAGTGTTTTCGGTGTCGTTGACACGGCTAGATAAGATGCAGAGACGGATTCATGTTATCTTAGGGTCGGGGGCAGTCTATGGTAGGTAACACGCGAGAGGCGGAAAACGTGCTTACATACCAAAAAGTGTTGCGATATTATGTGACAACTTGTCGTGTCCCTTTCAATCTCGCGGTTCACGAAGTAAAAACCCGGAGAAAGTGATTTATCGTTAATTTGTATAGGTTGGGTAAGAATATTTAGCTCTCTCTCCATATATAATCTTACTCCAAGGCTAAAACACATTATATTACTTTTGAATGTGTCATGGCGTATCAAACAATAATAATTAGAGAAGCTTATTTAAATACTGCCAAAACAAAATGTAGTTGGATTTATTGTTAAATTTCATTATGTACTATTTTTTGAACGAGTCATAAATTTTGGAAATCATGAAAAATTGCCAGCTTTTGTGCCCCATTTAAAAAAAAAAACATAACACTTTCTACAACATTTTGGAATAGTAGATATATTATTATTAAAAATAGTAGATATTATATTTAATAGCACTGAATCTATTTTTTTTTAATAGTTTTTGTGTTCAATTTGTAGAACTCCATTTTAATTTTTATATAATTTAATTGAATTAAATTTAGTATTATTATTACTGAGTTCTGCTATTTTCAGTTTTATTTTTTTTAGTTTTTTATTTTATTTTAAAATTTAAAACTGAAAATAGCAGAACTCAATAATAATAATATTAAATTTAATTCAATTAAATTATATAAAAAAATAAAAACAAAACAAAAAATAAAAAAAAAGCATTGAATCTAGTTACAAGAAGGTTATAATAGCATACCTCTTTCAAAAATATGAATGTTAATTTATTGCATTATAATATTTCTACTTACTTACTTAAGTTTTTGTGTGCTGATCATTTACACCATGTTATTTTTATGTCACTATTATTTTATATTAATTATTAAACAGTTATGCTAAAGCCCATAAGGGTGTATATAGTTAAGTAAATAAATATATGCCACACCATTTGTGTTGCATCCAAAGTTGCGATAAAACACTGATGGTGTATTCAGATTAAGACGAATTTTGAAAATAGTGGACTGTAAAACTATACTACTTGATGGAAGTGTCTAATTATAGATGTAGACAGATTATGTAGTGAAGGAAGTGAGGAAAACCAATTCACTCACCGATAAAGTTAATGTTTAGGCTCTTGATTCTTCTTACACAACGAATCACAACACTGCACTCAATTTTATTAAACATAACAACTAAAACGACGACTGTTGAATCCTAAAATCAACAATTTGATGAGTCATAACCTGATACCCTTTGTCCAGTTCCTACCCTCACCTTTTGCCAGTTTGTTTTATTTGTATGACTACGTAAAAGTGTGTTGAACAACCGAAAACCCCCACCATCCGGCAAAACACAAGACAAGGATGTCAAAAGCGGCGCGTTTAACGATTCCCGCCGCAGTCATTCGTCTAACAATCGTTCAGACCCCCCCAGGGACGGCGCATCGCTTCGCATCCGTCTCTGAAGGATTGCCCACTCAATTTTCATCGAACGGGCAGACAAGTCGGTCCCTCTCGCAGACGTCTAAACAGGTGAGCAAACTGGCTTAAATCTACATTTCCCATTATTCCCCAAATAAAATCAAATCATTCATCAAGTATAATCGTTTTACAGTCAACTCAAATTCATTCACGTCTTTCCAAAACTGAATCGCAGTTTCTGGATCGAACAACGACCAAGCGAAAAACCAACAAGCAATACACTTTTACACAATTCTTCTGTTTCTTGAATGTCAATTGTTTTTTAAAACAGTGTTGTTGAGTAAGAAATCGAATAGCGAAATGGTGGGATAGGTGGGGACTGGATAAAAAACAAGAAAGTGAGATGCTAACAAATTGTCCCTTTGAAATCTAACAATTTGATTTAAAACAAATCATTCAGTAAAGTTAGGTATATATTTATTTATAAATTAACGGACTAAAGTCCAATTACCAAAAAGGCATAAAACACGAAATGGAAAAAAAAGCAACATAGAAGGAATAGCACATACATAATAATAAATGAAGAGATGACAAAAATATGACAAAATAGGCATAAGAGAGAAAATTCAAGCCGGTCTAGTCAAAGTTTTGGTAGAGTCGTAAAGAATGACGAAAATCATTTAGACTGCTAAAAAAAATTTAAGACCATGGCTTGAGTTAACAAGTCTTGACATTCTGGACATAAAGAATTATACCCATAATTAGTATTGTGATGATTGAGGAACAGCCGTTCATTATTTCTGAGTCTACGGCAAGGAATGTTAAAGTGGATAAGTTGCAACAGAGAAGGTGAGTAAATAAAATAATTGATAATTTTGTAAATGAAAATTAAATCAAAGTCTTTCCTGCGCTTTTCTAATGAACACATTTTTCACATTATATTATCATTCAATTCAAAACATATTTTTCTATGAAAAAGGATTCTTTTCCAGTCGTTCCTCTTAATTTTTCTTTTTTTTTCTATTTTGTGGTTGACCGATTTTTTTATGGTGTCCAAAATTCTTCAGAGAAAATACCACAGTGCAGCGTTAACAAAGGCTCTCTTTCCGCCTGCCGTAACTAGTACGCCGTAGTAATATCGCTCTACCTGTAGCGAGGGGAGGTATGCGTGTAATGGTGTTCGCAGGAAGCTGTGTAGATAATGTTTCACTCGGAAACACTTTATTCTTACACGTCATATTCCCTCGGGGCATTCGGAATATATTATATTATATTTCAACATAATACGTCTCACATAAATATGTAACAGCGTGCAATATAGTTAAAAAGGGAAGGGGAAGGGGAAGGGGAAGGGAAGGGAAGGGGGGAAGGGGAAGGGGAAGGGGAAGGGAAGGGGAAGGGGAAGGGGAAGGGGAAGGGGAAGGGGAAGGGAAGGGGAAGGGGGAAGGGGAAGGGAAGGGGAAGGGAAGGGGAAGGGGAAGGGGGAAGGGGAAGGGGGGAAGGGGAAGGGGAAGGGGAAGGGAAGGGGAAGGGGCGAAGATGGATACCATTTGAGATCTAACTGTGCTCCTAAAGTAAAGGTCCTTTACAGCTAGATGATTATGAAAGTAACTGAACACCACGGCATCCCCAATGTATGTTATGAGGCTGAGGGGAAGTGGGAAAGGGAAAGGGGATAATGAAGGGAAGGGGAAGGTACCTGACTATTCAGATGTGGTCACCAAATACGAGCTATTTCAAACCTTGTTTCGACACTGAATGTTGGTCTGTCACGTGGGTCGTATTGAAACTAACCACCATCCACCAGATTATATAGGTCACACATCTATGGAATATCTGTTCAGCGGTCACGTGGTCCACCCCTTCCCATAACTCGTATTTTAGTAAAGTCGTAAAAATATTTTCCCGGCCACACAAGGTGCTTCCTCGATAAATCACCGATGCGTTATGCGTGTGAACACGGCACTCTAAAAAAGGGATGGTTCACACATAACGCGACCGGAAAAATTCTGACATTTACCCCTTTGGAGCTTAGGAGCTTTACGACCAACAGGACTTGAGTCTTTACTCGGGTCACTGACCTAACTCACCCTAGTGTCATATCTAACATATGATAGAGGGTATAATTTTTAATTTTAATAAATATATATACGAGTTTACTATATATATATATTGTTGGATCTGAAGGTGCAATGAAACACCAAATATGTTAAGTATCACACAAACATTCGTTCGACAGACAAGCTGTCACGGGAAAATGGGAGCTCTTCAACCGTAATAATGTGAGATAGCGAATGCAGATATACGTAGGTGTGTGGAAGACAACCGATTACGTACGTCGCACTCTACTTAGCTAGTCGCTCAGTAAGTTCGTCGGGGAAGAGAGATTATAACAGTAACGCGGGACGTTCATATATCTATCTCATCCGTACACACACATTCTGTTTAGTATTGCTATCCTTTTCATAAGCGTTATGAGCTTGGAGAAACAATGTTTGGAGAGAGAGCTAATTCTTTTTACCCAACCTAAACAAACTTGCGGTAAATCACTTTCTCCTTGTTTTTACGTCGTACACCATGAGAGAGAAAGAGACAGCCAAAATAACGCACCGCTTTTATGTACTGTGGATGATCTAGGTCTCCCGCGTCTCCGGGGACTCCTCCCACATGTTTTCACGTGCGACTAAACTCGACACAACTAAACGGTTTTTTTAGGTTATATGATATATATTTGTTGATAACAGTACTGTGAAAAAGTGGTTATGCGAATAAACAAAAACATTATATCGATATGTTCTATGAATAGATGTATAAATACTCGTACAGTACAATACAATACAGTACAATGTTATTTTTTATTTTTATAACCACTTTTTTACAGTATTGTTATCAACAAAATATAGCATATAACCTAAAAAACCGTTGAGTTATGTCCTGTTTTTTCGTATAGCAAAACGTAGTGGGCGGAGTCGCTTGAGACGCAAGAGACGTCAACATGCTTAGATACCGAAAAGTGGTGCGATATTATGTGACAACTTGTCTTATCTCTTTCTCTCTCTCGGTTTATGACGTAAAATCCCGGAAAAGTGATTTATCGTAAATTTATGAAAAAATATTCAGCTCTCTCTCCATATGTATTCGTGATCTGAGGATTTAACCTTCTGATTTCCTAAAACCTTAATCACACTGTGGTCATTAGTATAAAGAATACAAAATCATCTAATAAAATATGTTTATGCAAATAATTTAAATCATTTTAAATATTGTTATTGTTTGTCAGACATGGCGAGCTTTAAAACCTGTCAAATAAAAATGAATAAAATAAAAAAATTCCTCCTTTCCGGTCTTGTAAATTGGTTTCACATTAAAGAATGATTCAAAAAAAGTAAATCAGGGCTAAGGGTGGTAATATATTCTACCCCCGAGCGGAAAACTACCCCCTGTTGAATGCTCCAAGGCGGCCGACAGATGGGGTAGTTCTCACGGAGCGAGGGTGGCCGACAAAAGCTTCCATAAGTATACAGTCCATAACGAGTAGCAACCCCCAAATGCCAAACGTTTTAGGGGTACGAATTTTATTTCTTTGGTGAAACCGTTCCATATTGTTCTGGTTTTGTTACCTGGCTTTTCCAGCGTGATTTTTGTACACATTTAATTCTTAACTCATCAAATTTCTATTTTGAAAATATTTGCTTCAAGAAAGAAAAAGTGCGAAAAATTTTTCACAACAGTTTTGTTCATAAAACGTTTAGTTGTTCTAACGGTCCACCAAATAAGTATTTTTTTTAAATAAAGTGTTACAAAATGGGTACTCTCAGTATTACCCTGGTAAAATGAAAACTGCGAATCTAGAATTTATTTAATTAATATGTATCAAAACACATTTCATTCAATTTATAATATTATATACGGCACGTTCCAGAGTGATAGATACTTTAAGTATCACCCTGGTGAAAGATCGCCATTCAGAATAGAAACTTAGCCTGCTATCTTTTGATGATATTCAATGTTCTACCCTTAGAGTACACAGAGTAATATCTATCCAAGGCAGTGAAGTCAGTTTTGGATGATTTTAACCTGACTTGGCGCACCTGGGCGTGGCTAAGACTTAAGCTACGGTATTTATACATCCATTCATATCACATATCGACATAATGGTTTTGTTTATTCGTATAGCCACTTTTTCACAGTATTTTTATCAACAAAAATATAGCATATAACCTAAAAAACCGTTTAGTTGTGTCAAGTTTAGTGTCATAATAAAAAAATGTGGGTGGAGTCCCGCGATGAACCAGGAGCTTAAGATCATTGCGACAGTATATAGAAGCGGTCTATGAAATTTGTTGTCTCTTTTTCTCTCATGGTGTACGACGTAAAAACCCGGAGAAAGTGATTTATCGCAAGTTTGTGTAGGTTGGGTAAAAATAATTAGCTCTCCCTCCATATATTGTTACTTCAAGGTTCTACCCAAACACATATTGAATATCAAGATTTTCATTCCAATTTTAATATTAATTCTCGGCTTGGTAAGAAGTCAATGTATTACCGTATTTAAAAAATGGATATTCATTCCTACATTTAATCATGTTTTTAAACTTCAATTTAAGTAAAATATTTGCAATGTGCGTTATTAAAAAAATGAATTACCAAAATCTATTGCATTTAGAGCTTGTAATATGTTTTCAGCAGATATCAATCCTGTATTTATCTATGAGAAAACATGTAAAACTCGATTTTGGAAAATTGTGGGTTTGACGCTTACTGCATAACTACGTCCAATTATGTTGAAAGCCAAAAACAGAGTAAGAAGGGGAGGAGACGGGTAAGACAAAGCCTGGGAAGTACCTGGTTATTCAAATCTAAGCACTAAACACGACTGAAGCTATTTCAAGCAACGTTTCAATTCTGAATGGTGGTCTTTCGGCAGGGCGATACTGAAACCACCTATCACTGTGGAACGTGCCTCAAGTTTACTCGTATTTCACAATAAAAAAAATGGATCAAAGAATAAAATCCATGATTTGTTTTTCCACAACTCCAGGACGCTCATCGTCATTAACATCTTCTCGGCCTTCTGTAAAGCGCTTGTACCACTTATAAACACTTTTTTGAGACAAAGTAGACTCGCCGAATGCCACAGTTAACATTTTAAGTGCGTTGGAGCACTTTATTCCATTTTTAACGCAAAATTAAATACATATTCTTTGATCCATTTTCATCAAAAGTAAAAAATTGACGAATATACAAAAACGTGACTAACCTTTCCAGTTGTCAAAAACAAACCACTAATCCAAAATGGCTGATAATGCTAACAAATGATAAACATATGTGTGCCAACATAACAAAAAAAATGATAATCGAATGTACACAGCCCGCGAAAGTTCAAAATTCACCTTTTCTTTTGAACAGGCCTCGTATATGTAAACTAACTAACCATCACGCCGTTTCTCCGCAGAGGTAGGCAGAGAGGACGGACCGCAATATAACTCTTTCTTGGCACACACTTCTTGCTTCATTTACATTCATACATCGTCTCATAGATACTCTTCTGTTATTCTGACTCATCACACGACCCGATTCAAGTATTTGATTTACTTGATCGTGCCATGTCTTTCTCGGGCGTCCTCGACTTCTTCTTCCATTCACTTTTCATAATATTTTCTTTTCACACTTCTTTCTTCGTTCATTCTCTGTACATGCCCAAATCATCTAAGCGTCCCTTTCTTGATCCTGTTCATTACGCTGACATCAGCCTTGCTTTCTTTCCAGGTGTCCATATGGTCAATACGGTCATACATGGTTTTACCGCACATAAGTCTAAGGAATCACATTTCCACAGCATTCAGTCTACTTTTATCCTTTCTCTGCCAGTTCCATGCCTCACTGCCATACATCAGGGTTGGTATAAGCACTCCATTGTGGACTGCTAGCTTCGCTTCTTTGGACAATTTCTTATTTGCGCCAACAGCGTTCAGTCGTCCATTAATGAAGTTTCCTGCATTCACCTTTCTTTCAATATCCTTATCAGCCTTTCCGTCTCTCTAGAACGTACTTCCTAAATACACAAACTCATCCACTTGCTCCAAGTATTCATCATTCACAACTACATTATTGTAAACTTCTAAACTGAAAACTTACCTTTTCAGACTCTCAAATCCTTAAATTCATTAGAAGAATCTCAACATAATCTGTTTCTCGACGAATTACCTTTAGATAAGTAAAGTGCTCTGGTGTAAAATTCCCATTTATATATTTCAGCCCTTTTGCCTTTTCGGTGACGATATCAAAAATATCATCTTACGAATAATAAGATTTCGCTTTAAATCAAAAGTATTAATTTTCCTGATTATTCTTTGCACGTGTCAGCCCCTTTAAATAAGGTGGGGTAAATAGAAACCATTTCAACTCGTCGTTCAACAGTCAAGCCGGCTTTGATTACATTTGATTTGAAATTTAAACAACAATTTAACAAAACAAAATTCAGTTCCACTTTACGTACCTCTTACGTTTAATCGTGCTGTGAGAATTTTGTATTTTAAAAGACATGATTTTTGATGCTATTAAAGGAAAATAAATAAATATATAATAACCAAGGCTGATGTAAGCGTAGTGAATAGGATCAAGAAAGGGACGCTTAGATGGTTTGGGCATGTACAGCGAATGAACGAAGAAAGGAGTGTGAAAAGAAAATATGATGCAAAAGTGAATGGAAGAAGAAGTCGAGGATGTCCGAGAAAGACATGGCACGATCAAGTAAATCAAATACTTGAATCGGGTCATGTGAAGAGTCAGAATAACAGAAGAGTATATATGAAACGATGTATGAGTGTAAATGAAGCAAGGAGTGTGTGCCAAGACAGAGTTATATAACGGTCCGTCTTCTCTGCCAACCCCTGCGGGAAACGGCTTGATGGTTAGTTGGTTAGTTTTTTTCAATAATATATCAATTTACATAGATAATAATTGTGAAATAACGAAAATTAATATAAATAAATATATTTATTAGCGCAATTTTGTAATTTTATCCAGTCACCTCTGCATTCGAAATGATAAAATAATAATCACATTGAATTTATATAGCGCTGTTTTGTGATAGTTCACCTCAAGTGCGCTTCGCACTAAATAACCTAACCTAATAGTCAAGGGGTTTAGCCGACCATGGACGGCCTCCATGGTCGAGTGGTAAGACGCTCGACTACGAATCCAAAGGTCGCGGGTTCAAACCAGGCGTGCGCCAATAACTTTTATTTAATTAATGTGTGTCATAACACATTTAATTCATATGAAAAAAAAAAAAAAGTATATTTGCCTCACGTTTCAGAGTGGTAGATACTCTAAGTATCGCCCTGGTGAAAGACCACCATTCAGAATCGAAATGTTGCTTGAAAAGGCTGTAGCCGTGTTTGGTGACTAGATCTGAATAGCCAGGTACTTTCCAACCTTCCTCTTCCCAATTTCCTTCCTCTCTCCACTACCTTCAGACTCATAACATACCCTATTTGGGGATGCCATAGTCTCACTGGCTCTAAACGGTTGGGAGCAGTTGAGACTCTTGTGCGCTATTCATATAAAAAAAAATTAAGCTGGATACAAGTAACGCATCTACGAGAGTACTGATTTTGCTAGGATACCCATAGTAAAGGTCAGAAGGTAATTTTTAACGTATTTTTTTTATTTTTTTGACTATTTGTAGAAAAATACAAAATTCTTTGTCACGTTCAAATAAAAGCTATACCGTGAAAATGTAGACAAGTTTTAACTACACTCTAACTAGTCACGATTCAAACAAACTACCTCTGCATGCCCAGGAAAGACGAAAGGCAAGACTAACTATTCGGTTTTATTGTGAATCTCGCGGCAGGTGCTTCTGTTTTATTTGCAATTGTATCTAGGCCGCCCTACCAAGCATCCCTTACTCAGAATAAGGGTGGAAAATGTTTATGGGAAATAACGAAGCCAACTTATCGAAGCCGGTGAAGTTATTTAATCAAAAACTCAAACGACCGCTCAAGATGTCAATATCAAAACCAATGTCAATTGAATTTAATTAAAATTAATTCAATTTAAATTAACTACCCTCCCTTCTAGAGGTGAAATTCGTCTACGTAATAACGTAGCGCGGAAGACTTTTGACGGCCTCCATGGTCGAGTGGTAAGACGCTCGACTACGAATCCAAAGATCGCGGGTTCAAACCCGGCGTGCGAAAATAATTTAAGTTAATTAATATGTGTTACGTAACACTTAATTCATATAAAATAATATTAAATATATTTGCGGCAAGTTCCGGAGTGAAAGACCACCATTCAGAATCGAAACGTTGCTAGAAATGGCTTTGGCCGTGTTTGGTGACCAGATCTGAATAGCTAGGTACTTCCCAAACTTCCTCTTCCCCATCTCCTTCCTCTCCCTTCATCTCTTTTAATTAACATACAATGATACGTAGTACATTTGCGCCAGGTTTTAGAGTGGTAGATACTCTAAGTATCGCCCTGGTGAAAGACCACCATTCAGAATCGAAACGTTGCTTGAAATGGCTTTGGCCGTGTTTGGTGACCAGATCTGAATAGCCAGGTACTTCCTAACCTTCCTCTTCCCCATCTCCTTTCTCTCCATTCATTTGTTTTAATTAACATACAATAATACGTAGTACATTTGCGGCACGTTCCAGGGTGGTAGATACTCTAAGTATCGCCCTGGTGAAAGACCACCATTCGGAATCGAAACGTTGCTTGATTGAAATGGCTTTCGTTGTTTGTGACCAGATCTAAATAGCCAGGTACTTTCTGACCTTCCTCTTCCCTATCTCTTTCCCCTCCCCGCTACCTTCAGCCTCACAACATATCCCGTTTTGGGGATGCCATAGTCTCACTGGCTCCAGACGGTTGGAAGCAGTTGGGACTTATTCACTGTAAAAAAAGGGCCAAACTTCCTCTTCCCTGTCTCTTTCCTCTCCCCACTACCTTCAGCCTCATAACATACCATACAATCGGGATGCCATAGTTTCACTGTCTCTAGACGGTTGAGAGCAGATGGGGCTCTTGTGCGGTATTCACTATGAAAAACAAAATAAAAAACTCTTCATCACATAATTATACTAAACATTACGTGATTTAATTGAAGATTCAATTAACGAATCATCCGAAAATCTAAAATACAGCTCTGTCAGCATAATATTAATGTGACAATATTGATTTCTATGTTGTTATTGAAAATTTATATTAAATTAAACAATAAACTTTGTAAAACACCACTTTATTAGAGTTAATCACCAACCAGGTGTCGCTTTTCTCAAGCTTCGTCAGGGCTTTTACATCAACTCAATAACATTACATACAGACAGGATATATTAGGACAGTGATAAAAGATAGAGATACAAGAGATCAAAATTTACATTCGCTTAATACCCTGTGATGAAAATTTGAATATTTACCTTGCTCAGTCGGCTAAGATTTTAATTTAGTGAATCAAAATAGATATTAGATAAAATAATTTACTGTGTGGCTTGCCATAATTATAATACAAACAAATTAATTTGTTTATATTATTTATTCACGCCCAATTTGGGCTTTATACGAATTTAACAACAACAAATAACCATCAGTACGGTAATTTTAGGTTTAAAAAAAAAAACTTTACAAAATAATTATTGTTATTTCAAATTTAGAAAACGATTTTTAGTCAAAAGGTAGATAGGGAAACTTCCCATGTTAATAGGTATCAACATTAATAACAATTTATCAGAAAAACTTAATGGGGGGACATTGGTAGTTAAAAATAATAATATTAAATATTTGTTCATTATATGATTTATTTATTTATTCTTGCTAAAATATAAAAAAAAAACATGGGTTTAGTCCATGTCTATCTCACTAAGATATTCCTGTGTCGAGACAGACGTAGTATACATAAATTATATAATATTAAATGTAACTATTAATAAAGACAAAATAAAAAATAAATAAAAAGGAGAAAGAAGAAATGAAATTAAAGATGAAATTAAATGAAAATAACAACAAAGTAATTACAAAGAGGTTGCATTTTATAGATATTGTTAAGGCTGTGCACAATAATACAAAGTAATGAAAAGGAAAAAGAAATAAAAGAAAAAAGAAGAGAAAGATGAAATTAAATAAATAATAGAATAAAGTTATTATGTGGAGGTAACATGTGGAGGAATAAATAGTCGGTCTGTATGTGGCTTCTCCACAGTTTGATAATGCTCTCAGAATGCGAAACAGCTGTCTCGCGTAAAAATAATAACCTTGAAAAAATTACATAGTATTCAAATTTTGAATACCTATCTAACTAACTTACTAACCATCACGCCGTTTCTCCGCAGGGATAGGCAGAGAGGACGGACCGCCATAATAATAACAGTGAACTTACATAGCGCAGTTTTGTGATATTTCACCTCAAGTGCGCTTCATACTAAATTAATTATACTAATAAGACCAACTAACTAACCATACAACTCTATCTTGGCACAAACTATTTGCTTCATTCACATTCATAAATACTCTTCTGTTATTCTGACTTTTTACATGGCCCGATCAAAGTATTTGATTCCATTGATCGTGCCATGTCATCTTCCTTGGGCGTCCTCTACTTCTTCTTCCATTCGCTTTCGCATCATATTTTATTTTACATTCTTTGTTCATTCGCTTTACACGCCCAAACCATTTAAGCGTCCATTTCTTGATGCTATTCATTACGCTTACATCAGCCTTGTATTTTTTCCGGATATCTACATTTTTAACATGGTCATACACGGTTTTACCGCACATACGCCTCAGGGATCTCATTTCTACAGCATTCAGTCTATTTTCATCCTTCTTCTGCCAGTTCCGTGTTTTACATCAGGGTTGGTATAAGGACTCCATTGTGCACTGCTAGCTTTGCTTCTTTGGACAATTTTGAATACCACGAGATTTAATTCGACAAACCTAACCTAACCCATCCTTATCTAATCTAACCCAACAATAATACCTGAATAAAACGTAAATCTTAGAAGGTACTGTGCTATATTCACTAATTTTAATTTTATAACCTTCATTATTTTTAATTTGTCGCCGTTTTTGTGAAAAAATCACCTTTAAGGGCGCTACCCATTTTTTGAACATATTACTCATTTATACTTCTATTGAAAATTATTTCTAATATTTCAATTTATTTATTCCGATTTGAGTAATGGATATTTATCACAAGAAAATTACCATCTAGATATTCAATGGATGTTTATCTAAGTCTGGGTAAAATATGTTTTTGAATATCATCAAAAGATGGCAGCCTAAAATCGGAAGAAATTCAAATATTAGTAATTTTCAATGGATGTTTGAGATCGTTTAAAAATGTCGCTTTCTAATGAATTCTTGATGGCTTGATTGGCAGAGTGTTTCTCCCGGATAAAATAGAGGTTCCGAGTTCGAGTCTCGATCATGACCATTGTTCTCTTTAGTTTCTGGCGTTTTTCTATTTTATATTTGTGTTTTAGGTTATTGAAATTAATTAATAATATTTTTAATTATTTTTCAGATGTTTTCCACAAGGAAATATACACCTAAATAAATCATATATTATGGTAGCACTGGAGTATTACCATACACATTTTTTAAGATTAAAAGGGGAGGGTTAAATACTTAACATAGAAAAAGAATAGCAAGAATAAAAAAAACGTTTACTGTCCAAATTCCTTGAAAATTAACAAATTAGCGTAATTTTTTAATGGATGTTGAGCCGCCAGATTGGATGCCCACCGTTAAGTTTGACGGAGTTCGTCTAAATTGTTTACATTTGTCAAAAGCAACATTGATAAATTAACGAGGCAAATAAATTGCCAACTCTATACATCCTCACAGCCTCTCTGGAAGTTTTTTGCTAACGTAAAACTCCGAAAACGGCACAAAATAAAATGTCCGATTCACACTTTTCGGAATGACCCACCCGAAATTGCTTTGCGTCGTAAAATATACCGAGACAGTGAACCTTTTCAGCGCGGAGAACGTTTTTCTCGAAATTAATTGGCAACGTGTTGACACCTACTCGAAATGTTCCGGCACTGTTGTAAAAATTATAATATTCTTTAGAAACATATTGGATTATTAAAATAGGTCGTCCTAATATTGCTAACTACTGAAAAACACCAGACCACAGACGTGCATATTTCAATTTCAAATTTATCTTTTTATCTAGACATATACAATCATTTTTTTTGTTGTTCTATGTTTACCTTTTCCTAGATCATAAAACATTTAAAACATTTTATATGCACCTTATGCACAACCTCTATGCTCCTAAACAATATCTATAAAATGTAACCTCCACGTAATAACTTTATTCTTATATTATTTTAATTTCATCTTTTCTCTTCTTTTTTCTTTTTTTTCTTTTTTATTTCTTCTTCCTTTTTTATTAGTTTATACTATTATTTTTGCGCACAACCTCTTACTCCTAAACAATATCCAAAAAATGGAACCTCCATGATTTAACTTTGTTCTTATATTCAAGATGTAACAAGCCCAATAGAACCAAGAAAACTTTTCAGACTCTCATTCCTTAAATTCATTAGAAGATTATCACCATTATCTGTTCTTCCTCACTACGAAAAATTAAAAATACCTCCGATATACTTTATTTTAAATTTGCTCTCATGCCCTAAAAATGAAAAAAAATAATAAAGAAATAAAAAAAATAAAAAAAATAAAAAATAATAATTTAAGTTATTCTAAATTTCAAGTTATTATGATATGGTGATTGTGTCCTGCCAGAAGTGACCTGCCAGGTAAGTATGTTGCTGAATATTTATATGAACTAAGAATTAATATTAAGTAGAAATTAAGATTTGTACAGCACCCTTGAGGTGATTTTTTACAAAAACGGCGCCATACAAATTATCCAAATATTATTATTATTTAATTTCATATCTTTTATTTTTTTTAATTTTATTAAGATTTGTATTTAATATTATGTCATTTATACATATTTCGTCTGTCTCGGCACAAGAATCTCCCAGTGAGACAGACATGGACCGAACCCATGTTTTATATTTCGACAAGATAAATAAATAAACAATATTTCGTACCCCTTTTAACATTTAAATAAAAATGAAACCGCTAAATATTATAATAAAGCTCAGCATGTTACCTTATAGCATTGCTTGTTACATGATACATGACAGTGGTAAAACGCTCGACTACGAATCCAAAGGTCGTGAGTTTAAACACGGGATGCGCCAATAAATTTTATTTCATCAAATATGTTAAATATAATGGCGTTATTTTTTTGTTTATTGCCTCCCCCCCCTCTGAAAAACCTTCCCTGCGGAACTGGACTCAAGGGCGGCCGAGCACGCAGTCTCTACGAGTATCCACTTCTAACGTTATCTACCAATTTAATCGTAAATTTACTATTCTCAAATATAACTTAGCAAGCATTATATATAATTAATAATTATTGAAATTCTTAAAAACCCGTTCTGTATGGGCCCCTTTTTTTTTTGTAATTCCCAACTTTAACAAAGAAAAAGAAGGTCCTCTCTAAATCGAAATAAGCGAATTTCAAACACGACAAACCCGTGCTATCCGCTAGAGCTACCGGGAGGGCAATTCAAAGGTAAGTGGATCTGTAAGAACCACGAGTTTTCTCCGTTATTATCTGATCCGCATATTAAAAAGTAGGCGAGTTTTTCTGCGCTGTAAAAGTGTGTATGATACGATGGATGAATGTAAATAAAGTAAGGAGTATGTTCCAAGACCGAATTGTGGGGCGGTTTATCTCCTCTGCCTACCCTTCAAAAGAAACAGAGTGATGGTTCGTTAGTGAGTTAGTTAGTTTATGTTTAATGATATTTAGGTATAACACTAACAGCGTTCTCGGTCTCAGTGTTGTGACGATAATTATTAAAAATAAAAAATGCATCTTTCATTAGTTAAGTGTTGCTAAAAGAAAAGCAAGTGAAAGAAAAAATGAATATTGTCGAATCACGAATAAAAAATCGTAGCTTCGGACTTCGCCCGCTCACGGTTGACTCATAAAAAGCATTATGTGCTGCGCCGTGAATATCTGCGACGCTGTTTCACAACTAAGGGTCCCCCCTTGGAGTAAGAATATATATGGAGAGAGAGCTAAATATTTTTACCCAACCTATACAAATTTGCGATGAATCACTTTCTCTTGGTTTTCACGTCATACACCATGAGAGAGAAAGAGACGAGAAAAGTCGTCACATAATATCGCAGCCCTTATAAGCATGTAAGGACGTTCTCCTTCCACGATAAAATTTCACATCATCGAGTCGTATAATTTTCGTCAACAGTTTTTGAGGTTGTTTCTTATATTTGTGTTGATTAAAATACTTGCAGTGGTTTTACAAATAAATCAAACATGATGGTGGTATGTGCTATGCGTGAATGTTCAAATAAGACCAAAAGAGATTTAGAACATAACTTTGCAGAGGCATTTCAACAGTCTTAAATATATTTTAAATAGACATAAAATCAACAAAAAGCTTCCATCATTATTTGGGCAAACCTTCTGTTATTATTTTTTGTGTTATGTTTCGACTTTATAAATCATTTGAATGGTGTGTTGATATTGTTTTGTTCAATGTGTTCAAGTATTTTTATTTATTTATTCTTGTTAAAATATTTAAAAAAAACATGGGTTTAGTCCGTGTCTGTCTCACAAGGATATTCCTGTATCGAGACAGACGTAAAGTACATAAATTATAAAGTGTTAAATGTAAATATTAATAAAAATAAAATAAAAAGTAATAAAAAGGAAAAATAAGAAACGAAATGAAAGATAAAGTTAAATGAAAATTAGAACAAAGTTATTACATGGAGGTTGCATTTTATTGATATTGTTTAGGTTGTGCACAAAAATAAAACCAAATAAAAGGAAAAAGAAATAAAAGGGAAAAAGAAAAAAAAGATGAAATTAAATAAATATAAGAATAAAGTTATTACGTGTAGGTAACATCTTATAGATATTGTGTAGGAGTGAAGAGGTTGTGCATAAGGTACATTTATAATGTTTTTGGATGTTTTATGATCTAGGTAAAGGTTAAACCAGAAACTAAAAACTAGGATTGTATATGCCTAGAGATTAAGATAGATTGAAGTATGCACGTCTAAGTAGGTGTTTTACAGTAGTTAGCAATATGAGAGCGACCTATTTTATAAATCCAATGTTTTATTTCATGTTTAAATGTGGTCATTGTTTTTATTTGTCTAGTCGTAGCTGCTAGTAGATTGTAAAATTTGCAGGCTATGTATTTAAAGTGTCTTTTTAAAGCAGTATTCGAAAAATGAGTTTGGACTAGTGCTTTATTTTTGGCTCGTGAATTATATAGAGTTTGTGTTGATTTGTATTATGTTTTATAGTTTTCGTGCAAATTAATTGAATAATCAAATGTTAATAAACTGCTGACCTTGTACAAATCACAAGTACGCCCCGCTGTTGAATTTGGCACCCACCTCTGGTCTGGAGCCCCTAAATACCTGAAAAAAACCCTTGACTCTGTGCAGAAACGGGCGGCCCGTTTGATAGATTCTCCCATCTTAACAAACGGATTGCAAACTTTGGAGCACAGACGTCAGGTGGGAATGCTGTCCTCGTTCTACAGGTATTTCAATGGAAGATGCTCCGAGGAACTTGCGTCATTGATCCCTTCGGCACCGGTGCATAATCGGGAAACTCGCCAAACGCACGCCCAACATTTGTACACGGTTGACATTCAATACATGAGAACGGGTCGCTTTTACGACTCGTTCTTATGTTCAACAGCTCGGCTATGGAACGATTTGCCGGCCTCTGTGTTTCCTCCCTCCTTCAACATGGGCCTCTTCAAGACCCAAGTTCACTCCTTCCTTTCCTCCCAAAAAACCCCCCCACACAGCATCCCCAAAGATGACATAGGCCCTGAGGGAAATTGTTTTCCTCAAGGCCTCTGTGGAGTTATTCTGTGTGGAGTTATTGTAAAAAAAAAAATATATATATATATATAGAGTCAGTATAAAGTCAACCGAGCTGATTACACTGTTTCGCAAATGTACCTCTCCATATATTCTAACTCCAAGGGTCCCCCCTTGGATAAACCGAGGCGTAGTACGGAAGTTACGCACTTATTCCTCCGCCTCCACTTCGCTAAGGAGATGGCGGATAATGGTAGAGAAATCCACACAGATGAGTCGTATCGTATTCGAGTGAGAGAGTATCAGAGATGATGATTATCTGCTCTTTTTGTACGATTTGTACCTCGTCATCACGCTATATATATAAACGTAATAAGAACAGATATGAGATATTCACCAGAAGATATAAAAGACGTAGGCTGATTAATAGTAATTAGATACTAGAATGAATAGATTCTTTTAAGAATATTACGTCTTAATTTATTTGGTGAGTTATTTAATGAGATATTCACCAGAGTGGTAGATACTCTAAGTATCGCCCACCATTCAGAATTGAAACGTTGCTTTAAATGGCTTTAGCCGTGTTTGGTGACTAGATCTGAATATCTAGGTACTTCCCAACCTTACCCTTCCTCATCTCCTTCTTCTCCGCACTGCCTTCAGCCTCACAACATACCCCCATTGGGAATGCCATAGTCTCACTGGCTCTAGACGGTTGGGAGCAGATGAAACTGTTGTGCAGTATTCACATAAAAAAAAATATATATTCGGTAAAAAGGATATACGATCGAGTGGTAAGATGCTAAACCATGAATCCAAAGGTCTCGAGTTCAAATCCGGCATGCGCAAATACATTGTATTTAATTGATATGTGTCATAACACATTGAATTTATATTAAAATAATATACGTAAATTATTTGTGGCACGTTCCAGAGTGGCAGATACTCCAAGTATCGCCCTGATGAAAGACCACCATTCAGAATCGAAACGTTGCCTGATTGAAATGGCTTTAGCCGTTTGGTGACCGGATTTGACTAGCCAGGTATTTCCCAGCTTCTTTTTTCACATCTCCTTCCCTCCCCACCACCTCCAACCTCACAAAATACCCCGTTTGGGATGCCATAGGTCTCACTGACTCTAGACGGTTAGGAGTAGTTGGGGACTCTTGTGCGGTATTAACTGTAAACAAACAAAAAATAGGAATATTTTTTAGTTGATTTGACGTTTACAATTTTCATTATTTTGTTTTAAGATGGTGGTGCTGTGTCTATTTTTAGCTGAGTTATTGAAGTTTGAATTAATTTGACAGAAACTGTCGCTCATTAAGTGGCGATTTCTCTCTCACACCTGGCATCGATTTTTAAGACGTTTCACGTCAAAAATTAGTCACTCGTGTGGAGAGCCGTTAATCGGGATTCTGCATGAGTTGGAATGATTAAAAAAATAGATGACATAACGTCAAGAGTCAGCTTAAAAAAGCGTAATATCATCCCTTTATAGGTAGGATGAAGGTATTCGATCTACCTAATTAATCACCTCTCCCGAGATCGTGGAATTTGTAATCCAATTTATTTTAACCTCTTTGACGTAGGTTTATGCGCCTACTTCAAAAGTTGTTTAATTTGGCAGTGGGGTATTTGTCCACCCCAATTTGGTCTCGACCAAAAGTCGGGTGAACATGACCCCATGCGGCGTGAGGCGGAAAATGAAAATAAATCAAAAACCATTTCATCTCCATAATGTCGCATAGCACGGAGTATTTAAAAAAATATATATTACGTGAATACCGCACAAGAGTCTCAACTCAGTATATTTGCGGCACGTTCCAAAGTAGTAGTTACTGGAAGTATCGCCCTGGTAAAAGACCACCATTCAGAATCGATACGTTGTTTGGAATGGACTTAGCCGTGTCTGGTGACCAGATATGAATAGCTATACTTCCTCTCCCTACAACCTTCAGCCACAACACATACCCCGATTAGGGATGTCACAGACGGTTGGGAGCAGTTGCGACTTTTGTGCGGTATTCACTATTAAAACTGCTCCCAAACGTCTGGAGCCAGTGAGACTATGGCATCCCCGATAGGGGTATGTTGTGAGGCTGAAGGTAGTGGAAAGGAGAAAGAGATGAGGAAGGGGAAGGTTAAGAAGAACCTGGATATTCAGATCTGGTCACCAAACACGGCTAGTGCCTTTCGATTCTGAATGGTGGTCTTTCACCAGGGCGATAGTTAGTATCTACCACTCTGGAACGTGCCGCAAATATACTTAATATTAATTAAATATGTTATAACACATATTCATTTTATTGTACAGTGAAAAAATGAGCATTATATGCACAAACAAAATAGAAATAGTTGTAGAGTAGTAAAAAATAGTGTTTAAATACATAAAAATATTATTGATTAAGGTTATGTGATGTTATAGCCTTCTTGTATCTACATTTCGTGCAGTTTAAAAATCTTCATAAGTTTTTTTTACAAAAAAAAAAAATATATATATATATTTCAGCTACAACAACATCAATACCATCGTATTTTTCAATCTCAGCACTCTAGCACACGTACAAGTCACGAGCCGCCACTGGTTGAAGGTTTCCTCGATGAAAGCCAAGCTCCGATAAGAGAGGGCACCAAAAAATCTTTCAGACATCGTCATTTTCACGAATAATCACCCTTAACATTTTCGATGTATGAGGTCTATTTAATGCACATAAATTAAACATGTTAATAGATTCTGTTTTAGAAGTACAAAAAATATTTTTGTAATATTTTGCTATCTACTTCCACTTTCAGTGGAAGTTCCCAAGCAAAGTTCCACGAAAAACATCTTCGACCAGCCTTACAAAAATACCTTCGCTCTGCTCGAAAGTTTTTGAATTTCAAATTTGTTTTTCTTGAAACTGCTGACTTATTAAAATTTTGTAAAATGGACTAATTTATTACCAAAATTTGCTGAGTTTGCCTACAGAATCTAGTCTTGATTTCTACAACCGTGGTTAATGGAATAAAATATTTGTTCCATCCATTATTCATCATTTTTATTCATTGCATTTGTTGCATCCATTGCATTCGTTGCATTCATTGCATTCATTGCATTCGTTGCATTCATTGCATTCGTTGCATTCATTGCATTTGTTGCAATCATTGCAATCGTTACATTAGTTGCATTCATTGCATTCGCTGCATTCATTGCATTCGCTGCATTCATTGCATTCGCTGCATTCATTGCATTTGCTGCATTAATTGCATTCGTTGCATTCATTGCATTCGTTGTATTCATTACATTCGTTGCATTCATTGCATTCGTTGCATTCGTTGAATTCGTTGAATTCATTGCATTCGTTGCATTCATTGCATTCGTTGCATTCATTGCTTTCGTTGCATTCATTGCATTCGTTGCATTCATTGCATTCATTGCAGTCGTTAGCTTGGTGAATCGAATTTTTATTCTCACCTAAGCCATTCCAACATAAAATTTTTAGAAACCGCTTTACCTCAACCTCAGAGCAAGAATATAATATTTGGAGAGAGAGCTAAATATTTTAACCCAACCTATACAAATTTACGATGAATCACTTTCTCCGTGTTTTCTAGCGATGGGAAAAGCTTCACAGATTTGTGAATGCTTCACGAATTGATACTTCTTCAAAATGAACCTTTCACGATGAACCCTTCAATTGAAGTAACATATTAATCACAGCATTTCTCGTCGGGGGGCGGGGGGGGGGGGGTTGCTAGCGATAAATGTACCAAATAATAGTCACGTTTTTTTCTTAATAGTTTTATTCGGGACAGCTCTCCCAACCACATAACCCACTCCTCCATTATTGGATAACAAAAATTATACCGTGTAGAAAAACTACTTCTTTCTTTCTTCTATGTGTGTATTAATGAATTGTCTATTACTAGTTTCTTGTCTATTGTTTCTCGATGACAGCTGCCCATATGTTTTAGTTGTTGGCGGTATCATGCCTTAAAAGGAATGATGTACAATAAGTATGCATAGCCTTACAGAGAATTTGCAAAAAGCAAATGTAGTAATTGCGAAATTTTCAGTTTCTGTAAGAGCGATGAACGTTTTTCAGGGCTTGAAGTACAATTTGAATATTTCTTACTGTACACAGTTTGACAGTTTGCTTAGCAATAGGGTGAATATTGCGCAAATGACGATTCATATTACAGGCATTGCCTCCCTTTATGGATATAACTTTAGAAAAAAGTTGCATTTGGCCTGGTAAACCCCAACTTCCTTAAAATAAGCCCATATTTCACTTTCTCGTTGAACGGCCATCCATAATTTTAGGTAGAGATTATATAGTCCTATAGACAAAACAAGCACAGAAATCATAAGAAACTGTCACGGGTACATGCGAGGGAACGGATAACTAAAAAGATACTTCATTGCTTCATTCATTCTTCGAACTAAAATCGAAGGAAGAAGGGAATGAACAATTGAACTGTGGATGATGCAATATTTCAGTCTTTCGAATGAATGAAAAATTGAAGTTCGAAGTAGATGCCATAGATTGTTCAATCGGAAGTACCAACTTAACCAACTTCAATTGAAGTATTTGTTCAATGAAAAATGAATGAAGTTGGGACTGCTGTCAAAAGAAGTACTTCTTTGAAACAGTTCTTTCAAAACTGTCACAACGCTAGTGTTTTCACTTCGTAAACCGTGAGAGAGAAAGAGGCAAGACAAGTTCTTACATAATATAGCACCACCATTGACGGCCTGCATGGTCGAGTGGTAAGACGCTCGACTACGAATCCAGAGATCGCGGGTTCGAACGTGGCGTGCGCAAATAAATTTTATTTAATTAAAATGTGTCATAACACATTTAATTGATATTTGGTATGTTGTGAGGCTGAATGTAGTGAGGAGAGGAAGGAGATGAGGAAGGGAAAGGTTGGGAAGTGCCTGACTATTCAGATCTGGTCACCAAACATGGCTAAAGCTATTTCAAGCAACGTTTCGATTCTAAATGGTGATCTTTCACCAGGGTGATACATAGAATATCTACCACTCTGGAACGTGCCATAAATATACTATATATTAATTGTGATATGACACATATTAATCAAATAAAAAATATTTACGTAAGCTAGGTTTGAACCCGCGATCTCTGGATTCGTAGTCGAGCGTCTAACCACTCGACCACGTAAAGCTCATGAATCGTTATCCTGGTGGAAGACCACCATTCAGAATTGAAACCTTGCTCGAAATAGCTTTAGCCATGTTTGTTGACAGGGACTTCTCAAAATTCATCTTCCCAATCTCCTTCACCTCCACAATATCTTCTAAAAGCCTTGGTTTGTGGATTTATTTGTCCCTGGTAATGACAATATTAACTGTTACAACGCCCCTGAATGTACAGCTAAGTGTGTCGATCTGTATTGGAAACCGAGGTAGATACTATATTTAGGCCATTTCCCGGATAAGAAAAAGCCGCAGGAAATGTTTACAGGATGTCCGAATTATGGGTCCTTCCTTATGCTTGTGTATTTCAAGGGATTCATTTTTACTCAGGTAGAATGGCAAAATTAAGGGAAGCGTCATTTATAATGTACTACCCACCATTGAAGATAATATATTGCAAGTTAATGGAATGGTTCAACCCTTGAAGAACATGGAGAGGTAACTTTGCGAAACAGTGTAGTCAGGACGGTTGACTTTATACTGACTCGATAGAAAGAGACAAAGATATGTTAAAGGGTGTTGGATAACAAAACAATATTAATACACCATAAAAATGATTTATTAAAGTCAAAATATCACACAAAAACTAATAACAGACGGTTTGCCTAAATAATCATGGAAGATTTTTATTGAGTTCATGCCTTTATATCATAAAAAATATGAAAATTCTACAGTTCAGTCAAAACTGTTGAAATACCTCTGAAAAGTGATGTTTTATAATCTTTATTTGGTCTTATTTGAACATTCCCGCATAGCACATATCACCATCATGTTTGATTTATTTGAATAACCACTGAACGTTTTTTAATCAACACAAAAATAGAAAATAACCTCAATTGATGTAAGTTATGCGACTCGATGATGTGAAGTTAGCGCGGACGGAGAAATCCTTAAATACTTAGAAGTGCTGCGGTATTATATGACGACTTTTCTTGTCTCTTTCTCTCTCATGGTATACTACGTAAAAATCAGGAGAAAGTGATTTAATCGCAAATTTGTATAGGTTGAGTAAAAATTTTAATTTTACCTCATTATATTGTCACTCCAAGGTTAAACCAGTAAAAAGATTGTACTAAAACAAAATATTACAATTAAATAATCCACGTGACTGAGTTTACTTGGAAAAGAATGATGTACGCGTATTTTGAAAGTTTTTTTTGTGTACAACTTTTGTGGACTATTTGTGTACCAGGAGTGTTAGTTGAAGTTTGCCGGTTTTACTCATAGATGTCGCTAGAGATATGTATACATTTCTATGATTTGGCATCTATGTCATATTTTTCTATGGACATTAACCTTCAAAAATACACAAGTTACATTCTGCCAAAATAATAGTGTCATAGTTTTTTACCTCAGTGAATATGTCGAGTTTCGTTGCTTTTCTTATTTCATCAAAAGAAAAAAGCGGTTGCTGGTAGAAACTTATGGTGAACATGCTCCAGTGATTAGAACATGTGAGACATGGTTTCGTCAATTTGAAAGTGGAGATTTCGATTTAACAGACAATGAACATCCTGGTGCAACGAAAAAGTTCGAAGACGAGGAATTGCAGGCGTTATTGGATGAAGCAACAAAAATTGGCCCAAACACCGAATATGACCCGAGGAGCAATTTGCCAACAACAATTGGCCCAAACACCGAAAATGTTTGAAATACTGACCCGAAGGAAATTTTTTCTGCATCAATTTCTTATCGCCAATGCTTAAAACACATTAAAAGCCATGGGAAAGATCCAAAAGTATGGAAAATGGGTACCACACCAAATGAATCGAGAGACAAATCGAAAATCTTGAAAAACCATTTGCATCAATGCTGCTTCAAAGGTTCGAAAGTACACTCTTTTCTGCATTGAATTGGGAACATCATTTTATTGCACCCGCCGTACTTTCCAGACCTTGCCCCGTCCGACTATCACCTTTTCGCATCGATGGGACACTCACTCGCAGAGCAGCGCTTCTCCAATTTTGAAAAAGTCGAAAAATGACTCGTCGAATGGTTGCCTCGAAAGAAAATTTTTTTTTTTAGATGGTATCCATGATTTCCCTCAAAGATGGGCAAAATGTATAGAATCCGATGGTCAATACTTTGAATAAAAAAAAATTGAGATTGCCTTGAAAATAAAGCGTTTGCTTTATTAAACCGGCAAACTTTAACTAACACCCATGGTATGTTGTGAGGCTGAAGGGGAGTGGAAATAGGAACGAGATGAGAAAAAGGCAGGTCAGGAGGTACCTGGCTTTTCAGATCTGCTCAGTCTGGATACATTTTATTTATTTTTTTTGTACTATTTCATATCTTCGCTGGATAGGCAAGTTTACACAAGATCATTTAAAAGTTTTTTGTTTTATTTTTTACAGTAAAATTCATAAGTCTTCAGTACCTGGCTGGATTTTGAAAAAAAGTTAACTCAGGTAACTCGATGCCATCACTGATTTACCTGAAGCGACAAAAAGCTATAAAAGTCCCAAACTTGTGTCGCTTGAGTCAAGACTTCTCCCGAATGGTAAATGTATTTTAGATGGCTGACGAGCCACAGGTCTTCAGAATCAAACGAGAGTCAAAGCATACAATGCATAAAAAAAACTGATCAAAACTGCATATTAAACTCATTTTTGACGAAATACTTTTGTGGCCTTTCAGCTATCTAAAATATACTTACCATTTTGGATAAGGCTTGACTCAAGCGACACAAGCTTTCACGTCAAGTAACATATGGGTTAACTTTTTTTTTTCAAATTCCAACCAGATACTGAAGACTTATGAATTTTATTGTAAGAAAAAAAAAACTTGAAAAAAGTGCTCTGGTGTAAACTTCCCAAAATGGCGCTTCAGCCTTTTTGCTTTTCCGGTGACGATACATGCAGTATATGTCTTCCGGATCCAAGATCAGCACTCTTTCCGCTAAGCCGTGGACTTTCCACAGTGTCTGAAACATAATTTTTACATCGTACAAATATGTAAATGAAAAGCCAGTATATCAAACAAAATATGGTAATTTTGCTTTACGACACGATGTGGTAGGTACTTAAGCCTCATTTTCCAAACAATACAAATCTTAACGTTTTTCCTCGTGAATGAATAAGCTTACATTTTATAAAATCATATTTATGTCTGGTACGTGTTTCATTTCCACTGGTTGGGTGTCTATCTTATAATATAGAGTTTCTTATGGAATAAAAGGTCAAGGGTAAGGCTGTGTAGTGTAGCCGCAGTTTTTCTTTCATGGATTCAACTTTATATGTAAGAAGAAATTTAGAAATCAATCTAAGGTTTACGAGTATATTAAAATATGGAAATCTTGTAATAACTTCGGCTAAGATGTTTATTAATTAATAATAATTGATGATTGACAAATAAATGCATCTTTGTTCGGGTAACAGAGCTTTATCATCGATTTTTGATGATTTATTGCTTAAATCTTTGATTGAATCACACTTCAATGTGGATTTAGTCACATTTGACATCGTCGCACTTGCCATCGTACATTTAACATCGTTATACTTGAACTCTGACATCGTCACATTTGACATCGTCATACTTAACATCGTCCTACTTGAAATCTTGACATTTGACATCGTCATACTTAACATCGTCATATTTGAAATCGTCACATTTGACATAGTCATACTTAACATCGTCATACTTGAAATCGTCACATTTGACATCGTCACATTTGACATCGTCACATTTGACATCGTCACACTTAATATCGTCATACTTAAAATCGTCACATTTGACATCGTCACACTTGACATCGTCCAATTAACATCGTTATTTATTTATTTATTTATTTATAAATTAACGGACTAAAGTCAAATTACAAAAATACATATAAAACACGAAATATAAAAAAGAGTAACAGAGAAGGAATAGCATATAAATTGAAATAAATGAAGCGATGACAAAAATAAGGCAAAATAAACATAAGAGAGAACATTCAAGCCATGGTCTAGTCAAAGTTTTGGTAGTGTCGTTAAGCATGACGAAAATCATTTAGACTGCTACCAAGACCATGGCTTGAGTTAACAAGTCTTGACATTCTGGACATTGGAGAATTATACCCGTAATTAGTATTGTGATGATTGAGGAACAGCAATTCATTGTTTCTGAGTCTACGGCAAAAAAAGTTGAACTGGATAAGTCACAACAGAGAAGGTGAGTCAGTAAAACAATTAATAATTTTGTAAATGAAAATTAAATCGAAGTCTTTCCTGCGCTTTTCTAATGAAGACATTTTCAATAATTGTTCAATTTCATCATATGCACAATCGCCTCTTTCTCGCCCCAATCTCCATGCAATACCGCGTAAAAAGCGATGTTGTACGGATTCAATATGATGAATATGAACGGTATAGAAAGGGGACCAAATTACACTAGCATATTCTAAATGAGGGCGAACTAATGAGCAGTAAAGGGTTTTTAGAGTCTTTATATTCTTAAAGTCACATGCAATTCTATTGATGAAGCCAAGAAGTTTTAATGATTTATTAACTACATTATTAATGTGATCACGAAAAGAAAGATTATAGTCTATAGTGACACCAAGATCTTTTATAGATCTGACGGTAGATAGGGAGACACTATTTAATTTATAATTGAAGAGGATCGGTTTATGAGTTCTATGAAATGACATAATTTTACATTTATCAATGTTTAATTCTAGGCAGTTAGTTTCACACCATTCATTAAATGAATCAATATCACTTTGGAGAAGAATACAGTCATGAAAAGATTTTATTATTTTAAGCATCTTATTGTCATCTGCAAAAAGCCAAAAACGCGAGGAAGAAAATACTTTGGCAATGTCGTTAATAAATATGTTAAAAAGGAGAGGAGCTAGATGGGCACCTTGGGGTACTCCAGACGTTACTTTAATATTAATAGATTCAAAGTTATTAATTTTGACTTTTTGTTATACTTGACATCGTCTTATTTGACATTGTCACATTTGACATCGTCATACTTGACATCGTCATGCTTGAAATCATCACATTTGACATAGTCACATATCGTCATACTTGAAAGTTTGAAACAAACCAACCTAAGTTCCTAGTCTAAGCAACTAAGACTTTTACATCAATTTATGGTGTAGGTAACATTTAATCCGGCTCGAAGGACCAAATTTTTTGAGCAGTAAGATCAATTAACGACAAATACGATAGAAAAACTCCCGCGGGACAACAGTAAAATCTTTGTCTCTGAACTCAAAGGTGACGATACCAATTTCAGTCAAGGATATTAAAAAATATAAATTATAATGAGTTTTCACGAACAGAATATTACAAAAAAATGTTAAAGGTCAATATCGCAAATTCGCTTAAAATAGAAATGGGTGTTGCTACGTTAAGCTAAAATTAAAATGTAACGTTACCCGTTCATTCCGAAAACGTCTTTCAAAAGCCTTACACGTAGAACATAGATATACTACGTAAACCTTGTTTAGATTTGATAATGAGTAACGTAAGGATAAACGTAAACTTTCATCCCTTAATAAGATTTCCATGAGATTTAATTATGTACACGTTTCCCCCGCTATATTATTGTATCTACGAGAGCGAAAATAAACATCACGCACACCCCTGTTGCTCAAAGGTTCAATGCTTGGAGTAAGAATATACTTGAAACAGCGTAGTCAGGTCCGTCGACTTTATACTGACTCGATAGAAATAGACAAATACATTTTAAAAGATGTTGGATAGCCTATTCGTTACCGCCCACATGGAATTCGGACATTTTTATTAAACACATTTAAACACATTAAACAAAAAAATATCAATACACCATTAAAATGATTCATTAGGTCAAAATATCACACAAACACTAATAAGACAAAGTTTGCCTAAATAATAAGGGAAGCTTTTTTTGTTGTTTTTATGTCTCAATATCATTAAAAATGTGAGAATTCTAAAGTTCAGTCTAAAATATTTAAAACTGTTGAAATACCTCTGAAAAGTGATGTTTTACAATCTTTGTTTGGTCTTTTTTGAACATTTCTTAGCACATACCACCATTTTTTTTGATTTATTTGTATAACCACTGCAAGTTTAAAAAAAAAAAATTATATGAATACCGAACAAGAGTCTCAACTGCTCATAACCGTCTAGAGCCAGTGAGACTATGGCATCCCCAAATAGGGCGTGTTGTGAGGCTGAAGATAGTGGGGAGGGGAAGGAGATTGGGAAGAGGAAGGTTGGGAAATATTTTAATCAACACAAATATGGCGCTAGTAGTGGCGCTTTCGCAGCTGCCTGACGTGTTTTAGTCTTTCTTGTTATTTTTCGCCAAATAAGTAGGATATCTTACAAATTTCTTCTTTAAAATTACACTAAAATTACCGTTGTTGTGTATAGGTTAAGTGAATAAACTCTAAATAATTTTAAAGTGACTAGTTTCGACGTAATTTTGATTTTTAAGAAAATATTTTAATCTTTAAATATCAGTGTTTTAAATGCAGTGCCATAGCCCAGAATGGTCACTTGCTTTGACCCTTGTCCAGATGTGTCCTTTCGACCGCTGGCCCGGGAACCAGCAAGGGGGGGGGGGGGGTTGGGGGAGTGCCGATCTCGACCGACTGTTCCCGAACGCGAGCGAACCAGGCATCCAACAAATCACCCAAGTGACACCCTTACGACAGCCAGATGACATTTGCCCACGTTGGTTTAAATCTGTTGGGGCGGCCGCATTCCATCTTACATAAACATTACAATTTACTGTACAGCGCCCTTGAGGTGATTTTTCACATAAACGGCGCTATAAAAATCATCCAAATATTATTATTATTATAGCAAATAACTTCAAAATCCGTTGACGTAAGTTATGCGACTCGATGATTAGAAATAAGCGCAGGCGGAGAACATATTTACACACTTAAAAGTGCTGCAATATTATGTGACGACTTTTCTTGCCTCATTCTATCATGGTATACGACTTGAAAACCCGGAGATAGTGATTTATCGCAAATTTGTATAGGTTGGGTAAAAATATTTAGCTCTCTCTTGTTATGATACGTATAATATGTTATAATACACCCCTTATTGTAGTGGATGAAAATATTTTAGGAATAGAAGAACAGCCAAGAAGCAGAGTCATAATAATTCATTAATCGTATTTCGCTAAGTGATATTCCATGTTATACTGTTTCCCAATGTTTCTGAAAATAAATAATTTAATCAACCCTTGCCTCAGCTTGGGACCGAAGTAATGCATTTTGATCATTTACTTAAAATAACGCTCTGAGAAACGAGCGGTTTGGTCGGGTTCACATTGAATTAATTCTGAAAATTCTGTAACAAAAATACCTTTTTTTCCGAGGATACATTTAGGATGAAAATAATCAACATTTTAAATGTAAAAAAAATAAATTTTAAATAAAAGTAACTTTGTTTTGACACAACTTTATAAGAAACATATACCAACCGGTTTCGGCTCTACCTGAATCTTCTTCAGGGAAGAACAATACATATTTGTTCAACAAAATATATTTATAGTTTTATATAAAATTTAATTATGTCTTTCCACAGAGTAAGTGCTTCATGTCAAAGTTTAAAAAAAATAGTCTGACTACAGATTTATGTGTCTTGGTTTTATTAGTAATGAGTGAATTAGAATGAAGTAAGAATGATTTAATAAAATCTGATTTAACCATACAGTGAGGCATGGAACTGGCAGAGGAAGGATGAAAGTAGACTGAATGGTGTGGAAATGAGATCCTTGTGATGTATGTGCTGTAAAACCACGTATGATCGTATTAAAAATGTGGATATCCGGATAGAATGCAAGGCTGATGTGAGCGTAATTAATAGGATCAAGAAAGGGACGCTTAGATGGTTTGGGCATGTAGAGCGAATGAACGAAGAAAAGAGTGTGAAAATAATATATGATTCAAAAGTGAATGGAAAAAGAAGTCAGGGACGCCCGAGAAAGAAATGGCACGATCAAGTACATATTTGAATCGGGTCATGTGAAGAGTCAGAATAACAGAAGAGTATGTATGAGACGATGTATGAATGTGAATTAAGCAAAAAGTGTGTGCCAAGACAGAGTTGTATGACAGTCCGTCCTCTCTGCCTACCCCTGCGAGGAAACGGCGTGATGGTTAGTTAGTTTAGTAAGTTGGTTAATTTAACTTTATTCCACTTTTTTTATGAAGGCCGAACCGGTTTCACCTTATAACGAACATCTTCAGACTGCTAGAGTCATTTAGAGCAAATTAATGAATAAAAGAGTGTCAAAAGAATATATGATGCAAAAGGACGAGGGAGTCAATGCGGCACGATCAAGTGATTGAAATACTTGAATCGGGCCATGTAAAAAGTCAGAATAATAACAGAAGAGTATGTATGAGACGAAGTACGAATGTGAATGTAGCAAGGAGTGTGTGTTAAGACAGAGTAGTATGGCGGTCCATCCTCTCTGCCTACCCCTGCGGTGAAACGGTGCGATGGTTAGTTAGTTAGGAATAAGAATAGGTTAAGAATAGGTTTCATTATAAATTTACACGTCCATTATCTGTTTTCCATGAAATAAAGGGCCGCTGCCGGAAACGCCTCGTGCCGGATTGATTTATTTTCGATATTTAAAACGAAACGTCAAAATCAGCCTCTTCCAGGAAAATTAAAAGTTATTTTACGAAATACAAGTAAAATATCATTGTTATCTGGTGGCTCTATCCGACTGATTTTCTCTTGGGTATGCTCGGGACGAACCATCTGCGGGTCAGAAGGGATGCGTACATCGCCACCCATTTCTTCAAATTAATACGTGGATATTTCGAAAACTTGGCTATCATGGAATAAAATTTCTTCAAAATAAAGTTCAAACCAAGAAAACTTTTCAGACTCTCATTTCTTAAATTCATTAGAAGATTTTCACCATTATTTGTTCCTCACTACGAAAAATACTATTTTTTTTTACATGTAAGATTCAGCTAAATTTTAAATAATTATGATATGGTGATTGTGTCCTGTCAGGTAAGTATAGAAAGCAATTTGTGTCACACGGAATATACACGTTAAAAATATTCTAGTTGCTCTCTGGAGTACCTCAGGGTTCTAATTTAGGGCCGCTCCTCTTTTCCCTATTTATAAATGATATTTCAGAAGTTATTCTGCATTCAAGGTCTCTTCTTTTCGCGGATGACCTAAAAATATTCATTGAAATACAAACTTTAGAAGACTGCAATCGACTCCAGTCAGACATTAGTAAAATTGTTGACTGGAGTAAAAGAAATCGGATTGAGTACAATATTTCTAAATGTTTCATTTTGTTTTGTACAATGGCGTATCATACTTGGTTTCCCCGGTAAGCTATGGCGACCAAAGTTTAAAACATTTCTCCACTATGGAGGATCTTGGGATCATATTTGATAGTAGGCTAATATTTTATGCTCAAATCAAAATGACCCGTAGCACTTCATTGAAAATGATGGGTTTCGTAATACGTACTGCGAAAAATTTTAGAGACACCCGGGTTCCCAACCTTCCTCTTCTTAATCTCTTTCTCTCCCCAATACCTTCAGCTTCATAACATACTCTATTTGGGGATGCCATAGTTTCATTGGCTCTAGACGGTTTGGAGCAGTTGAGACTCTTGTGCGGTATTCATATAAAAAATATATGAACAAAACACATCTTCAATTCATATAAAAAAAATAAAAAGTATATTTGCGGCACGTTCCAGAGTGGTATCTACTCTAAGTATAGCCCTGGTGAAAGACCACCATTCAGAATCGAAACGTTTCTTGAAATGGCTTTAGCCGTGTTTGGTGACCAGATCTGAATAGCAAGGTGCTTCCCAATCTCCTTTTCAACCCCAACACCTTCAGCCTCACAACATACCCTATTTGGGGATGCCATAGTCTTACTGGCTCTAGACGGTTGGGAGCAGTTGAGACTCTTGTGCGGTATTTATACAAAAAAATACTATATAGATTTATACATCTTGTTTAGTTATCAAATTTTAGAAATTGTAAATTTTTTTAAATACTTATTTACCTTTCACTTGTCTTATATATATAGTATACTCGTATATGCTGTGTACTCTATTTTTTGAAAGCCCCATGTTCATTTTTCAATATATTTTAAAAAACGCCTTGAAATTGTATTCTGTGATATTTTTAAAATTAATAAATAATTAAATTGAATCATATTCACCGCTGGGTAAGGGTAGTTTTCTAATACACATTTCGCACCAATTTTCAGCTCATTATTCCTGATATCTGCTTACCTGTAACAAAAAAAAAACATTACAAAATTAACAAATAAAACAAAGAAGCATGTTTTAGAAACAAAACATTATAGTTATATTATTTATGGTGAATACCGCACAAGAGTCCCAACTGCTGCCTGACGTCCAGAGCCAGTGAGACTATGCCATTAATTAGGGTATGTTGTGAGGATGAAGGAAGTAGGGAGGGGAAGGAGATGGGGAAGAGCAAAGTTGGGAAGTATCTGGATATTCAGATCTAATCCCCTAACACGGCAAAAGCCATTTCAAGCAACGTTTAGATTCTGAATGGTGGTCTTTCACCAGGGCGATATTTGGAGTATCTACCACTCTGAAACGTGCCGTAAATGTACTATATATTATTTTTTTATCAATTAAATGTGTTATGACACATATTGATCTAATAAAATTTATTTGCGCACGCGACCTGTGGATTCGTAGTTGAGCGTCTTACCACTCGACCATGCGGGCCGTTGTGGGGCTGTATGTAGTAGGGAGGGGAAAGAGATGGGCAAGACGAAGGTTGGGAAGTACCTGGCTATTCAGATCTGGTCACCAAACACGGCTAAAGCCATTTCAAGCAACTTTTGGGTTCTGAATAATTGTATTCCACCAGGGCGATATTTGGAGTGTCTACCACTCTGGAAGGTGCCGCAAATATGCTATATATTATTTTATATGAATTAAATGTATTATGACACAATTAAATTACATTAAAGCTAACGGTGCACGCCGGGTGCGAACCCACAACCTCTACATTCGTAGTCGATTGTCTTACCACTCGACCATGGAGGCTGTCTACTGCCTACTGCCCCGATAATTTTTATATTAAATTCCCTCAATATTCGGAATGCCTTAGCTTCGCCGGCTCCGAAATATTAACACAGTGTAGTTATCATCAAAGAAAATCCAAAAAAAGGTTCCCTTCTTTCAAAATGATTTGAAAAGTGAGATGGTATTTTTCACATCGATTTCTTCGCAAATTTTTGAATAATATTCTCCCATTTGCATACGAAAATGCTATATTGTGTGTATTTGACGTTGAATAATGGAAAGGAATTCCTAAAATAATGACTGATTTGCATACGAACGAGCAACGCCATGTTTAAGGCAATACCAAGAAAGAAACAAATCAACGCTGGCCTACGGAAAGCTCTATACAATGATGAGAATTTCTACGGAAAATTTTATTATAACCCTAGTATTATGCTGAGTTTTTTTTTTGAAGAGAAAAAGGCATTTGAAAAAATTGTGCATGCATCCCAAACTATTGTTGTAAGCTCAGAGCAATAATATACCAGGAGGGATAGCTTTGCGAAACAGCGTAGTCAGGACTGTTGATTTTTTCCTGACTCAGGCGTGTCTACGGTTTTCGTGGCCACACATTTTTAGAATCGTCTCTTTAAAGGGCGCTCCCGAAATCAATTTAAAAAAATGGTTTTAATGCAACATCACAATATTTCAGCCGAAACAACATGTTAAAATTTCATGACGGCAGAGCTCACAAATCAAGAGATGTTGTTGATTCAAAAACACTTTAAAAAAAGATAGGCGAACATTCCCGGGTAACGAATTAGTTGACAAGATTTGAAAAACTTCTACTGCCGTCATGATAAACGGAAGATGTTGCTTGTGCAATGATGGGGGACTTGGTTAGCAGAGGAATTGAACCCACTTTAGATATACAAATCCCTGTACTGTACTACAAATTCAGAAAACCCGTTATAAAATTTGCTCTCATTTCCTAAAGTCGAACGAACAATAATTTAAATAAATATCAACTATAATTTTGCCACTATCGCGTCCTCTGAATGCAAAAACTGTATATTTCTCTGAATTAAAAAAAAAACATAAATATTAGTTTCGTAGAAAGTGGTTTGTAACATTTAAAAAAATAACTTTGTATAAGACCGCGGACATTATAATTTTTTTTATGGCCGACTGTTTTCGCTTAGCCTAAGCATCATCACGGTACAGAATTAAACTAAACTAACTAACTTCTCAGTTGACGTTTTTTCTCTTTCAATTCATATTATCTGTCTCTTTCTCTCTGTTTCTTTGTTATAATTTAATGTACGCAATCCCTTAAGTGAAAAACAAACTCAACAGTTGCACTAGTGAATGAATTAACACATCCTTTGTATTAGTTTATTAGGAAAAAGGTGAATTTATAACTTGATGTTCATCTTTTAACAATGGGATTTTTAGTACACGTGGTATATTTTTTGACAGATTGCGAGAGGTTGAAAAAAATGTTTTAAGGTACCAAGGGCTAGCCCAGAAATCAGGTTTTGAGCCATATTATTTATTCGGTCGCTACGAATTTCGGAAAGGTTCTGGCACAAACTTTCATAATTTTTCTTTAAAACGAGAATAAGGTGGCGGCATTATAATAATATTTTTGGGTGAGTTATTGAAGCGAAGCTAGCAGTCCACAATGGAGTGCTTATACCAACCCTGATGTATGGCAGTGAGGCATGGAACTGGCAGAGGAAGGATGAAAGTAGACTGAATGCTGTGGAAATGAGATCTTTGAGACGGATGTGCGTAAAACCATGTATGACCGTATTACAAATGTGGATATCCGAAAACAATGCAAGGCTGATATGTGCGTAATGGATAGGATCAAGAAAGGGACGCTTAGATGGTTTGGGCATGTAGAGCGAATGAACGAAGAAAGGAGTCTGAAAAGAATATATGATGCGAAAGTGATTGGAAGAAGAAGTTGAGGACGCCCGAGAAAGACATGGCACGATCAAGTAAATCAAATACTTGAATCGGGTCATGTGAAGAGTCAGAATAACAGAAGAGTATGTATGAGACGATGTATGAATGTAAATGAAGCAAGAAGTGTGTGCCAAGACAGAATTGTATGGCGGTCCGTCCTCTCTGCCTACCCTTGCGGAGAAACGGCGTGATGGTTAGTTAGTTAGTTAGTTAGTTAGTTAAAGTTATTGAAGTTTGAAATTACTTCGACCGAAACTGTCGCTCATTTGGGCGCAATTGCCTTCCCTCACCCGGCGTCGATTTCTAAGAAGTTTCACGTCAAAAAACCTTTACGTCGGTTATTTCCTTTACAAAGCATTAAAAAAAGTTTGGCAATTTTCTTGGAATATCGTTGCTGGAAGGGCAAAAGGGATTATACAACGCTTTGATCAATAATGAGGTAAATATGCAGTTTTGATCAGTTCTTCTTTTTACGTCGAATGCTCTGACTCTCGTTTGATTCTTAAGATTTTTGCGGCCCTTCAGCCATCTAAAATATATTAACCATTTGGGAGAAGGCTTGACTCGAGTGACACAAGTTTGGAACTTTAAAGCTTTTTGTCGCTTCGAGTTACTCAGTGAGGGCATTGTGTTGCCTGAGTTAATTTTTTTTTTCTATATCCAACTAGGTACTGAAGACTTATGAATTTTATTGTCAAACGAAAAAAACTTTTTAGTGCTCTGGTGTAAACTCCCCAAAATGGGGCTTCAGCCGTTTTGCCTTTCCGGTGACGATATGCCGTTAAATCATCTCTTTTCAAATAGTGCCACCAATTTTTGTACCAAGTGGTACAAGCAGCTTTATACAGGGTTAGACAGTACGGGCCGGGGCGGGAAGCAGGTGGTTTTTCGGCGGGGTGACCAGTGGCAGATTGTGACAGAAACATACTTGTATATCTGTGAAATATACATAGCCTGTTTAAAAGAAAAGGTGAATTTTGAATTTTCGCGGGCTGTGTACATTCGATTATCGATTATTTTTTGTTTTTATGTTGGTACACATATGTTTATTATATGTTAGCATTATCAGCCATTTTGGATTAGTGGTTTGTTTTTGACAACTGGAAAGATTAGTCACGTTTTTGTGTGCTCTTCGATTTTTTACTTTTGAAAAAAATGGATCAAAGAATAAAATCCATGATTTGTTTTTCCACAACTCCAGGACGCTCATCGTCATTAACATCTTCTCCGCCTTCTGTAAAGCGCTTGTACCACTTATAAACACTTTTTTGAGACAAAATAGACTCGCCGAATGCCACAGTCAACATTTTAAGTGCCTTGGAGCACTTTATTCCATTTTTAACGCAAAATTCAATACACATTCTTTGATCCATTTTTTTCAAAAGTAAAAAATCGAAGAACGCACAAAAACGTGACTAACCTTTTCAGTTGTCAAAAACAAACCACTAATCCAAAGTGGCTGATAATGCTAACATATGATAAACATATGTGTACCAACATAACAAAAAAAAAATCGATAATCGAATGTACACAGCCCGTGAAAATTCAAAATTCACCTTTTCTTTTGAACAGGCTCATATGCGCCCCCTATTCTTAATAAATTTGTATGATAAACTGTACATCCAATTTTTGGCCACAGGCGTTTGAGTGCGACGGTGCATCCCAGCAAGAATAACACATTTTCACTGAGATTTATGTCTGACTGAAACTACTGTGTCCTAGATTCTAATTCCCACCTCGCACCTTTATAAGGCTTGCGTTAACGATGGAAATATATGGAACAAAGAATATGGTGCCTAGACTTGTGTTTTTATGGTTTTATGAATATTTTAAAGCATACAAATTGCTCATAATGATAATAATGTGGCGAGCTGTAAACAGTTAAAAAAAAGTGGATACATAGTTGGACCATATATCAACTTTCCCCTTACTGTGCTAAATTATGATTTGCGTTACGGCGCTGTGTAATCATTACACAGGTAAAAAAATACGATTTCAAATTAGAAAAATATAAATATTCATAGTCAATCGCTTTAATAAATCATTTTTGAAGTCAAAAAGGATAATAATTTAAATTTAAAAGCTGAAAACATGAAAAAAAAAACCATCGGCTGACGCTTACAAAACGGGTGAGAAGACCACTTCCACGGGATGCTCGAAAACTATTGCCAGCCGTAGCTCGAGAAATTCTGAAAACTAAAAGAACTGGAACTGGTTCCTCGCCAAAAAAAGAAAAATTCATTGGGGGGGGTGGGGGGAGGGGTTGCTAGCAATTTCCAAAACGAAAAGAGCTGGATCCGGTCCCTCACCAAAAAAAGCAAATAGAACGGACAAAGGATATTTATTGGAATATTTTTATTTGCGAAAATTAAGAACCGGTTCCAAAAAAACCAGTTCCTCGAATAAATAATATCGACGGTTCCAGTGATCGGCTTGGAACCGGGACAGAAATATCGACCATCTGATAGTATTATTACCTTCTCTAATTATTACTAATACAAACGAACGAGCATTCTTCGTAATGTTGTATATCTCAGAGCAATAATATTCAAGAGGGATAGCTTTGCGAAATAGTGTGGTCAGGATTGTTGATTTTTTCTTGACTCGGGCGTGGCTAGGGGTTTCTTAGACACACCTTTTTACATCTATTCCTTTGCCTTTACAGCGAAGATATATTTTTTAATACTAATGTCTGGAAAATAATAATTTTCTTTTGATAGTTTGTATGTACTGTGTATAACTAGAATTTTTAATACGTCGATAGTGGAGAATTAAATTTCGTTTGATTACAAGATTTAAATAATATTAAAATTCACACAAGACTTCATTTCGATTATTTCAAAGTCCATAATCACCCCCCGCGGTCTGATGTGATTGAAGAGGAGAGAGGGGATTATTTGGGGGAGGGGATTATTTGAGGGATGGGATTATTAGGGAGAAGGAAAGGACTATCCCCAGCTGTTTGTTACCGTGTTCATGTTTTTGCCAAATCAGAATTCAGATTTAAGCACGGTTTTGTGTTTCATTGAAATTGAGGCTTCTGGGGGACTTTGCAAGGGATGCTGAAACATTTTGTATGTGCAGATGGGCAAAATGAAAGTCTCACGATAATATTCTGTGATATAGGACAGTTTTTATTAGCACAATTTAGTTTTTTTCAATGCACGCTTTTACAGTGAAACTTTTTTTAAAAGCTCGTAAAGTGACGCCAAGGGATTTTGCATCAGATGACGTCATATGGTTTTCAGTCTATGCAGATGGGTAAAATGAAAGTTTCACTATTATATTCTGTATTAAGACGGTGTTTATTAGGATAATTCAGTTTTTTTTAAAGCACACTTTCACAGTGAATTTTTTTTGAAGACTCGTAAAGTGACGCCAAGGGATTTTGCATCAGATGACGTCACATGGTTTTCAGTCTATGCAGATGGGTAAAATGAAAGTTTTTCTATAATATTATGTGGTAAAGGACGGTTTTTATTAGCACAATTCAGTTTTTTTAAAGCACGCTTTCACAGTGAAATTATTATTGAAAGCTTGTAAGTGACTACAAGGAATTTTATATCAGATGACGTCACATGGTTCTCAGTCTAGTCCACAATCGTGTCCCAAGCGGTTGCCATGACGTCAGAGCCAAACCGAAGTGTTTATATTTACGATAAAACAAGAATTAAACCTATTTAGAATCAACGTTTGTTATTTTTTAAAAATTTATGTTGTGAAGTGGTAATATTTTTCATTGGAATTATAAAAGATTTTATATGATTACATATATTTTTATTTTTTTTACAGTGCCTATCATAAAGAGTCCCAACTGCTCCCAACCGTTTGGAACCAGTAGGACTATGGCATCCCCAATCAGGGTATGTTGTGAGGCTGAAGGTAGTGGGAAAGGTAAGTAAATGGAAAGAGGAAGGTTTGAAAGTACCTGGCCATTCAGATCTGGTCACTAAACACACGCAACGATTCGATTCAATTAATGTTTAAATTTGAGATACACAGTAATACAAATATGTTTGTTTATATACATATTGAAAATTAAGTTCATAAACACTTTGGTAATAAACTTAAAGCAATAATATACCAGGAGGCATAGCTTAGGTAGTCAGGTTTGTCGATGTTTTCCTGACTCGAGCCTGGCTAGGATTTTATTGGAAACACCTTTTTACATCCATTCATAGCACATGCCAACATAATGTTTTGTTTACTTGTATAACCACTATTCACAGTATTGTTATCAATAAAAATATAGGATATAACCTCAAAAACCGTTGAGTTATGTCGCATAAAAAAACGTAGTGGGTGAAGTCACCGGAGACGCGGGAGACAGAAACATGCTTACATACCCAAAAGTGGTGCGATATTATGTGACAACTTGTCTTGTCTCTTTCTCTCTCACGGTTTACAAAGTAAAAACTCGGAGAAAGTGATTTTTCGTAAATTTGTATAGGTTGGGTAAAAACATGTAGCTATCTCTTCATATATATTCTTGCACTGAGGATACATATAGATTTATTATAAAGTAATTTTCTATATTATATCTTTGTTTGTTTAACATTACCTAATAACTAGGTGCATCCTTATTCAGAGGTAGAAAATATTTACATAAAAAAATTATCCATCAAATATTTTTAAACCTCATGGGGTAGTTGTTAAAAAAAACTTTTCCCAAAACACGATGCTTCAAATAATTAAGAATTCAACGATTTTCAAAATTTTTGCCAGATTGGAAAAGTAATTTCCGGCATATTTCCGGCAGATTGTTTTGCGTTCCTAGTTTAAAAAACGTGTTTATTTGCATTTAAAAAAATACGATCAATTGAATAACTCAACTCAGGTCTATGTGCAAAGTTTCATTACAAAAAATCGGATTTAAAACCATAAAAATTAAAATAATCATTAAATTAGAAAAATTTAAAAGCTTTCATGTTCATTATTTTTATATTAATAATTGAATTGATATCAATAATCTTCATGTAAGAAAAAATAAATATATTTGAATATAAAAATATATATATGCGCCCCAGTCAGGAAAAACTGACTGACTACACTAGCGCTCCCTCCTGGTATACTATTGCTCTGAGATTGCAGCACTTCTTAGTATGTAAGGATGTTCTCCGTCCGCGCTGACTTCACATCATCGAGTGGCATAGCTCAAGTCAACGGAGGTAAGTTCCTATATTTGTGTTGGTTAAAATACTTGCAGTGGTTATACAAATAAATCAAACATGATGGTGATATGTGCTATGCGTGAATGTTCAAATAAGACCAAACAAAGATTGTAAAACATCACTTTTCAGAGGTATTTCAACAGTTTTAAATATTTTTGACAAAACTATTGAATTTTCGCATTTTTAATGATATAAAGACATAAAATCAACAAAAACCTTTCATCATTATTTGAGCGAACCTTCTGTTGTTGGTTTTTGTGTGATATTTTGACTTTATAAATCATTTTAATGGTGTATTGATATTGTTTTGTTTAATGTGTTTATAAAAAAAATGTCTGAATTACATATGGGCATTAACATATCTTTGTCTCTTTCTATCGTGTCAGTATAAGGTCAACCGTCCTGACTACACCTCTCTATGTCCTCCAAGGTCCAGACTAATCATATGCTGCGACAGAAAATTAACACTTGGGCTTAAGTTTACTGATAGAGGTTTTCTGTTGGTTTTCTGTTGACCTTATCAATAGAAACACACTCCACTTATAAACTTCGCAATAGCTTAAAACCATCCGTGAACTTTGTCACGTTGAGAATTTAACTGGGTTATCCGAGAAAACATACGATTCATATATTTTATTTTTATTATAATACATTCATTCGAATTTGTCTTTTTCATTGGTAGAAAAAAAGGGTCACCCAGAAAGTAAGGTTACACGGGCTTCTGGTGACCGGGGAATTTTTTGTTTCAAAGTTGGCTGGCGTGTAGGGGGGATCCTAGCGGTCAGTTTGTGTAATCCCGCGTATTTGTCAGCCATTTTGTTTAGTCAAAATAAATTCTTATATGGAAGAGGTCGTCGCGCGCTCCCGCCATCTCCCGTCTATGCGAGATTCGCGTGGAATTTCCGGATCGTTTTGCACAGGAGGGAGAAGCTTTTTTGTACTCTATTGTGACGGGGGATGAGATATGAATGTGTCACTACACCCAAAATCCAAAAGATAATCAGTTCAGTAACATCATTCATCTTCCCCAGCCATCAAAAAGTTCAAGACGACCCATCCGGCCGGAAAAATTATTGCATCTGTTTTTTAGGAGCATAAGAGGGTCCTTTTGTGTGTTTATGTGCCTTTATGGAGTGCACCCCCCCCCCTGCCGTTAAGAAACAAAAAAATATCGAGTCAGTCGTTATATTATTACAGTCGATAAAACAAATTTCGTAATTAGTGATTATTTATTTATTTAATAACGCCCTAGTGGGCTTTTACAACAAATGTGTTCAATATATTGATGTTGACAGGTAAAGCATTAAATGATAGTACATGATACATTAAAAAATAAAACAAAAAAGTACATGCTTCTTGAAAAAATTAAATAAATATTTAACCAGTGGTAAATACAAAATGCAATATAAAAATTACAATAATACATATGAAAGCAAAGAAGAGAAAAATATATATTCACTATTGTCTGGCAGACTCGTATATATCAGTGAAGTATTTGTAAAGAGTAGCTACACAACTCCGATCTGGATCTCATGATGGAATACAGAAAAATATCAACATAACTGATTTCGTTTCCAAGCCTATGTAATCTTTGGACTGGACAGTTCATTGCATATTTAGTTCTTGATGAATCAAAATAAAACAACTCAGAAAGTCTTGTGTCACGATTAGGAACACGTAGCGTTCTCAGATTATTTAAATCAGGTACATTGTACCGTTAACCAGAATGAATAAGAGTACTAGGTCACGCTTGGTTCAAGGTCACTCACGATTTAAGGTCACGCATGGTTCAAGGTAATTCATGGTTCAAGGTCACGTATGGTTCAAGGTCACGTATGGTTCAAGGTCACTCATGGTTCAAGGTCACTCATGATAAGATATATAGATTAGTTAGTAGATTACCGGCTGTATTGGGCAGTATAATGTTTACTACACGTGATCGGCTACACAAAATCTTGCCACAAACCCTTTTTGAAATACTGTGTATATATTTTTCCCGCAAAATAAAGATAATTAGTCATACTATTCATAACCACCCTGTGTAACGGGCAACCGTGTACCTACATGCCACCTTAATAGAAAGGTGTATATAGTTTCAAACCACTCACCGCTGAAAGCAAAAGGTAATTTTACCTCGTTACCGTGCAATTTTCACATCGATAACCCATGATGGCCTCCCGCCTGCCTCAAAATTATACCATTAAATCAATATCTACAAAGTTGCAAGACAAACACAAAACATCTAACACTTAAATTAATCCTGAATAAATTGCTATTTGTGTTTCTCTCGAATCTTTTTTTTTGATTGCGAAATTTGCATATATTTTTCCGTCGAGAATTTCTATGCCGATGCAACTATTTTCAGACCTTAGGCTTATTTACATGTTTGGCAAAACCTAAGATTGTTTATATATGACGGCCTCCGTGGTCGACTGGTGAGACGCTCGACTATGAAACCAAAGGTCACGGGTTCAAAGCTGACGTGCGCCAATAACTTTTCTTTAATTAATATGTTTCATAACCCATTTAATTCATATGAAATAATATAAAGTTTATTTGCGACACGTTCCAGAGCGGTAGATACTCTTAGTATCGCCCTAGTGAAATACCAGGAAATACAATTTAAAAAATCAGAATCGAAAAGTTGCGTGAAATGGCTTTAGCCGTGTTTGGTGACGAGATTTCAAAAGCCAGGTACTTCTTAACCTTCCTCTTTCCCATCTCCTTCCCCCCTACCTTCAGCCTCACAACATACCCCAATTGGGGATGCCATAGTCTCACTGGCTCTAGACAGTTAAAGAAAAGTTGGGACTCTTGTGCGGTATTGACTATAATTATTATTATTCTATTTTTTTAAATCTCAAAAGTAAAGCTATTCACCAAACAATTCGAGAGATGAATCATAGTGGTGCAGTAGAAATTAATATTAACTATTATTAAATTAATTATTATTACGATAAAAAAATAAATGTAATCATATCTTATACATAGAATAAAGTAAGGTTTAAAAATCTGTAGGTGCATGTAAGTATAATTAAACAAAATAAACGAATTATATTTAGATTTACTTCCCACATATAATAAGTTGAGGTATATATTTGATTGGTCGGTAGCTGAGTGGAGAACGCGTCGGATTCCCACCCGAGCGTCGTGCGTTCAATTCCTCTGCTGGCTAAGTCCTCCATCGTTGCACAAGCAACATCTTCCGCTTCTTATGATGGCGGTAGGAGTTTTTCAAATATTGTCAGGTTATTCGTAACCCGGGAATGTTTGTCTTACTTTAAAAAATTAAAAAAACCCCAAGAAAATATGGTTCTGGGTGAAATTCACACCCACTTCCCCAAGTCTTGAACTGAGTCGAAATGTATTACGTCATAAAAGTGGTCCAGCAAACTTCAGCAGATGATATACTGTAGAAGAAACCTTCGTATCAATTTTAAATAGGTGTAGTTTTCTTCAGTCACGCACGGATTAAGGCTAGCGTTGTGACCGCTCCGTGCAAACTACTACAAAGAACTACTTCATTTTGCGGCAGTTCAAACTACATTATTTTTTCATTGAATAAATACTTCAATTGAAGTTAGACTACAAAGCTACAAACATCTACTTTATTTTTCGGCAGTTCAGTTAACCCGTGAATGTTTGTCTTACTTTAAAAAAAAAGTAAAAAAACAAATATATATCCAAAGGATTGTTCCATATCGTCGCCGGAAAGGCAAAAGGTCAGAAGCGCCATTTTGCAAAATTTACACCAGAGCACCTTAAAGCTTTTTGTATTACAATAAAATTCATAAGTATTCAGTACCTGGTTGAATTTTGAAATAAAAAAGTTAACTCAGGTAGCTCAATGTTTTACTGAGTTACCCAAAGCGAAAAAAAGCTAAAAAAGTCCCGAGCTTGTATCTCATGAGTCAAGCCTTCTCCTTATTTATTTTCGTAGGATTTGTTTTAGAACCTTGAAGTAACAATATATGGAGGGATAGCTAATTTGTTTTACCCAACCCATGCGAAATTGTAATAAATCACTTTTTCCGAGTTTTTACATCGTACACCATGAGAGAGAAAGAGACAACAAATTTCTTGGACCGCTTCTATATACTGTCGTAATGATCTTAAGCTGACTATTTTCGCTGGTTAACGGCGGGACTCCGCCCACATTTTTTATTTTGCCACTAAACTTGACACAACTAAACGATTTTTTAGGTTAGATGCTATATTTTTGTTGATAAAAATACTGAGAAAAAGTGGCTATGCGAATACACAAAAACATTATGTCGATATGTGATATGAATGGATGTATAAATACCATAGCCTTAGTCTTAGCCACGCCCATTTGCGCCGAGTCATGTTAAAATCATCAAAAACAAGTCCAAAACTGACTTCACTGCCTTGGCTTAGGCTACCTCTTGTATACTCTAAGGTTAGGTTAGAGTATACAAGGCAGTCACACATAGAATTCTTTAATATCCCAGCTTATAAAACCGCTTACGGAAAAAAAAAGTTTTAAGTACAACGCCACTAAGCAATTCAATTCTCTGCCCAGACAAAAACATACAAACCAAAAGCTCCTTTAAAAGCTTTATCATTACTCACCTTAAAAACTAAGTTTAATTTAGTTCTTAAGCCTCAGCACTCAAAATTGGCCCTAAACGTCAGTTTGTAGCTTTCTAATACAAGCAATACTACAAACGATTCATATGCAAATTCTACACGAATAGTTAGGAGAATATCTAAGGTTTCCAGTTAATGAAAATTTTCAACTGAAATATTTTTAATTCTATGAAAAACGTACCAAAATATCAGTAAAATGTGCAGTTTGATAACCAGGGAAGGCATTTTTTAACGTTTTATCTAAAATTCTAGTATACATTTCAAATATAATTTAAAGGATTACTGTTTAAAAATTGTATTCACTGGAAACCTTAGATATTTATCTAACTATCCGTTTTTAATTAACAGTTAAATTATTTGTAGTATTGCTTGTATTAGAAAGCCAAAAAGTGTTTATTTTTGGGTGCTGACCCTTAATATGTAGTTTCTGTATCTTCAAATTTGTCACTTAGTTAAATTATTTTTATTTTTATTAAATATGTACTATATTTTTAATATTAACATGTTACTATGCAGCTTAAAAAAAAACAATTTTGAAAATTTCTATCCCAACACAGGCTTATGCCTAGCGGGATGGGCAATTTACCAACTAATAAAAAAATGTATGTTCAAGTAAAATAATATATATATATATGTTAAGATACCAATGATTCTTAAGATTACTAAGATTTAAATTTATATCTGCTGAATAGTAAGTAACCTTATGTGCTTTGTTCTATTATTGTGAAATGGATAAATGTTTTTCTTACTAGATGTGTGAAAAAATATGTGCATACATCTAAATAAAAATACAAAAAAAAAAAAAAAATACAAAAAGTGTAAAATATATTTTAGATGGCTGAAAGGCCACAAAAGTCTTCAGATTCAAACGCGAGTCAGAGCATTGGATGCAGAAAAAAAAACGGATCAAAACTGCATATTTAACTTATTTTTGACCAAAGTGTCGCAGCCCTTTTGCCTTGCAGCGACATATATTAAATAACATCTGATAGTATTAAAACGCTAGGCCGTCTTCTGCACACGATTCGTCAGATCGCCGTGTGGGGTGCTAATGTCGGCAAAAACCATACTGGTAATTTTTGCTCATACGTAAAAAAGTCTTACATTTTATTCCGATTGCGCTACTTTACGATATACTCTTCATGTCCCTTTTGACGTGTGTGTCAAGACATAACTAGTATAACGATACGAATATTGTAAATACTTTGTAGGGATGGCAGAAATATATTATGGAGGTTCCGAGTTCGATTCTCGGTGACAACCTAATCTTTTTTTTCTATGTCTTTTTATGTTTTCATATTCTTTGTAAGATCTATTTTCGCCTTAGTAACTTTCTCCTTTGGAGTTCTGTCTCGTTTTACGTTAAATGTTGTCTCAGACCAATCATATACCAGGAAGGATAAGTTTACGAAACAGTGTAGTCAGGATTGTTGATTTATTCCTGACTCGGGCGTGGCTAGGGTTTTCATGGACATACCTTTTTACATCCATTCATAGCACATGTCGACGTAATGTTTTGTTTATTTATAATACAACACCACATTTGAAGCTGATATTTTCTTGATTTAATAAAACAAATTTATAACTTTATTCCACTTTTTGTATTTTTTGACTGGACCGGTTTCAGCCTATAACGGCCATCTTCAGACTAATACAGGTTGTTCTTATTCTATGGCTTATGTACTATTTTTGGGATGTCAGGGGTAGTAAACCATGATTTTACTTTAATTATATTTATCAGTATTGCTGCATGATTTTACTAGTTACAAGTTACTTTTAGTTTACTATTTTATATGTCTATCTGGTATGATTTTTTTATTTAAGATGGGTTACAGTTGTATTTCTCTAAGTATGATTTTACGATGTATTTATATAATGCAAGGTTGGTGAATACTGATTATTAATGAGTTTATTTTAGGCTTAGAGTATACTAGAGGTAGCCCAAGCCAAGGCAGTGAAGTCAGTTTTGGACTTTTTTTTGATGATTTTAACATGACTCGGCGCAAATGGGCGTGGCTAAGACTAAGGCTACGGTATTTATACATCCATTCATATCACATATCGACATAATGTTTTTGTGTATTCGTATAGCCGCTTTTTCACAGTATTTTTATCAACAAAAATATAGCATCTAACCTGAAAAATCGTTTAGTTGTGTCAAGTTTAGTGGCAACATAAAAAATGTGGGCGGAGTCCTGCCGTTAACCAGCGAAGATAGCCAGCTTAAGATCATTGCGACAGTATATAGAAGCGGTCCAAGAAATTTGTTGTCTCTTTCTCTCTCATGGCGTACGATGTAAAAACTCGGAAAAAAGTGATTTATTACAATTTCGGATGGGTTGGGTAAAACAAATTAGCTATCCCTCCATATATTGTTACTTCAAGATTTTAGGTATTCCCATCTTAATTTAAATGTCTAGATTTTCCATAAAATTTCCTAATTATTGATATTTTCTATTTATCCACAGGTCAGTTTAATAAATGCGAACGGGACATAATCAAATAACAAGGTTAATTATTACCTCCCTACCACTGCTGAGCGTTACAGATCTAAAATAATTATGTTAATTATTTGTCTCTATTATCATTTATGCACAGGATGTTGTGTTTCTTTTTATTTTACTTTTTCTTGTTTATATTTGTCATCTTGGGTTAAATTCCATGATTTATTATTTATTATGCAGTTTTATTCAACTTTATACATAGATATAATTCTTATTTGTTTATAATTCGGAAATTATTATTTTTATTTTACTCTCCATTTTAGTTTAAAAAAACATTACTAGCCGAAACTTCACTGGTTAATGCAACATAGTAATCGCTTTATTCATAAAATTTTGTACACAACTGAATGATTTCCCAAATAAAAAAAATTAAATAAAACAAAACCACTTTTTCGCAGTATTGTTATTAACAAAAATATAGGATATAACCTCAAAACCGTCAAGTTATACCGCATAACAAAACGTAGTGGGCGGAGTCACCGGAGACGCGAGAGCCGGAAAACATGCTTACATACCTAAAAAGTGGTGCGATATTATGTGACCATTTGCCTTTTCTCTTTCTCTCTCTCGTGTTATGACGTAAAAAGCCGGAAAAAGTGATTTATCGTAAATTTGTATAGGTTATGTAAAAATATTCAGCTCTCTTCACATATATTCTTACTCCAAGTATGTTGTCTTTCATTTCGGTAACTGGTTCCAAAAAGAACTGGATAAATAACCGGTTACTCGCCGGTCACCGATAACTATAGCTGCAAGTACATCCAATTGTGGTATCAACCATCTCTATTCTTTTCTATATTATAGCTCTATTTTTGCCTATATATAACAATATAGCTCATTCTATGTATGAATTTTATATAAAATATACCAAAATCATCTTTTTAGGTTATTATTTGACTTAATAATTGAAATAACATTAATAACGCAAATATGAAACAGAAAAAATATAACGGTTGCGATCGAGACTTGAACTCGAAACTTCTACTCTATCCGGGAGTAACGCTTCTGCCTATTCAGCCACCGAGACCTTATCAGAAACCAGCATTCTTAATCGATCTCAATCTTCATTTGAAAATTATTAATATTATTTATTTAAAAACAAAATCCGCTTTGGCTTCCATCTATATGTAAAAATAATTAGCGTAAAAGCTTTAAAGTTAATTATAATTCAATTATTTTTTTTGCTGTTTTAATTCTGACGAACTCTAACAGTGCGTAGTTCTTTATATATATTAAATATTTTTACTTACGGCAGAACAAAATTGAATTCTACGAATGTTGCTTAACTTTTGTGATTGCTTGTAAAGTTTTTCCATACCCCCCGTCAGATGCAAACAGTTTTTAATGAATCTAACTATTATACTCATTACATTATCCCCAGAACTAAAGCCGTAATTATAGCTCCTGTCAAATACACACAGTCGAAAGCAGCGCTGCAACTGTTCAGCATTAGTGTTATGCAGTTTGCGGGTTGTTTAAAATTCCGGCGTCGAAGAAGTACTATTAATGAATGCAAATGCAGCTTACTGTTCTCGCTGTAAGCGAATATCGCTGTTGCGGAATAATTTACTATTGCGTGTTTAATAAACAAAAGGCCAGAGGTAGAGTAAACCAATATCTGGAAATAAACGTTAAATTTTATAGTTATGCGAAACGAATAATTTTATTGTGCGGTATTTATGTAAAAAAGAAGAAAAAAAAAACAAAACTGAAACGTTGCTTGAAACCGCTTTAGCCGTGTTTGATGACTAGATTTGAATAGTCAAGTAGTTCCTGACCTTCCTCTTCCCAGCTCTTTCCCCTCCCCTCTACCTTCAGCCTCACAACATACCCCATTTAGGGATGCCTCATGCCCACTGACTTCAGACGGTTGGGAGCATTTGTGCGGTATTCACTATAAAACAACTTGAAATTAATAAAATAATATTTCGAGTACGTGCCTTTTTTTTCAGATTGCGACCCTAAACCTGTTGAGAAACAATGCCTTAAATAATATTTTTTTAATAAGGTTATTCATCCAAGGAAAATCAGAAAAGAAAATCATAATAAGAGAAGCAAGCAAGACAAGAATGGTGAATTGAATTTAAGGATATGGAAGTCTGAAAACGTAAGCTTGGACCCTCATAGCAATTATATAAAAGATGGAGTGCTGCTGTAGTCGGTTTTGATGAGTTTTGCCAGACTCGGCTAGACCTGGACGTGTCTAGGACTAGGGCAAGGGTATTTATACATTCATTCATAGCACATGTCGGCATAATGTTTTTGTTTATTAGCATAACCACTTGTTCACAGTATTGTTATAAACAAAAATATTTCATATAACCTAAGAAACTGTTGAGTTGTGTCGCATTTATGTCGCATATCAAAACGTGTGGGCGGAGTCAACGGAAAAGTGGGACACGAAGAACATTCTAACAATACTTTAAAGCGGTGTGATAATTTGGGAAATTTTGTTGTCTCTTTCTGTCTCATGGTGTACGAAATAAAACCTGGAGAAAGTGATTTATCCCAAATCTGTATTGGTTGGGTAAAAAGAATTAGCTCTCTCTCCATATTTTGTTACTTCAAGCTTGGACCTAATTCATTTATTCTCTCCTCTGGGATTTTTTCGTACTACAACTACGGATAGTTTTGAATCCATGAAAAACAACAGTAATATGCAGGCGGAGTGAAAAACCGTGTTAGGCTATTACAAGGAAAGTTTATAAAACTGACAGACACCGCTATAGTTGGCTCGCAGGAAACACTGATTGCTAAGTATACGAGTACAATTTGGAGTATGAAAATATACTTGTTTAGTCTTGATACACACCTCAAAAGGGACATAGTGAGTAAATCGTGAAGTAGCGTAAACGGAATAAAATTTCAAACTTTTTTACGTATGAGCGAAAATTACCAGTACTGTTTTTGCATACATTAATTTAATCTAACTAATCATGTACAGAAGACGGCTTAGCGTATTAATACTATCAGATGGAAAGAGAGCTAAATATTTTTACCCAACCCATACAAATTAACGATAAATCATTTCCTCCGGGTTTTTACTTCGTGAACCGCGAGATAGAAAGGGACACGAAAAGTTGTCACATAATATCGCAACACTTTTTGGTGTGTTAGCATGTTTTCCGTCGCCCGCGTCTCCGGCGACTCCGCCCACTACGTTTTGTTATGCGACATAACTCGACAGTTTTTGAGGTTATATCCTATTTTTTTTAATAACAATACTGTGAAAAAGTGGTTATACAAATAAATGGATGTGAAAAGGGGTGTCCATGAACACCCTAGCCACCCCCGAGTCAAAAAAAATCTAAAACCAGTCTGCGGTAAACGTTCCATCAGCAAACTAAAACTCCTTAATTGAAAAAAAAACTTCTTAATAATACTTCTCAAACATTTAATGTAACTATTGTATTCATATTAACCCAATAAAACTAAAACGTTATTACAAAAAATACCCATATTTAAATTTTATTTTGTAAAGAATTCAATAAAAACATATGAGGGTACCCGGGTACCCCTCCAGTCATTGGAAGGTGTAAGTTTTACGTTAACAACCACCCTCCACATATCCAACGGTTATGTTTAATTGTTCATTTCCACTATTGTGGAGATGTCAGGAAGTTTCAGCCGGTTAGACTAACTAGAACATTAAAAAAAAATCTATGTCGAAAACACAAAAGGTACCCGGGTACCCTTTCAGTCACATAAAGATTAAATCACTCCCACTCACTGGGTAGCATTATGTTCTTTATAAATATAATAAAATAAACTTACATATCGTCGCTGGAAAGACAAAAAGGCTTAAGCGACATATTGGTAAAAAACACATAAAAATCCTGTACTCTTCATTAGTTCGAAGTCAAGTCGAATATAATTCTTCTGTCTGGTCCCCTCACTTTAAAATCCACTCTGATTCCATTGAAAAATTGCAACATAAATTTCTAAAATAATTAATAAATCTATAACATTAACTACAAACTCGGTCTACCTATTGAAACCATAAATTATAATTATTTAATCAAAGAGTTAAAATTACTAACACTTTCAGACAGGAGGCTTGTTTCCGACTTGACTTTTATTTTTAAAATTGTCAATGGTATTATAGACAGCCCTGATTTACTTAGCTTAATAACCTTTTATGTACCTAACAGATCCACTCGATCCAAAATTCTTTTTAAATGTAACAATAATATCAGGACTGAGTCATTTAAATACTCGCTTGTACCTAGATTGCATGCAGTGAGTAATTCTATAGCTGAAATAGAAGATATATTCAGCTGCACTGAATCTAGTTACAAGAAGGCTATAGTAGCATACCTCTTTCAAAAATACTAGTGTTAATTTGCATGATAATATTTCTATCAATTTCATCATGTTTTTGGGTGCTAATCATTGTTATTTTTTATGTCATTGTTATGTTTTATGTCACTGTTATTTTATATCTTATGTTGTGTTAAAGCCCATGAGAGCGTATAGAATTAAATAAATAAATAATTAGTAATAATTATGCAGTTTTTTCATCTACATCGAATGGGCCCTTCAGTCATCTAAAATGTATCAACCGTTTGGGAGACGGCTTGACTCAAGCGACACGAGTTTGCGACTTTTTTTAGCTTCTTGTCGCATCAGGTTATTCAGTGAGAGCATCGAGTTAACTAACATTTTTTTCAAAATCCAACCAGGTACTGAAGATTTATAATTTGTATTGTAAAACAAACAAAAAACTTTAAAGAGCTCTGGTGTAAACTTCCCGAAATGGCGCTTCAGCCCTTTTGCCTTTCCGTCGACGATATAACAAACCTCTAATTGCTGATCTGGGAGGCATCATTAGCGCCCCTATTGTTTGCATTTCACTATTTTAATCTAATTCAATGTTTGCGAAAGCAACTCTATGACTAATTGTATTATGTTACAATTTTCAAAGCTCAACATTATTTCAAACTTATTACTAAACTGGTTTGGTTTGAAAATTTGGGAAATTTACATAATAAATCCAATTATATCCCAAACATATTTTCGTCGTGAGATAATGCTAATGTTATCGTAAAAAAATAGACCAATTTTACGATAACATTTGTTACAGTGTATTTAAATATAAAAAAAGCCTGGCTTCTTTTAATAACAGCAAATTTCCTTAAATACTGAAACGATGTCTCGTTTTTCAATAAATAAATAACTAATTCACATCATAAAATTGCGAGATGCCCTAGATGCCCTAGATGCCCGAGATTGCAAGAGCCCCTGTCAATATGGTGTCATCATATTACACCATATTGACAGGGGCTCTCATGTGAGTTGTCACATAAAAAAGTAACATAAAAAGAGGATAAAAGAAAAGCGAAAAAAGAATTGTAATTATAAAATAATAATAGAAAAAAACATATCAATTATCCTCAACTTAAATATGAAACAGAAAAAATAAAGCTGTCGCGACCGAGACACGAGCTGAAAACCTTTACTCTATCCGGGAATAACGCTTCTTCCAATCCAGCCACCGAGACACTATAAGAAACCAGCATTTTTAATCGATCTCATTCTTCATTTAAAAATTATAAAATAATTTATTTCAATTTTTCTTTCGATTTCGCTGCCATCTCTGTACGGCGTACAAAGCTCTACGCTAGCACATATTATATACCTAGATGGTGTCTTGGATAAACCGTTCATTTTTATTATGCAGAAGATTCTTGACTTCTTACAAAGTTGAGATTTAATTTAATTAAAAACTAACAAACTAACCATCACGCCGTTTCCCCGCAGGGGTAGGCAGAGAGGACGGACCGCCATAAAACTCTGTATTGGCACACACTATTTGCTTCATTCACATTCATACATCGTCGCATACATACTCTTCTATTATTCTGACTATTTACATGGCCCGGTTCAAGTATTTGATTCACTTGATCGTGTCAATCGATCGATTCATTTGTCTTCTTCGGGCGTCCCTGACTTCTTCTTCAATTCACTTTCGTATCGTATATTCTTTTCATACTCATTTTTCCGTTCATTAGCTGTGTATGCCCAAACCATCTAAGCCTCTCTTTCTTGATCTTATTCAATACGCTTAAATCCTCAGCCATTTATTCTTTCCGGATATCCACATTTTCAACACGGTCATTAATTTAAAGTAATTAAATATAATAAAATGCCAATAAATGTTGACGTCACTTCAATAAAAGCTGTAATTTTAATGAAACATGAATGTTTCAGAAATTCTGCTTCAAGGAAATTGAAAACGTGAAGGTTTTAAAGGAGTCCTAACCTCGGCGTTAAATTTATTCAACCCTCGGAGTAAGAATATTTATAGAGACAGAGTTAAATATTTTTACCCAACTTATAAAAAAATACGATACGATGAAAAATAAATACGATGAATCCCTTTCTCCGGGTTTTCACGTGGATTTATACCATAAGGAAGAAAGAGACAAGAAAAATTGTTACATAATATTGCAGCACTTCTTATAATGTAAGAATATTCTCCGTCTGCGCTAACTTCACATTTTCGAGTCGTATTACTTACGTCAACGGAGTATGAGGTTATTTCCTATATTTGTGTTGATTAAAATACTTGCAGTTGTTATATAAATAAATCAAACATGATGGCGATATGTGCTATGCGTGAATGTTCAAATACGACCAAACAAAGATTATAAAACATCACTTTTCAGAGGTATTTCAACAGTTTTAAATAAATTTGACCGAACTTTAGAATTTTTGCATTTTTGATGATATAAATACATAAAATCAACAAAAAGCTTCCATAATTATTCATACAAACATTCTGTTATTAGTGTTTGTGTGATATTTTGACTTAATAAATCATTTTAATGATGTATTGATATTGTTTTGTTTAATGTGTTCAAATATGTTTTTTAAATTTTTTTTATATGAATACCGCACGTCTCAACTGCTCCTAACCGTCTAGAGCCAGTGAGACTATGGCATCCCCAAATAGGGCATGTTGTGAGGCTGAAGGTAGTGGGGAGGGGAAGAAGATTGGGAAGAGGAAGGTTGGGAAGTACCTGGCTATTCAGATCTGGTCACCAAACACGGCTAAAGCCATTTCAAGCAACGTTTTGATTTTGAATGGTGGTCTTTTACCAGGGCGATACTTAGAGTATCTACTTCTCTGAAACGTGCCGCAAATATTATTGTTATATGAATTAAATGTGTTATGACACATATTAATTAAATAAAAGTTATTAGCACACGCCGGGTTTGAACCCGCGACCTTTGGATTCGCAGTCGAGCGTCTTACCACTCGACCATGGAGGCCGTCGTTTATTAAAAATGTCCGAATTCCCTGTGGGTGGTTACTTATAGGCTATTCAACATCCTTTAATATATATTTGTCTCTTTCTATCGAGTCAGTATAAAGTCAACCGACCTGACTACACTGTTTCGCAAAGGTACCTCTCCATATGTTCCTTCTCCAAGATTCAAACACCTTGGAATATAATATTCCAGTAAACTTGATTGAGGCAAAGGACGACTAGTAATATTGAGGGCAGAGGCGAATATACGTGAGATGAAAGAAAACGTAAAAAAAAGAATGGAATGAACTTTGCTGCCGAGTTGGGGCGAAAGAGTTTTCTAGAGGTGAAACCAATCGTAAACATGTGAGTGCAGAAAATTTATCACACACACAATTTTGATTAACCGTTTCACGTTTCGATTCGCTGAAATGATAAACCAATACAAAAGCATTCGTTCCGGACATAGATATCGTTAACCTACCCCTAGGTTTGATCTTGACGGCCTCCGCGGTCAAGTGGTAAAAGCTGATTCACACCAACGTCCGGTTCCGCTCGGTGCCGATATTGTTCCGCAAGAGAGCTTATTGATATGGTATGAATATCAATCAAGGAGTATGTGCCAAGACAAAGTAGTTTGGCAGTATATCCTTCTGCCCACCCTTGTGATATTTAACTACTTAGTTAGTTAAATAATTATTTCTAATTGTAAAAATACTAACATCGCAGATTTTTAAAAATCAAAAACCATTTTTTAATCACTAAATTATGTTTTTATTAATTGTTAATTATTAAAAATATTATTTAGTGATAAAAAAATGGTTTAAAAAAAAAATCTGCGTTTTGTGTATTTTTACACTTTAAAATAATTATTTAACTAAATAAGTAGTTAAATATCACAAGGGTGGGCAGAAGGATATACTGCCACACAAATTTGTCTTGGCACATACTCCTTGATTGATATTCATACCATATCAATAAGTTCTCTTGCGGAACAATATCGGCACTGAGCGGTACCGGACGTTGGTGTGAATCAGCCTTAAGACGCTCGACTGTGTATCCGGAGGTCGCGGGCTCAAGCCCGGCGTACGCAAAAAACTTTAATTTGATTAATATGTGTTTGATTCATTCAAATAATTTATGATAAATTTGCGGCACGTTCCAGAGTGGTAGATACTCTAAGTGTCGCCCTGGTGAAAGACCACCATTCAGAATCGTGACGTTGCTTCAAATGGTATTAGCCGTGTTTTTTGATCAGATCTGAATAGCCAGGTACTCACAACCTTCCTATTTTCATTATCATTTCTATTCTCACTCTTTTAGCTTCATATCATACCCCAATTGGGGATGCCATAGTCTCACTGGCTCTAGACGGTTGGGAGCAGTTAAGAATCAAAAAATATTTAAAAAAATAATTCAACGGGCTCCATGGTCGAGTGGTAAGACGCTCGACTACGAATCCAGAGGTCGCGGGCTCAAGCCCGGCGCGCGCAAATAACTATAATTTGATTAATATGTGTCAGAATACGTTTAATTCATACGAAATAATGTATGCTACATTTGCGGCACGTTCCAGAGTGGTAGATACTCTAAGTATCGCCCTGGTGAAAGACCACCATTCAGAATCGTGACGTTGCTTTAAATGGCTTTAGCCGTGTTTGGTGACCAGATCTGAATAGCTAGGTACTCCCAACTTTCCTCTTTCCATCCCCTTTCCCTTTCTACAATCTGTAGCCTCACAACATACCCCGATTGGGACTCTTGCGTGGTATTTACAAATACATATAAATTTAAATTTATGACGGTAGTAGTTTAATCAATAAATAGGCCGGGTTCCCAAAAAAGTATTTTTATTTTTTTGAATTGTATAATTATAGCTTTTATCACGTCGCCATGTCACTTGTATTTTTTACAGTAATCCGTAGAAAAGCTATCAACGGTTTCATTATGTCCCTTGACATCGACTAAAAGGTGAATAAATTTTCATTGAACGAAAGTAAATCAGAAAAGATGTATTTTGATTAATTGAACTCAATTTCCCTCGGGCTACTTGAAGATCAATGTATTTACTAACTTATTTACATTACACAAAGCATATAAAGAGTTTGGTAAAAAACATCATTAGCCTATAATAAAGATATTCGGATATTATGTAAACCTCCGTTTTTGTGAAAAATCCCAACAAGGGAGTTGTAAAAAAAATAATTTCTAAATTCCATCTTATTTTATTTATTTACAGTGAATACCGCAAAAGAGTCTTAACTTAATCGTACGTGCCGCTTTCGGAGTAGCCTGGCGTGTTTTAGTCTTTCTCGTTATTTTTCGCCAAATAAGTAGGATATTTTACAAATTACGTCTTTAAAATTACACTAAAATTACCGTTGTTGTGTATAGGTTAAGTGAATAAACTCTAAATAATTTTAAAGTTACTAGTTTTGACGTAATTTCGATTTTTAAGAAAATATTTTAATCTTCAAATATTAGTTTTTTAAATGCAGTGCCACAGCCCGAGAATGGTCACACATGCTTTTATGACCATTGGCCACATGTTTCGTCCCTTTGACCGCCGGCCTGGTGACCAGCAGGGGGCCGGGGGAGTGCCGATCTTGACCGACTGTTCCCGAACCCAAGCGATGTTTTCAACAAATGTTTTTTTTTTACTTAGAGAGGCGGCCTTTTTTGTCAATTCAATACAATCATCATTACAATATTTTTTATTTGTTCGTAAGTTCTTCTTTTTGCCTGCGCATATAACTTGTTAGATATGTCGTGGCGCTTTCGCAGCTGCCTGACGTGTTTTAGTCTTTCTTGTTATTTTTCGTCAAATAAGTAGAATATTTCACAAATACTTCTTTAAAATTCCTGTACTTTGTGACAAATTCAAAAAGTCCAATCTTTTAATTTCGCTCTAAGTTAATAATTGTGTCTATCTGATGGGACCTGCCAGGTAAGTATGTTCCTGTATATTTTTTTATCTTAACTAGGAATTAATATGTAATGATAGAGAGTAAGATCTGTACAGCGCCCTTGAGGTGATTTTTCACAAAAACGGCGCTATACAAATCGTCCAAATATTATTATTATTAACTGCTCCCAACCATCTAAATACAGCGAGACTACGGCATCGCTAATTGGGGTACTTTGTGAGGCTGAGTGTATTGGGGAGGGGTTAGAGATGGGAAAGAGGAAGGTTGGGGAGTATTACTGGCTACACATCGTCTCTGGAAAAACAAAAAGGTTTCAGCAACACTTCGACCTTTTTTTTTGATTTTATGGATTCTTTCGTAATTCTCTGCTAACTAGCTGGAGCTTATACAAATACCCCTCATAATGTCTATCTAACTAGTACTGCGGCTCATTAGTCCTTATTACTATCACCTTCTGACGGTTGTATTTAATTGACTGAATTTAAGTTAACATTAGTGAGTTCTTAGGGAAAAAGTCTTAACTGGATAAAAAACCTTAGAACACTTTGGTCAAAAATGAGTTAATTATCTAATAAAGTACTGTAGAATTATGAATTTTACTGTAAAAAAAAAACTTAATACTGCTCTAATGTAAACTTCTCATAATGGCACTTCAGCCTTTTTGCCTTTCCTGTGAAGATATAATCTATGGCATATTTGTATTATGTACAGAGAAAATATTCAGAAGCATACTTACCTGACAGGTCCCTTCAGATAAAGCCATTTATTTTAGTTAATTCTAGTATGAAGAAAAATACAGTTAAGTACGTTGAAGATTGAATTAGGTGTGATATAACACAAATCGATTGAACGAAATTTATTTGATTACCATATAAATACGCTGCCTTACCTACTGCCACCACATAGAGGTTGTATTTCACTAATAAATCACCAACACAAAGCGATGACTCTCCTTCCAACCCTTCAGGAAGATCGAAGGCTATCAACAGAGATTCATTCTACAAATGGGGGTGCTACACTTACCCTGATCGAATGAGTTCATCCCCGAGATGCTTGAGGGAAAATTAGAAAGGGTAAAACGATCGGAGTAGAAAGGTTTACGTTTGAAGCTGCAAACGACGAAGCAAACAATCAAAGGGGAATTTAAATTGGACGTAGTTATGGAGAAAGCGTCCAACCCCAAAAAGATGAAACTGAGAAATAGGCGTTTGAAAATATGACGATACAAAAGCATTTTGCGGCATTTTTAAAGTGAATATCAGTGTTTTTTTCTTTATGAGAATCATTATAAATATTCGTAAAAAGCATTTACTTTGTGGCTTGCCATATTTATAAATAAAACAGATAAACTTTGTTTATAACCACTTTATTATTCAATATTATATCTACCGGTTTCGAAAGTACCCTTCCATCATCAGGACAATATTAAAATTAACCTAAAATACAGAATGCTGAGATACACCAGGAATGTTAGTTGAAGTTTGCCGGTTTTTTCAGTGAAGAAAACGCTTAATTCTTAAGGGAATCTCAAAAAAAAAATTTTCAAAGTATTGACCATCGGATTTTATACATTTTGCCCATCTTTGAAGCAAATCATGGATACCAAACCAAAAAATAAAATCTCTTTCGAGGCAAACCATTCGACGAGCCATTTTTCTACTTTTTCAAAATTGGCGAAGCGCTGCTCTGCGAGTGAGTATCCCATCGATGCAAAAAGGTGATAATCGGACGGGGCAAGGTCTGGAGAGTACGGCGGGTGCGATAATATTTCCCAATTCAATGCTTTGAGAGTGTTCTTCACTACTTTAGCTGTATGAGGCGGTGCGTTGTCATGTTGTAGGATTTCGATTTGTCTCTCGTTCATTTGGTGTGGTACTCATTTTTCATACTTTTGGATCTTTCCCATGGTTTTTAAACGTTGGCAAATTGCTTCTCGGGTTACATTAAGTGTTTGGGCCAATTGCTGTTGCGATTGGGTTGGGTCTTCATCCAATAACGCCTGCGATTCCTCGTCTTCGAACTTTTTCGTTGCACCAGGATGTTCATTGTCTGTTAAATCGAAATCTCCACTTTTAAATTGACAAAACCATGTCTCACATGTTCTAATCACTGGAGCATATTCACCATAAGTTTCTACCAGCAACCGATGAGCTTCAACTGCTTTTTTCTTTTGATGAAATAAGAAAAGCAACGAATGCCGCAAATGCGATTTACTTGGTACGAAACTCGACATATTCACTGAGGTTAACAACTATGATACTATTATTTTGGCAGAATGTTACTTGTGTATTTTTGAAGGTTAATGTTTATAGAAAAATATGACATAGATGCCAAATCATAGAAATGTATACATATTTCTAGCAACATCTATGAGTAAAACCAGCAAAATTCAACTTAATTAACTAATTATTTTTACCCAACCTATACAAATTTACGATAAACCACTTTATCCGTGCTTTTACGTCGTAAACCGTGAGAGAGAAAGAGATAAGACAAGTTTTCACATAATATTGCACCACTTTTTAGTATGAAAGCATGTTTTCCGTCTCCCACGTCTGCGGTGACTCCGCCATAACGTTATGCGTCATAACTCAACGGTTTTTGAGGTTATATCCTATATTTTTGTGACAGCAATAATGTGAAAACGTTATTTTACAAATAAACAAAACATTATGTCGCCATGTGCTATGAATAGATGTATAAATACCGAAATCCTAGCCCTAGCTACGCCCGAGTCAGGAAAAAATCAACAATCTTGACTTCACTAGCACTCCGTCCTGGTATACTATTGCTCTGATATGGAGAGATTGGCAAATATTTTTACCCAACCTATTAAAATTTATGATAAATCGCTTTCTCCAGGTTTTTACGTCGTAAACCGTGAGAGTGAAAGAGACAAGACAAGTTGTCACATAATATCGCACCACTTTTCAGTATGTAAGCATATTTTCCGTCTCACACGTCTTCGGTGACTCCGCCCACTACGTTTTGTTAGGCAACATAACAAAACATAACCCACCGGGTTTTTAGGTTATATCCTATTTATTTTTGATAAAAATACTGTGAAAACGTGGTTATAAAAATAAACTAAGCATTATGTCGACGTGTGCTATGAATGGACGTTTAAATATCCTATACCTAGCCCTAGCCACGCCCGAGTCAAGAAAAGATTAACAATCCTGACTTCACTAGCGCTCCCTCCTGGCATATTATTGCTCTGAGTTGGAGAGATTGCAAAATATTTTTACCCAACCTATACAAATTTAAGATAAATCCCTTTCTCGTGAGAGAGAAAGAGACAAGACAAGTTGTCACATAATATCGCACCACTTTTCAGTATGTAAGCATATTTTCCGTCTCCCACGTCTTCGGTGACTCCGCCCACTACGTTTTGTTAGGCAACATAACAGGACATAACCCAACGGGTTTTTAGATTATATCCTACATTTTTGTTGATAAAAATACTGTGACGTAATTATACAAATAAACAAAATATTATTACAATATGTGCTGCGGACAGATGTTTAAATACCCTAGCGCCAGCCCTAACCACGCCCGAGTCAGGAAAAAATCAACAATCTTGACTACACAAGGTATCCCTCCTGGTATATTATTGCTCTGAGGGTTAAACCTTATAATGAACATCCTGGCCCCCTCGGAGAGTCTAGTGAATTGACCTATCTGACTATTGATTTCTTCATCCAGCGTCTTGTTGAAATGATTCCGTGCCTCTTATTTTACGCGACAAAAGGTTCTATATTTTATACACGGGAAGTGACATCTGTTGCTCGGGTGTCTAGGGCCGCCCGTCGACATCTCGCCGTAAACATGTTATGCACGGAACCTTTTTTGGTTTCTTAAATCTTTACGGGGGCGCACCGAAATAACCTAGTTTCGCACAGGGAATCGGTTTAAAGTAAAACAAAAGTCCTTCTTTTGTGTCATTAACTAGCTCGGAGGACGTGGAGAGGTACCTTTGCGAAACAGTGTAGTCAGAACGGTTGACTTTATACTGACTTGATGGAAAGAGACAAAGATGTGTTAAAGGATGTTGGATAGATTTCACTGTCATTATCCGCCATCTCCTTAGCGAGGCAAATGCGTGGGAATTAAGTACGCAACTTTGGTACTACGCCTCGGTTTATCCAAGGGGGGACCCTTGGAGTAAGAATATATGGAGATGTACCTTTGCGAAATAGTGTGTTCAGCAGTGGCGGCTCGTGAGTTTTCAGTGTGCTAGAGTGCTAAGATTGAAAAATACGACATCGTTAGTGTTGTTGTAGCCGAAAATAATTTTTTTTTTTTTTCAAGATTTAATTGTTTGTATGAAGATTTTTAGAATTTTTCAGTTTTGGTGGTGCACTGCACGGATTTCTGAAAAATCTTCACAAAAGAAGTTGAAATTACGAAAAAAAATAAAAAATGTTTTCGGTTACAACAACATCAATGATGACGTTTTTTTCAATCTCACCACTCTAGCACACCAAAAAGTCACGAGCCGCCACTGGTAGTCAGGTCTAACTAACTAACTAACTAACCATCACGCCGTTTCCGCGCGGGGGTAGGCATAAAGAACGGACCGCCATATAACTCTGTCTTGGCACACACTCCTTGCTTCATTCACATTTATACACCGTCTCATACATAAACTTCTGTTATTCTGACTTCACATGACCCGATTCAAGTATTTATTTATTTTATTTAATCAATTGTACAAAAATAAACATTTTTACTTAATACTAACAGTAGGTATAATATTAATTTAGTTTATATGCAATGTCTAGTTTCTAGTTAATGATAAATACCTCTCTAATTGAGAAAATTCTTGTGCTTAGGGAGGGAGTAATATCATGGGTTTCTTGGAATTATTTTTTTATGATTAAAAATGAATATAATACATTTTGGGTTATTTTATTGAAAAGTGTACTTGTTTGATTTACTTGATCGTGCCATGTCTTCCTCGGGCGTCTTCGACTTCTTCTTCCATTCACTTTTGCATAATATATTCTTTTGACACTCCTTTCTTCGTTCATTCGTTCTACATGCCCAAACACGCGCTCTACATGCCCGATAGAAAGTTATAAAGATATGTTAAAGAATGGCAAATAGCCTGTTAGTTACCGCCCACATGGAATACGTTCAATTTTAATAAACAAATTAAACAAAAAAGTTTCCATTCGCCATATAAATGATTTATAAAGTAAAAATATCATCCAATCACTAAAGACAGAAAGTTTGCCTAAATAATTATGAAAGTTATTTGTTTATTTCATGTCTTTATATCATTAAAAATGTGAAAATTCTTAAGTTCTGTCTAAAATATTTAAAACTGTTGAATTACCTTTAAAAAGTGATGTTTTATAATCTTCGTTTGGTCTTATTTGAACATTCACGCATAGCACATATCACCATCATGTTTGATTATTTTGTATGACCACTGCAAGTATTTTAAGTAACACAAATATTGGAAATAACCTCAAAATTTGTTGACGTAAGTAAGACTCGATGATGTGAAGTTAACGCGAACAGAGAACATTCTTACATAATTAAGTGTTGCGATATTATGTGACGACTTTTCTTGTCTCTTTCTCTCTCATAGTATACGACGTGAAAACCTGGGGAAAGTATTTTATTGCAATCTTGTATAGGTTGGGTAAATATATTTAGCTCTCTCTCCATATGTATTTTTACTGCAAGATTTAAATACTACCCCATAATTGTCGCATGCATATTTGTGATATTAATTAAAAATCTATAAATATAGTCAACATTATATTTTTGACCTCCTCAATGCACAATACTTTCTCTAAGTTCGTTTTATGTTCATCCCCAAACCCCCCCCACATATATTTTTTTAAAGTCATCGAACAGTTTCTATTTCGATCTCTTTGAATTACAAGCAGATTTTTTTCAGATCAAAAGGAAAATATCTGCATTTAAGGGTTAAATTATATGATCCAGTGGTAAGACACTCAACTACAAATGTAGAGGTCGCGAGTTCAAGCCCGACGAGCGCAAAAAATGCATTCAAACAATATGCGTCAGAACGCAATTAATTCATATAAAATAATATGTAGTATATTTGCGGCACGTTCCAGAGTGGTAGATACTCCAAGTATCGCCCTGGTGAAAGACCACCATTCGGAATGGAAACGTTGCTTGAAATGGCTTAAGCCGTGTTTGGTGGCCAGATCTTAATATCCAGTTATATTTTTCCTGACTCACTGCTAATTACTTTGAAATTAATTTCAAAACGTCCTGATAATCATCCCTTAATCTCGACACTAAATGATGAATGTTTTAGGCTTTTCGGTAATATAGATTAATGAACCTGATGACGGAAAATGCTTAAAGGTTTATGCAAATTTATGATTTTAAAGTATGGAAAAATGAGAGAAAATATGAAGTAAATTAATATTTATTATTCTATATGTAATATTTTAAGAAGATGTTAGTTTTTTTAACATTAATTCCACACAGGAGGTGTTCGATCCAGAAACTGCGATTTAGCTTTGGAAGGACGTGATTGAATTAGAATGGACTGTAAAAACGATTATACTTAGTGAATGATTCGATTGTATTTGTGGACAGATAAGAAGGGTAAATTTATTTATTATTTTTTAATTTAATTTTTTTATTTTTTTTATTATTGTACAACAGATATAAACCCAATTACAGTACAATGGAACAACAAGTAAACAATTTCAAATTATATAATTTTTAAATTAATAAGTTTTTTGAACTTTTGTAAAATATCTGAAAATATATCAATATATATAGATGATGTATTTAACAGAATTATACCTCTTGTCATGCTATGCTGAGCCAAAACATCTGTCCGACCATAGGGTATTCTGAACATTGCATGATTTCTGCTGCGACAGTATTTTTCAGGTACGAATAAGCAGTAGCATGCCAAGATGTATAGACAGTCGATTAAGTGATTTATAATTTTAAAGCCTATTGTCATGAGACCAGCATTGCGCCTAGTCTCTAAGCTTTGGTAATGTGTCTCCTTGAGTAGTTCCATGTGATGCACGAACATAGGGTATGTTCCGTGCGAACGCATGTACACACACCTGAGGATTTTTTTTTGAATCTGTTCCAACATATTTATGTTAAAAAAAAGCCAGTTTTGCTCACCTATTAGACGTCTAGCGAGAGGCCACGAACTATCTTCCCGGGCGATGAAAGTTGAGTGGGGCGAGTCCAACGTTGGCGATTCGGACGACCCGATCTTGTGTTTGTTGCCGGGTAGTGGGGGGTCGTTGTTACAGGTCGTTCAACACACTTTACCTAGCCATACAAATAATGCGTGGCAACAGAACAAAACTGGCGGAGGTAGGCACTGGATAAATGGTATCAGGTTAGGACCTGTCAAATTGTTGATTTGAGGGTCCAACAGGAGGCCTTGAGAGAAATAGTTTGTCTCAAGGTCTATGTCATCTTTGGGGATGCTGTGCGGTTGGTCTTTTCGAGGAAAGCTTGGAGAGACCACGGTTCTTGAAGAGGCCCATGTTATAGGAGGGAGGAAACAAAGAGGCCAGCAAATCGTTCCGCAGCCGAGCTGTTGAACACAAGAACGAGTCGTAGAAGCGTATGTATCGAATGTCTACCGTATACAAATGTTGGGCGCGCGTTTGGCGAGTTTCCCGACTTCTTCTAAGATCTTTCATTGAAATACCGGTAGAACAGGACAGCATTCTTGCCTGACGTCTGTGCTCTAAAGGTTTTAATCCGTTTGCTTAAATGGGAGAATTTATTAAACGGACCGCCCGGTTCTGCAAAAAAGGGTTGTAGAAATAATATCAATAATCTTCAATGAAAAGAATGAGATCAATTGAAAATGTCGGTTTCTAATAAGGTCCCAGTAGCTGAATTGGTTGAAGCGTTACTCCCGGGTAGAGTAGAGGATCCGAGTTCGAGTCTCGGTTGTGACCATTGTCTTTTTATTTTCCGGCTTTTTCTGTTTGAAAAAAAAAAGTTTTTTTTTTTTTAGAATACTCTAAAACACAGCTTTTTCAGTGTTCATTTTCTACTCCAACAAAGCTTTTTTCAGCTCACAGCGTAAGTTTCTCTATGAGCTATGGAGTATTTAATATTTATTTGCCTTTTAAAAATAAAAGCTTATTATATCTTGAACAAATTTTTAATTCAGAACAAAAAAATATTTATTTTTCTCATTGTTTTGTTATTTTATGTTATAATTTGTTCTCCCTCTGTATGTATAAATAACACGCACACTTTGAATTTTTCGTTTGGTTTTATTTTGTACCCTGATGATGCTAAGGCTAAGCGAAACTAGTCAGTCATAAAAAATAAAATCTGTGGGCAAAGTTATTTTTAAATTTCTTACGAAATAACAATTTGAAAAAGCTCCTACATACATATTTGAACCAATTTTTTTCGATACATTTATACTGTTTGCACTACATAATCGATGCATGGACCAATATTTTAATAAACCTGTGGAGTTTCTAGCAAGTACCCGTAAATCAAACTAGGCACAACTGCCCGGTGAATTAAAAAACAAAAACTGATATAAATAAGGGATTAATGGACCAATTAAACTACCCCAAAGAAAACAACCCTCTCAGGATGTGAGGCAGATACGGATAAAAATAAAAGATTATTACTGGTTGGAAAATATGCCGAAGGGGTAGTAGAAAATAAAGACGGCCGGGAAATAACGACAGATTAAAAACAAACAACTGAAGAATGAAGAGTGGAGATCCTCTCAGGAGAGAAGGGGGGAGAGTTGTAGAGGAGGTATTGCGGTGGGAAGAGAGTAAGGAAATGTACAGGAATTTTGAAGAAGTAATAAGTGGCAGTGGGAAGGAAAAGAATTTAATTTAAAACTGAAAATATGCAGAAGAGATGGAAAGCTTCAACAGATCGTTGAGTTTTGACCTTTGCAAATAAAACTCTCAATGCTAAAATCATTAAAAAAATATCTTTGTAAAACACCACGAATATTATTTTAATTTTTACTGACTGACCGGTTTTGTTTGGCCCTTTGTCTAACTAACTATGTAATATTTGACGGCGAATCTGAAGGTCGCGGGTTCAAACCCGGCGTGCGCCAATAACTTTTATTCAAATAATATGTGTCATAACACATTCAATTAATATAAGCCCGCGATCTCTGAATTTGTAATCTAGGATCTGAACCCCTCGACCACGGACCTTCGACGGCCTGCATAGTCGAGTGGTAAGATGCTCGACTTCTAATCCAAAGGTCAACCTTTTATTTAATTAATATGTATCGTAACACATTTAATTCATATAAAATAATGTAAAGTTAGTTTGCAGCACGTTCCAGAGTGGTGGATACTCTTAGTATCGCCCTGGTGAAAGACCATCATTCAGAATCGAAACGTCGCTTGAAATGCCTTTAAGCCGTGTTTGGTGACCAGATCTGAATAGCCAGGTACTTCCCAACCTTCCTCTTCCCCATCTCCTTCACCTCCCAACTACCTTCAGCCTCAAAACATACCCCAATTGGGGATGCCATAGTCTCACTGACTCTAGACGGTTGGGGGCAGTTGGGACTTTGTGAGGGATTATCTTTAATAATAAAAATAAATATTAAATTTAAAAAACTTGAGAACATCCAGTTATAATTTGGTATTCACTATAAAAAATGAATATATGTGACATCTTCCAGTTTCACGAAACTCAACGATGTATTTAGAATCAAATAAGGTTTTTGAATTTAGTTTTTGTATCCAGAAAAGGAACCTTTGCTATGATTTAGTCCCAATCCTTAATCCTGGAGTAGGGGTTGTTTTCTTGACAAAGCCGCTAGAGCTTATTCTACGCTGTTAAAGTTTTATGAGATAAAATGTTCCGTATTCCGTAAATGGCAGCCGAAAAAGTGTATTTTTTTATTGAAATTAGAATTATCTTTAAAGCAAAAATGCTTTTTTTTCAATTTAAAACAATATCTATAATCAAAAAGCAAATTGGAAGAAAAAAAAAAAATAACATCAATAATGCATTATTAATTGTAACAATAACATCAGGACCGAGTCTTTCAGATACTCGCTTGTACCTAGATTGCATGTAGTTGGTAATACATACGCAGAGGTGGCTGATGTATTTAACTGCACGGAATGTACATGGCCTGTTCAAACGAAAAGGTGTATTTTGAATTTTCGCGGGCTGTGTACATTCGATTATCGTTTTTTTGTTGTTGTTATGTTGGTATACATATGTTTATCATATGTTAGCATTATTAATTATTGTTAAAAATCAATTATTGTTAAAAATCGAAGAACACACAAAAACGTGACTAACCTTTCCAGTTGTCAAAAACAAACCACTAATCTAAAATGGCTGATAATGCTAACATATGTGTACCAACATGACAAACAAAAAAACGATAATCGAATGTACACAGCCCGCGAAAATTCAAAATTCACCTTTTCTTTTGAACAGGCCTCGTACATCATCCTATTTGAACACTATTTTTTACTACTGTACAACTATTCCTTGTTATGTTTGTGCATATAATTCTCATTTTTTCACTGTTAATTGTAAGTTTTTAATGTAAAAGGCCTCTCGGGCATATTCAATAAAATAAATAAATAATGTTCAATGAAAAGTATAAGATTGATTTAAAATGTCGGTTTCTAATAAGGTCCCAGTGGCTGAATTGGTTGAAGCGTTACTCCCGGATAGAGAAGAGGATTCGAGTTCATGTCTCGGTTTTGACCACTGTATATTTATTTTCTGGCTTTTTTTGTTTCATGTTCGTGTAGTTGATTATTGATATTAATTAAATATTACAGAGTTTTATATTATCTTCAAGTAATTTAATGTCGTTAATGTGTACATCACATATGAATTTAAAACCATAAGCGATTCCTGGAACTCTTATCGAAAGAACTTTGATAAAGATAGTATTATTAATAACGTAGGAAAAGTTCTTCGTAACATTTATCAACATTTAAGTGCATATCGTCGCCGAAAAGGCAAAAAGCTGAAATAAAATTTTGAAAAAAATGCTTGAAATGGCTTTAGCCGTGTTTGGTGACTAGATCTGAATAGCCAGGTGCCTCCTAATCTTCCCCTTCCTCATGTCCTTCCTCTCCCCACTACCTTCAGCCTCACAACATACCCCTATTGGAAATGTCATAGTCTTACTGGTTCTAGACGGTTGAGAGCAGTTGAGACTCTTGTGCGGTATATACGTAAAAAAAAATTATAAAAAAATTTAAAAAAAAAAAAAAAATGTAAAAATTATATTTTTTTTAAATAAAAAAATATATACGTATAAAAAAAACTCACACTGACACAGACACTGCTACGACCCATTTTCATCCAATCGACGGTTCCGGGGCATTTGCAGTTTCGCTTTTCATCCCCATCTTTCCTTCGTCCCATTTCGATCCAATTTTATCTGGGCGAGTACCACCCACTCGGCCAGAGTCGAACGAATTCCTTCTTTTACTGCCACACGTCTCCCAAAAACACGCGACCCCAATTTTGCTGCATTACCCATGTAAAAGTATTTCACTTTTCACTTTTACGACCTAATTTTGTACAGTCCGCTTTATTGGCTGTAATCTTATTCGGCATAACAAATTCCACATAATAAATTCTACTCAAATATACCGTGGTATATTTTGCATCATAAAAAAAATATTATTTTCTATTCGCATGGTGAATAAACGAACAAAATAATACCATTCGCACCGAATAGTTCAGACTGGAATTAAACCCGCAATCTTCTGACTAAAATTTAAATATGTACGCCTGTTCAAACGAAAAGGTGAATTTTGAATTTTCGCGGGCTGTGTACGTTCGATTTTCGATTATTGATTGTTATGTTGGTACACATATGTTTATCATATGTTAGCATTATCAGCCATTTTGGATAAGTGGTTTGTTTTTGACAACTGGAAAGGTTAGTCACGTTTTTGTGTGTTCTTCGATTTTTTACTTTTGAAAAAAATGGATCAAAGAATATGTATTAAATTTTGCGTTAAAAATGGAATAAAGTGCTTCAACGCACTTAACATGTTGAATGTGGCATTTGGCGAGTCTACTTTGTCTCAAAAAAGTGTTTATAAGTGGTACAAGCGCTTTACAGAAGGCCGAGAAGATGTTAATGACGATGAGCGTCCTGGAGTTGTGGAAAAACAAATCATGGTTTTTATTCTTTGATACAATTTTTCTCACAAAAACGTGACTAACCTTTCTAGTTGTCAAAAACAAACCTCTAATTCAAAATGGCTGATAATGCTAACATATGATAAACATATGTGTACCAACATAACAACAACAAAAAAATTGATAATCGAATGTGAATGGCCCGCAAAAATTCTAAATTCACTTCTTCTTTTGAACAAGCTATGTATGTTGTTGTTGGTTTACTATTTGATAAAATATATAATTATATATTTTAGATTTAAGTTTCTTACTTAGCAGACTTTTTGCAGGAAATGTTGATATTCCACTTTATGGGAGATGTTTTAGAGGAAACACATCAGATTATAATCCCCGGGGAAATAAGTACTTCGTTTAAAAGCTCACGTCAAAGTGACTTAGGTGTTTCTGCATCGAGATGGAATACTTAATGGCCTCTTAAGCTCTTTATATGACCGAGTTCGCCTATGATAAGTCGTCTTATAGGTACGTTTTAATTTACAAAAAAAGATTAAAGCTTCAATGATTTTATTTTATTTTTTATATGAATACCGCACACGAGTCTCAACCTCTCCCGACCGTCTAGAGCCAGTGAGACTATATCATCCTTAAATAGGGTGTGCTGTGAGGCTGAAGGTAGTAGGGGAGGGAAAAAGACTGGGAAGAGGAAGGTTGGCAAGTACCTGGCTATTCAGATCTGGTCACCAAACACGGCTAAAGCCATTTTAAGCAACGTTTCGATACTGAATGGTGGTCTTTCACCAGGGCGATACTTAGGGTATCTGCCACTCTGGAACGTGCCGCAAATATACTTTTTATTATTTTTATATGAATTAAATGTGGTATGACATATATTAATTAAATAAAAGTTATTGACGCGCGCCAGGTTTGAACCAGCGACCTTTGAATTCGTAGTCAAGCGTCTTACCACTCGACCATGGAGGCCGTGTGACTTTGAATAAAATAAACAATTTTAATAATATTCAATGATCATGAAATTTTCGATCAAGATTCGAACTCAGGACCTCCACGCCATCCTGGACTTGCGCATCTATTTGCTGTGCTAACCAAACTCATTTGACGGCCTACGTGGTCGAGTGGTAAGACGCTCGACTACGAATCCAGAGGCCGCGGATTCGAATCTGGCGTGCGCAAATACATTGCATTCAATGAATATGCGTCATAATATAAAGTATATTTGCAGTACGTTCCAAAGTAATGGATGCTTAAGGTTTCGCCCTGTAGAAAGTCCACCATTCAGAATTGAAACGTTGCTTGAAATGGCTTAAGCCGTGTTTGGTGACCAGATCTGAATAGCCAGGTACTTCCCAACCTTCCTCTTCTACATCTCCTTCCCCTCCACACTACCTTCAGCCTCACAACATAATCCAATTGGGGATGCCAAAGTTCCGATGGCTCTAGACGGTTGGGAATAGTCAGAACTTTTGTGCGGTATTCACTATAGAAATAAAAGTAAATTTATCGTCAATTTTATCAATCTCATATCTTTAGATTGAAATTAATTGTTTTTTGATAGTATGAAGCGCACTTGAGGTGAAATATCACAATACTGCGCTCTACATAAGTTTACTGTTATTTTTATTATTATTCTAGCTTATTCTAACCCCATCTTTCCCAACCTAGAACGACAAAAATTGTTTTATCTTCTCCCAACACTCCAATAGTGAGACTTGCTGCAATCGATACAACAAAAATACGTTCAATTCCATTCCAGTTTTTGCTATCGCCTCATCTGCTGTATTTTATTTCACAGGATCACCTCATAAAGTTATACCCAGAGTGGAATATAGAAAAAGGTCGAAAAGGTTGCAAAGTTGAGCCTTTGGAATTCGTTTTCTCCAAAAATATTATGACAAAAATACGCCCCGGGGCCCAGACCTTATATAAAATGTAAATTTAACAACACCCGTGTTTTGTTTTGCTCTGGCCTACCATACTGGACTGCCGACTGATTGAAGGTTATAAAATGCCCAACAGACAATGCGATGAAATTGAACACTATAGGATAATAAAAATAATGGAGGGGTGGGTTATAGTCGAAGAAGTAAAGATCGGAATTAAAATAGGAAAAACAACAACAAAAAAACCTCCAAAAGGATCAACCCCTCCCCCCCACAGTTGAGTTTTTAAATATGTGTATTAGGAAACACGTTTGGAGTAAGAATATACTAGGAGAAGTTCCTTTGCGAAACAGTTTAGTCAGGACAGTTGACTTTATACCGACTCGATAGAAAGAGACAAAGATATATTAAAGGATGTTGGGTGGCCTATTAGTTACCGCCCACATGAAATTCGGACATTTTTAATAAACATATTTGAACACATTAAACAAAAAATATCAATATACTATTAAAATTATTTATAAAGTCAAAATACCTCACAAACACTAATAACAGAAGGTTTGCCTAAATAATGATGGAAGCTCTTTGTTGATTTTATATCTTTACAAGTATATTATTAAAAATGTGTTAATTCTAAAGTTTGGTTAAAAATGTTTAAAACTGCCAAAATACCTCTGAAAAGTGATGTTTTATAGTCTTTGTTTGGTGTTATTTATATATTTATGCAAATCACATATCATCTTCATGTTTGATTTATTTGTATAACCACTGCAAATTTCTTAATAAAAACAAATATAGGAAATAACCTCAAAATCCGTTGACGTAATTTATGCGACTCAATAATGTGAAGTTAGCGCGGACGGAGAACATCCCTACATACTTTGAAATGCTGCGATATTATGTGACGACTTTTCTTGTCTCTTTCTCTCTAATGGTATACGACGTAAAAACCCACAGAAAGTGATTTATCGCAAATTTGTATAGGTTTGGAAAAAAATATTTAGCTGGGCTTATTTCTCGGGGTGAAATCATATATATGTGACAATTCTTATTGACTTTGACAAGAGTCGTGATCAAATAATGCCTCCAATTCTCTATCTTCGAAAACCTTCTCTATTCCACCATTTGAACCGTTGAAACCACTCGACAACAACTCATTTCACTAATAGCGGCCTCACCATAAGTATTTGAAAGCATTCTGAGCCTCAGCCGCAGATTTCTTCACACTGAAGCAGAAAATAAAACTCTCCCGCAAATGATGAATGTTGGGTTTCAAAGAGATAATTTCTTAGGTTCTTACCTTCTTGTTTTTCATCCAGTTTCTAACTATCCCGCCATTTCGTTATTCCATTTCCTACTCAAAAAATGAAAATCAAGAAACATAAGAATTTTGTGAATAACGTGTTTGTTGTTAACGTTGGTGCCTCGTTTGGTCGTCGTTTGATACTTTGTTCTTCAAGTAAAATTTAGTCTAGTGTTTTGATTCGTTGTGTACAAAAAAGTGCTTAAAAATCAATTTGATCGGTGAGTGAATTGGTTTTCTTACTTCCTTCATTCCATAATCTTTCCACAACCTACAATTAGACACTTCTATCAAGTAGTATAGTTTACCGTTTTACAGTCCACTATTTTCCAAATTCATCTGAAGTTGAAAACACATTCGGTGTGTTATCACAACTTCGGGTCCAACTATTCTCGTAAACTGACATTTTCAATCGAGAATAACTTTATGATGCAGATACAAATGAACTAATGTTTCTAGTGGGTTATGTTGAAAAATGCCTAAGTTTATTGCATGACATCTATAATCTATTTATTTCGACCACTACTTACCGCTAAAGCCATCTATAGAAAAACGCGGAAGCAATGTTGTACACCTCATTACAGAACGCAACTAGTGCTTATCAATGGATAAAAATCATCCCAAACATATAGTTGCAACTTTTGGTGTGCCACAGGGAACAAATCTTAGACCCCTGCTATTTACGCTTTTTTCGCTGATGATCTAAAAATTAATGTAAGTGAGAACCTCTGTTAAGAACCAGTATTATTAAACAAATAAATCATAGAACCTTTGAATAAAGCACAATGTTCAATTAATTTAAAGATGGTCTAACAAACTAACCATCACGCCGTTTACAGGCAGGGGTAAACAGAGAGGACAGACCGCCATATAACTCTATCTTGGCACACACTCCTTGCTTCATTCACATTAATACATCGTCTAATACATACTCTTCTGTTATTCTGACTCTTCACATGACCCGATTCAAATGTTTGATTTACTTGATCGTGCCACGTCTTCCTCGGGCGTCCTCGACTTCTTCTTCCATTCAATTTCGCATCATCTATTTTTTTCACACTCTTTTCTTCGTTCATTTGCTCTACATGCCCAAAACATCTAAGCGTCCCTTTCTTGATCCTATTCATTACGCTTACACCAGGCTTGCATTCATTCCAGATATCTACATTTTGAATACGGTCATAGATGGTTTTACCGCACATACGTCTCAGGGATCTTATTTCAATAGCATTCAGTCTACTGTCATCCTTCCTCTGTCAGTTCCATGCCTCGCTGCCATACATCATGGTTGGTATAAGGACTCCATTGTGGACTGCTAGCTTCTCTTCTTTGGACAATTTCTTATTTGCCCCAACAGCGTTCAGTCCTCCGTTAATGGAGTTTCCTGCATTCACCCTGTTTTCAATATCCTGATCAGCCTTTCCGTCTCTCGTTAACATACTTCCCAAATACACAAACTCATCCACTTGCTCCAAGCATTCATCATTCACAACTATATTGCACGCTGTTATCGTACTCTCTCTTTCAAACACCATGACTTTGGACTGACTTACATTCATCATCAACTCATTCTGCTTACATAATTGGTTCAAAGATTGTCTAACCTACTCGTTATAAATTTCTCGGCCAAAGCCTAAAGGCTTTGTCTCTCGGACTAACGTGCGGCGTCAACTATAATCAAGGGTACTTAGCCGATGTCACGAAGCCCTAATAATTAAATTATATGCCGGGTCCGTAATTTTGTACCGCTGCCTCAGTCAATTAATACGGAGACAGGGATGGAGGTTTTGCTGTGGCATATCTCACAGGTCTTAAGTTTGTCGTAAGTTGTCAGGGTGACGTAGGGTCAGTGACACTAGAAAAATGAGAGTTGGGTTTAGGAAAATAAGAGGGTTGGTCATTTTACTATTTTTACGTCTAAATAATATTTATTATGGCGACATTATTGAATTTTCTTTTAAAGTGAATACCGCACAAGAGTCCCAACTGCTAATGATTATCTTCTAAAATTTCACTTTAAATTCTTCACTCATTCCATGAAAAACTAGAGCAGCTTTGTAAAATGCCCGACCCTAAAAAATTACATTTCTCTTACATAATAACACGATGTTATATAAATATTGCAACAAAATTCTGTGATAATTCTTTTAACTCCACTATTATTATATACTGGTTAAAAATTTGCATTTTTTCTTTCTTTAGGTAATGTGTTTACTATCAATAATTGTAGGATTGTTACGATGTAAAATGTATGTATATTTGTATCGTATCCACTGTCATTAATTATAGGATTTAGTGCCTTGCAACTTTACCTACTGTCAATGTATTTAATATGGAAAAATTAATGTATCAAGAGGGTTTTACGGTCAGTGTCTGTTGTATCAAATTGTGTAACAAACATTGACATATTTTAAATTATTCTACTTGTACTCACTGTCACCTACCTCAAAACAGGTTCTAATGACCTAGTGAGGTAGGTAATGTAAGAAAAAAAGAGTTAATAAAATAAAATTAAGAAAAAGAGTTAGTGGGACTATGAAATCTTCAATTGGCGTTTTTTGTGACGATGAAAGAAGTAGAGAAAAAATGAGATGGGGAAGAGGAAGTTTAGGATGTACCCGGTTATTCAGATCTAGTCACAAAGCACAGAAGTGTTAGTTAACTATTTTTACGTCTAAATAATTCATTTTGGAAACATTATTGAGTTTTCATGTGATGTGAATACCGCACAAGAGTCTGCACTGCTACCAACGGTCTAAAGCTAGTGGAATCTCCAATTAGCGTTTGTTGTGAAGATGGAGAGAATAGAGAAGGGAAGGAGATAGGGAAGATGAGGGTTGGAATGTACCTGGTTATTCAGATCTGGTCACATGGTAATACGTGGATGATTGAGTATCTACCACTCTGGAACATGGTGGAAATATCCAACATTTTATTTTGAATTAACCATCATGTGACTGAAAGGGTACCAGGGTGCCCTTTTTGGTTTTTAACATAGATTTTTTTAATGTTCCAGTAAGTTTAACCGGCTGAAACTTCTTGACTTCTCCACAATAGAACAATTGAACATAACCGTTGGATATGTGGAGGGTGGTATGTTAGCAGAAAACGCATAAGTATAATTAAAAACTTCTGATGATTGAAAGAGTACCCGGGTACCCTCATGTGTTTTGTATGGAATTTGAAGCTCGTTCGTATTTATTGATCATTTTATCTTATTTTAAATGATAAATATTATGTACTGTTCTGTTCAAAGTACATAACCTGTATCTTGTTATGAAGCACGATAAATTCGATCCAGTGCGATTTTGAATTTTCCCACTAGTTAAAAATCTATTTATTATGGTGTAATGTTTTGTCTATTTGCCCCACTGAAAAGCCAAAAAGTGGGGGCCAAACGGCGAACGGACCCGGGCTGAAACGGCCACGAGGATGATTCAAGTTTAGACATTCAAGTGTAGACCTTCAGCATTGAAGTTTAGACCTTCAAGAATTCAAGTTTCTACCTTCAAGACGCCGAATAGTGCAGTTAACGTTTTTAGAGTCAATATAGTATTTACCGCCTATGGTGAAATAGCAAATTGAATTAAATATTGCGATGGATAATCCGAGTCGCTACGATCCCCGGCAGCCACCATCGAGGAAAGAACTAGCGAGGTTTCTCGGCTATCAGACTGGACAGAAGGATTTTCAGCGCGCAGGATCCACGCGTTTTCCAGTATCGGTGATATTGAACAATTTAGTATAATAGTTTGTCACCACGAGTACCCAATTCTAACGTTATCCACCAAGTTAATCAAGCTTTTCCTGGGCGTAGAATCAATATTCTCAAATATAATACGAGAGAGCATTTAGAGTGTATTATTGTTAAAATTCCTTAAACCCTGCAAGTATGGGTCCCTTTTGTAACCCCCATTTTTAACGAAGAAGAAGAAGGTCCTCTCTAAACCAAAATAAACGAATTTCAAACACGGAGAAAGATCCGTTCTATCGACTGAACCTAACCGGGTGGGCATTTAAAAAGGTAAGTGAATCCTGGGGACTCACGAGCACGTCATTTTCCTGCTTAAAGAGGCGTACATTTAGCGATCTTAACAATCTTTAATACTATTTTTAATCGCCTATTTAATTAAAACCCCAAGAAAAGATCGTACTGGGTGAAATTCCAATCCACTTCCCCAAGTATTGAACTGAATCGAAATATATTACGTCGTAAAAGTGGTCCAGCAAACTTCAGTAAAAGTAACCTTCATATCAATTTAAAAAAGGCGTAATTTTCTTCACTCAACAAACAAAAAATTAAAAAGAAAAAAATACGCACGCCAGCAACCTCCACCCTAATTCATATTTTCTGTCTGTTTCTCTTTGATCCTTTGTTATAATTGAAATGTGATTCTACTGTTTTCTCATTGTTTTGTTTTTTTATTTTATAATTTGTTCTGTCTCTTTATGTATATATATAACCGCACACTTTGTATTGTTTGTTTAGTTTAATTTTGTACCCCGATGATTCTTAGGCTAAGCGAAACCGGTCGGTCATAAAAATAAAAATAGTGTTCGTGGTCTTATCCAAAGCTATTTTTTAATTTTTTTCAACATGTAAAATCACAAAGCGATTGCTTTATACGAAAATATAAAACTTTCCGATGTCATCGGAGATTGGCTACCATCAAGTCAATCTTCACCCTCCATTGTAACCTGGAGCATCTCAATAAAACCATACACGTACCAGTCACGTATGTTTTGAAAACGTACAACGTCTTTACCTACTACGTCTTTAAGAATCTTCCACTGAATTAAAAGCCTAGTAAGGTTCATCTAACATTTCTAGCTCCTTGTGATTTGACTAAAAAAAATTCTTTTGATTTCATATCTTGTGCAATTTTTGGCTATTCGACAAAGAAGCGCACCTAAAGCGAACCTAAACGAACATATGTAAACACACTCTCGGACCATAATGTACCCACTCTTTCTAACCGAAGATAAAGTCTGCAATAATATAATTGACTGCTCTGATTTGCTTAAGCTAATACATATAAAAGTACCACCTAGAGCAACTAGGTCTAACGACTTCCATATTAGCCAGACGCACACAAATGCTGGTATCAGAAACTCAATTAGAGGAATGTGCCAATTATTTAATCAAAATTTCAAACATTCTGTCAGTTTCTTTGATTTGTTAATTACTTTCAGTGAAAAAATTAAAAATTCCTGTAAATGACAAATTTGATTTAAAATTTTTGTGTACTTTTTTCCAGTTTTTTTTAAATTTATTTTTATGAGGTTACTGTACTTAGCCTTACCTCATGATCCATCCCTCATCTTAACTAGAAATATGAAGGCTTTAATTTTGTAAACGAGATGATAATAACATGAGATTTACTGCTTATTGTATTTAAACAACCTTTACCATCACTTTTATATGTACGAGGCCTGTTCAAAAGAAAAGGTGAATTTTGAATTTCCGCGTGTTTTGTTATGTTGGTACACATGTGTTTATCATATTTAAGAATTATCAGCCATTTTGGATTAGTGGTTTGTTTTTGACAACTGGAAAGGTTAGTCACGTTTTGTGTGTTTTCTTCGATTTTTCACTTTTGAAAAGAATGGATCAAAGAATATATATTAAATTTTGCGTTAAAAATGGAATAAAGTGCTTCAACGCACTTAAAATGTTGACTGTGGCATTCGGCGAGTCTAAAAAAAGTGTTTATAAGTGGTACAAGCGCTTTACAGAAGGCCGAGAAGATGTTAATGATGATGAGCGTCCTAGAGTTGTGGGAAAACAAATCATGGATTTTATTCATTGATCCATTTTTTTCAAAAGTAAAAAATCGAAGAACACACAAAACGTGACTAACCTTTGCATTTGTCAAAAACAAACCACTAATCCAAAATGGCTGATAATGCTAACATATGATAAACATATGTGTACAAACAAAACAAAAAAAAACAATAATCGAATGTACACAGCCCGCGAAAATTCAAAATTCACCTTTTCTTTTGAACAGGCCATGTATATTTGTTGTCATTGGGTATACCTACTATATATTTTTACTGTGACTTTTTAATTATTGTGTTACTGAATTTAAGAAAAAAATTAACAGTCCCAGTTTGATGAACTTATTGTGAAAACCACCCAGTTGGTTTGGATGCAGGCAAATTCTCTCTATTTAATGTTGGTTATTTGTTAGTATCCTGTAAAAAGTATTTTGAGGTTGCGCTCATATATCTACATTTGATATTAATTACATATTAACTTCTAAATAATGCTTAATTCAGGAATCCATGCCGCACAGAAGAAAATAAAAATAAAAAGTAAATGATTAAACCGTTTTGGTTCTCACATAATTATTTGCTTTACTAATTAAATAAAAAGGGACTAACGTATTTAAAAATTAGAACGGTCCCTAAACAGATCCTTGAGAAACTCCTTGAAAACAAACTTGTCTCCCTTTTGTGACTGGCTTTGTTTTTTAACTCACCCAAAAGCGTAAAATACTTTCGATAGTCTTAATATATGTTCATACATCCAGTGGCGGCTCGTGAGTTTTTAGTGAGCTAGAGTGCTAAGATTGAAAAATACGACATTGTTAGTGTTGTTGTAGCCGAAAATAATTTTTATTTTTTTTCAAATTTTTATTTTTTGTATGAAGATTTTCAGGATTTGTCAGTTTTGGTGATGCACTGCACGGAATTCTGAAAAATCTTCATACAAAAAGTTGAAATTTCTAAAAAAAATAATAAATGTTTTCGGCTACAACAACATCAATGATGACGTTTTTTTCAATCTTACCACTCTAGCACACTAAAAAGTCACGAGCCGCCACTGCATACATCCCAACTTCATCAAGGAAAGGTCTGAGATTTACGAATGAAGACATAAAAACCCCGATATAAACGTTCAGCAAATAGAAAAATCTCATTCAAATCTGCGAATAAACATCTAAAAGAGAATGAAAATATTGTTTTAATCATATTTTCTTACTGAGACGAAAATAGCTAGAATTCTTTAAAATTGTTTTTTTTTTGTTACTTCTAAGGAAGTATTCACATTACGATTTGACTAAAAATATAATTAAAAAAACTCGCTTCGTTTGAACTCCTTGAAAATTATTATCTAATAATGTCTGCTTAAATAAATTATACATAGCTACTATATTAGGTAGGCAGGCTTTTAAAAATATTATTTTTTCAAACTTAATAAAATCTCAATCAACATCAGTTCCAAATTTGAAAATTTTGAACAATATATATTTGTTCAGCCCTGAAGAAGGTTTAGGTAGAACCGAAACCGGTTGGTTTATGTATATATGTATCCAATAAAGTGGTGTCAAAACAAAGTTTTTTTTATTTAAAATTTAAATTATTTATAGTTGATACAATTTGTCGCGCACTGATTTTGCTAACACCTAATCTATCTATGGGCAGAAAATTATCAATTTTAAGACAAAGTACCAAAATCTGTTTGCTGAAGCAACAAAAGCGCTCGATTTTAGAGCTCTGGTGACATTAAATATGCAAATTATTTAATTTTAGAAAAAATATCAGTCAACGTAATAGATCAACGGATGGCGATCTGAAATTGAAGCGCTGGAACTGGTTTCTTCCCAAAAAAAAACTGGAACCGGCAAGTGTGCAAAAATTCAATCTTCGTGTGCTACCGCCAAACGAAGTACTTATTTGTAATCTATGAAGTCAAACTACAATTGTAGTGTGAACTACCGCAAAATGAAATAGTTCTTTGTGGTCTTTGTAGTCTTCACATTCATTTGTAAGTTCAATTGAAGTATTCGCACACTCAAACATGTGTGAAATGTGAACTGCCACAAAATGAAGTAGTTCTTTTTTATAAGAATACCGCACAAGAGTCTCAACTGCTCCCAAACGTCTAGAGCCAGTGAGACTATGGCATCCCCAAATAGGGTATGCTGCGAGGCTGAAGGTAGTGGGGAGGGGAAGGAGATAGGGAAGAGGAAGGTTAAGAAGTACCTGGTTATTCAGATCTGGTCACCAAACACGGCTTAAGCCATTTCTACCACTCTACCACTACCATCTATCTACCATTCTGGAACGTGCCGCCAATTAACTTTTTATTATTTTTGTATGAATTTAATGGGTTATGACATATATTGATTCAATAAAAGTTATTAATACACGCCGGGTTTGAACCCGCGACCTTTGCATTCGTAGTCGAGCATCTTACCACTCGAGCATGGAGGCCGTCAAACTTTGTCACTTTGTAGCAGTTTGCACAGAGCGGTTATAACGCTAGTTGTGACCATTGTCTTTTTATTTTCTGCCTTTTTCTGTTTAATATTTTTTTTAGATTATACATATCATTTAAATATTTTAACCAATTTCTTGCATAACTTTTAATCAATGAGTCGCACAAAAGTATAAAGTTTTAAATTCAAGCTGCATATTTAGATTTCTTCTAAATACAAACGAATCAGTCAACAGTCTCACGCATTTCTTCTCACAAAGCTGAATATATTCCCTTCTTACAAAAAATGTATTCATGAGATAAATCCGCGAAAACACTTGAATAAGATCTCTTTGTTCTTGTAAGCAAATCATATATTTCTTGTCACGCCGTGAAGCGACATAAGCCATTAAATTAACAGACGAAACACTTTGGCTAATACACGCAACAACGGTTTCTAAGTAAACTCCCATCCGAGATTTTTCTTAGGAAGAATCAAAATCCAATCTCTATAAAACACCCATCAAACCTTTTCTAAGCAACAGTTCAGTGTTGGAGAGTTAGCACTACTGCCTTAAAATTATTTTCTACATTTACAAAAACATGCAAATAAACCAGATGTTTGATTTCAAAGAGATACTTAGTTAGGTTTAATTAATACCTTCTTGTTCCTTCTTCTTACCTTCTTGTTTTTTATCTAGTTCCGACCTTATTCAACCATTTCACTAAATTTGATATACGTATTCAAAAACACCCAGTTTGAAAACGGGTGCCAATCAAGAAATAGAAGAGGGTTATGTGAAGAAACGTGTTTTTTTGTTGTTCTTTAAATAATATTAAATGTTTTTGTTGTTGTGGTGTTTGTTAATAATGCAATGTGTGAGAATAATCAAGAACTTAAACATCAACTTCGTCGGTGAGTGAATTGGTTTCATTACTTCCTCCATACATAATCTCTCCACATCCATAATTAGACACTTTTATCATGTAGTATAGTTTTATCGTTTTACAGTCCACTCTTTTCCAAATACATCTGAAGCTGAAAAACACATTCCCTATTTTATCGCAGCTTCGGATATCGAATCGGACTAAAAAAATAATAAAACCAATACATAAAACAGCTTACTTAATAAAAGGAAAATATGTTACAATTCGCTATCGAACACTATCCAAATTATGCCAATTAATTATCCAATATTTAGTGATATCAAATACCTGCTATAGTGCAAATTAAATGTTACAAACACATTTCTCATTATAAAATAATTCACGCTCATCTCGATACTACAGTATGCCTTGGCAGTATTGAAATAGTTATACTTAATTCTTATTGATTAAGACGCCATAGCACATTCCACCTGAGTACATTCAGATATAACATTGCCTACCTTAGCTCTCTGTCTCAAATGTGTCGACTATATAATAAATAATCAACACGGCCTCCACAGTCGAGTGACAAGACGCTTGACTACGCATCCAAAGGTCGTAGGTTCAAACCCGGCGTGCATCAATAACTTTTATTTTATTAATATGTGTCATTACACATTATTTTCCTTATTTCTAATTTTGAAACTGTTAATTCGTTGTGGAATTCCATTTTAATGATCTAATAAAACAAATTTATAACTTTATTCCACTTCTATTTTATGACTGGACCGGTTTCAGCCTAATACTGTTGAATATAATTAAAGTAAAATCATTGTTTACTACCCCTGACATCCCCAAAAATAGTATATAAGCCGTAGGTTAACAACAACATGTACTAGTCTGAAGATGGCCGTCATAGGCTGAAACCGGTCCAGTCATAAAATAAAAGTGGAATAAAGTAATAAATTTGTTTTATTAAAACATTATTTTCATATAAAATAGTAAAAAGTATATTTGCGGCACGTTCCAGAGTGGTGGATACTCTAAGTATCGCCCTGGTGAAAGACCACCATTCAGAATCGAAACGTTGCTTGAAATGGCTTTTAGGCGTGTTTGGTGACCAGATCTGAATAGCCAGGTATTTTTCAAATTTTCTCTTCCTCATGTCCTTCTCCTCTCTACTATCTGCAGCCTCACAATATACCCCAAACGGGGATGCCATAGTCTCACTGGCTCTAGACGGTTGGGAGCAGTTCGGACTCTTGTGCGGTAATCACTTTAAAAAAATATATAAGAAGATAGAGTGTACTAATGTAATGATTTTAATAATACCATTTTTTAATCTTTATTCCACTATTGAATTTAGTATTATTAAAATGGAGTTCCACCACGAATTAACAGTTTCAAAATTAGAAATGTACTAATGTAGACATTTTTGTCGATAGTTTGTACAGTTTCAGAAAAAAATGTCCTGCTATTGCTTAGGGATATGTAACAATGGGCTAATTAAATTGTGTAAAACTTTTGTCTCTTTTTGTGTGGCTCGCTTTTTCTATATTATTTAACATTGATTCAGTTTTTGTAGTTTTATATTTGATGTATCCTTTGTATTTGTATTTTGTAGCGTTGTGACCACTTTGAAATAACTACTTCTTTTGGCAACAGTTCCTACTTCATTCATTGTTCATTGAACAAATACTTCAATTGAAGTCGGTAGTTCATTTTAGCGTTCATTCATCTCAATAACTTTATTTCATTGAACAAATATTTCAATTAAAGGTGGTAGTTCATTTTAGCCTTCATTCATTTAATTGAAAAAAATACTTCAACTGAAGTTGGTAGTTCATTTTAGCCTTCATTAATTTCATTATCTTCATTTCATTGAAAAAATACTTCAACTATAGTCAGTAGTTCATTTTAGTGTTCATTCATTTCATTGAAAGAACCACTTCAATTGGTAGCAGTACAGTTGCGAAGGTTAACTTTACTGTGGCGAGGAACGGGTTCCAGTTTTTTTCACTTTGAAATCTCTACCGACTAGTACGTGCTTTTCGGCGAGGAACCAGTTCTAGTTCTTTTGGTTTTCAAATCTCTACCGACTAGTACTTTTTAGTTTGGCAAGGAACCGGTTCAAGTTCTTTTTTCCAGTTTCAAAGTGCTATCGACTAGTACGTGATTTTGTTGGCGAGCTAATACGTGCTTTTTCGGCGAGTAACCGGTTCCAAAAAGAACTGAAAAAATAAACGGATAAATTCCAATCTCTTTTTTGCGAGTTCTACTTCAATTGAAGTGTTCACTGCGAAGGGTTCATTTTAAAGAACTAACGATTCGTGAAGCATTTACAAAACATTGAAGTTTTTCCCAACGCTAGTATTTTGTTACAATTGTACACTGAATTATAACTAAATGTTTTCACGTAAATGAGAGCATTTGTTTAAACCCAGTATAAACGATTTTCGTAATTTTTGCACTGTTCTTATTTCGACCATGATGAACAATGTTTTTTCTTGATTTATTAAATTTTCACGGTAAAAAGAATTTTCCATTTTATTTTGCCTATCTGAATTCTTATTTTACATTTAACACTGACCAACGTTTGCATGAACCTGTCTTGGTGGTGACTTTTAATGTATTTGCTTTGCCGTGAAAGGCTTTTGGTCGGCTCGGTCTGAGTTAATCAATAAATAAAGTAAAAATAAACATCGCCAGACCGAGGAAAGCGAAGTGGCTAATGATGATAACACAAAACTGTGCCACAAACTTTATCAATTACGTTAATGGTTGATTTCAATGGAAGCCTCCCAGAATGGGATACACGTGTTCTTTGTATCAACACAACGAGGTGACTTCCGTAGTCTAATTAACTAACTAACTAACCATCACGCCGTTTCTCCGCAGGGGTAGGCAGAGAGGACGGACCACCATACAATTTGTATTGGCACACACTCCATGCTTCGTTCACATTTCTACATCGTCTCATACATACTCTTCTGTTATTCTGACTCTTTCCATGCCCCGATTTAAGTATTTGATTCACTTGATCGTGCCATATCGTCTTTCTCGGGTGTCCCTGACTTCTTCTTCCATTCACTTTCGCATGATATATTTTTTTCACCCTCTTTTCCACCTTAACGACCCTTTCTTGATCCTATTCATTACGCTTACTTCAGCCTTGCATTCTTTCCGGATATCGACGTTTTTAATATGGTCATACTTGGTTTTATCGCACAAACGTCCCAGGGATACTACTACTTCCATCCTTCCTCTGCCAGTTCCGTGCTTCACTGCTATACATCAGCACTCCGTTGTAGACTGCTAGCTTCACTTCTTTGGACAATTTCTTATTAGCGCCAACAGCGTTCAGTCTTTCATTAATGGAGTTTCCTGCATTTACCCTTCTTTCAATATCTTCTTTCAATGTGCAATTTATTTTTATTAAATTAAAATGTTATTTTACACTAAATACCTAAAAAAAACCCTTAGACTCTGTGCAGAACCGGGCGGTTCGTTTGATAGATTCTCCCATCTTAACAAACAGATTGCAATCTTTGGAGCACAGACGTCAGGTGGGAATGCTGTCCTTGTTCTACAGGTATTTCAATGGAAGGTGCTCCGAGAAACTTGCGTCATTGATCTCTTCAGCACCGGTGCATAGTCGGGAAACTCTCCAAACGCACGCCCAACATTCGTACACACTTGACATTCAATACATAAGAATGGGTCACTTTTATGACTCGTTCTTATATTCAACAGCTCGGTTGTAGAACAATTTTTCAGCCTCTTTGTTTCCTCCCTTCAGGTTCACTCCTTCCTTTCCTCGAAAAGACCCTCCACATAGCATCCCCAAAGATGATATAGGCCTTGAGTGAAAAAAAATTCCTCAGGTCCTCTTATGTGAAGTTAAAGTGAGAGAGAAAAAAAATGGTACATTCGCGGCACGTTCTAGAGTGGTAAATATTCTAGAACCGAAACGTTCCTTAATGACTTTAGCTATGTTTGGTGACTAAATCCGAATAACCTGAATCTTCCCGACCGTCTTCTTCCCCATCCCCTTCACTTTCCACTACCTTCAGCTTCAAAATATACCCCGATCAGGAATGCCTTAGTCCCACCGATAGTTTCATTAGTTTCGAGTATGTGGTTGGCGAATTCTCTACCTCTATTATACTTATATCTCTCGGTCTCCCTCTACTATATCTTGTATCTCTCTCTACTATATCTTGTATCTCTCTCTCTCTTTCATCACTGTCCTAAATATATCCTGTCTGAATGTAAAATTATTTAGTTGATGTAAAAGCCCTGACGAAGCTTTTGAAAAGCGAAACCTGGTTGGCGGTTAACTCAAATAAAGTGGTGTTTTACAAAGTTTATTGTTATATTTAAATGATATTTATTCAAGACACCATCTAGGTATTCAATATGTGTTCGGGTAGAACTTTAAATATCATCAAAAGATGGCAGCCTAAAATCAGAAGAAATTCTAATATTAATAATTTTTAATAGAAGTATGAGATCGTTTAAAAATGCCGCTTCCCAATAAAGTCTCGATGGCTCAATTGGCATCTACGATCTCATACTAAAAAATGCCACTTTCTAATGAAGTCTTGATGGCTTAGTTGGCAGAGTGTTACTCCCGGATAGGGTAGAGGTTCCGAGTTCGTGTCTCGGTCATGACAATTGTTCTTTTTAGTTTCTTACTTTTTTCTGTTTCATATTTGTGTTTTAGATTATTAATATTATTTAAATATTTGAAAAAATAATTTGCTAGTGCGTTTTAATATGAAAATTTTTTTTGAAGCAAATAAAAGGTAATAAGATTTGAGACGGTTAACATATTAGTAAGTACCTACTTACAAATATCGATTTTTAAGTATTATAAGGTAGCGATAGTACAAACTAAAAACGCTTTATTGAAATATTTTTCGGTAGGTTTCTCATATAAATTTTGAAACACTAGATGCAGATTGAACGGTTAGTCGCTGAGTAGACAAAGGCGTCGGATTCTCACTTGGGCATAGTGGGTTCAAAACGTCTTCTAGCTGAGTCCTCCATCATTGAACAAGCAAAATTTTCCGCCTATTATGATGGCAGTACGAGTTTTTAAAATATTGTCAGTTTATTCGTAACCCGGGAATGTTAGCCATAAATAATCTGCCTTGTGTACCTTTTCTCTGTCCCCTTTAATAAAATTGTACTTTCTGTTAAAATGAAATAAACAGTTTATCCCATAAGTCTTTTGACAACCCGCAAAATCTGTAAATACCAATTTACGTTTATTTATTAACGCCTCGTTTATCTCTGCAAATAGCTTTCAGACAAATTGACTACAGTTTCGCTTCTATTTCTAGCTGTGCAAAGTACCATTGACGAGATGTTTCACAGAATTACTTTAAAGTATTTGCTGTATATCAATAGAATTACTACGCTAGTCATCTGCCTCAGAAAGGTCTAGCCCACGCGCAAAAAAGATGAAATGTTTTCTGTTTTTCATTAGCGAACTGCCGAAAGAAACTTCCCTTTTGGACGATAAGATATGACATTAAAAAAAATCCCTAGTTGAAATGAATCACGTAAGAATGAATATTTTTATGGGTTTTACAATTAAAGTTGACTCGAACAACACATATTTAGGACTGGGTGTATCGGTGCGTATGTATTCACTCCCGACAGCGATATCCTTGAGAAAAGTCACTGAGAAACAGTTAACATTTTGACAGCTTTCGCCTCAGCGGTCATGCTCTAATAGGATCCATTAGTATTTATATTTGGTTTTATGAATGTTTATCTTTATATTAATTCATGCTATTATACACGTTCAAAAAAAATATCCATATAATATTTTGACAGCTTTTGTCTCAGCGGTCATGCTCTAATAGGATCCATTAGTATTTATGTTTTGTTTTATGAATGTGTATCATTAAATTAATTCATTATATTATACACTTTTAAAAAAAAAATCTATATAATATTTTGACAGCTTTCGTCTCAGCGGTCATGCTCTAATAGGATCCATTAGTATTTGTATTTTGTTTTATGAATGTGTATCTTTAAATTAATTTATTATATTATACACGTTTAAAAAAAATATCCATATAATATTTTGAAAGCTTTCGTCTCAGCGGTCATGCTCTAATAGGATCCATTAGTATTTATGTTTTGTTTTATGAATGTGTATCATTAAATTAATTCATTATATTATACACGTTTAAAAATATCTATATAATATTTTGACAGCTTTCGTCTCAGCGGTCATGCTCTAATAGGATCCATTAGTATTTATATTTTGTTTTATGAATGTGTATCTTTATACTAATTCAGTCTATTATACTCATTTAAAAAAAAATCTACATAATATTTTGACAGCTTTCGTCTCAGCGGTCATGCTCTAATAGGATCCATTAGTATTTATATTTTGTTTTATGAATGTGTATCTTTACATTAACTCATGCTATAATACACGTTTAAAGAAATATCTGTAGGTTATGTTTAATTTCTTAGATATAAAAAAATACTCCTTGAGGCCCAATGTTAATTCAAATTAACTGAAGTTTTATCTAGCATTAAATGCTTTATACATGGAAGCAATAATTCTCGTCTCGAATGGTAAATGATAAAAAAGGTAAATTACTACAAGAAAATGTTGTCGAATATACTTTGGTAGTATATAATAAACACATAATTAAGGTCGTAAAAATATAAAAATGTTATTTATTACATTATTTATTTGATCCTCTGACTTTCTTCCTTGAGACTAACTCTGCTGTTATCCTGTCTCCTCCTATTTCATCTCATTATTTAATATTAGGAAGATAATGACGGTTGTATTTTTTTATGGCTGTGGTTTAGTTGATATTAATATGCTGCCACGTGGAAGCTAAATAAGGGTTTAAGGTTAAAGGGAAACCCAAATAAAAACATAGTGGTTCTTGAAAAGAGAGCTGTTTATCTTGTACTGGTCTAGTTCATTTTGGGACGGGCGCAAATATTTAGGTACCCGAGAAGATTTTGTTTTAAAAATAAACGAAATGTAAAAAGTTTCATGTGTCAAGGTGTCAAAAGTCTGAAAATTTTCAAAAGTAGCTTAGCATCATACTCTATGGTCGTAAAATGTTTTGCCAATTTATAACATGGCAATAGATATGATTTTTATTTATGGTTTTAAAGTTTATTTTGTAGAACTCCATTTTAATTTTTAGGTTTTTTACTTTTATTTTAACAATAATTATTTTTATTTTAATTTAAAAAAAAACAGTTTTTTTAGTTAAAAACTCTGCCTCTGAGGGCATTTTGATAAGTTTGATAATGCCCTCAGAAGGCGAAACAGCTGTCACGCGTAAAAATAATTACATCGCAGAGCTTTTTAACTAAAAAACGGTTTTTTTTAAATTAAAATAATAATAATAATTGTTTAAATAAAAGTAAAAAACCTAAAAAAAAAGACATGATTTTACTGAATAAGAGATCTATAGATAATGTCATACCTACTAATGACAAATATATAATCTATTTACAAAAAAATTAAAACGCATCAATGTTTTTATATTTTTCATTTCCCATTGTACTGTCATTAAATTGTTAATCCGTTATATAATCAATGAAAAAAGGCATACGTTATACTTTAAATGAATTAATAATTGTGAAATTATACAAATTAATTAAATATTACTTGTGTACGTGGATTGCCGATTTTTTGAGGGAGAGGTCGATTCAGACGGTTGTTGACGGTATCACCTCTTCCTCTCATTCAATTAATGCTGGCGTCCCCCAAGGATCGGTTCTGTCTCCAACTTTGTTTTTGTTGCACATCAACGACCTTTTGTCATGTGCACCAATACATTGTTACGCGGATGACAGTACAGTTCATGATGGTTTTTTGTTTGACAAGCCCCCAAAGGGCACAGAAACAAAAACGGCTCGGAGGGCTTTGAAGCAGAGAATGGACGAGTACCTTGAGAGAATCTCCTCTTGGGGTAAAAATAATCTCGTCGAATTTAATGTTTCAAAGACCCAATCATGTCTGATTACGACTAAAAGGGATCCAAATGATAATTTAGTCTCCTTCAACGGAAGTAATCTTCCCAACAAACCTTCCATTGAGATGCTTGGTGTAACCCTAAGTGACCAGTTAAGGCACCGGGGCTCCATCGAAGCCAGAGTAAAGTTAGCCTCTCAGAAGTTGGGCGTGTTGTACAGGGCCCGCAGATACTTCAATAGTACACAACTGCTGACCTTGTACAAATCGCAAGTACGCCCCACTGTTGAATTTGGTAGCCACCTCTGGTCTGGAGCCCCTAAATACCTGAAAAAAACCCTTGACTCTGTGCAGAAACGGGCGGCCCGTTTGATAGATTCTCCTATCTTAACAAACGGATTGCAAACTTTGGAGCACAGACGTCAGGTGGGAATGCTGTCCTTGTTCTACAGGTATTTCAATGGAAGATGCTCCGAGGAACTTGCGTCATTGATCCCTTCGGCACCGGTGCATAGTCGGGAAACTCGCCAAACGCGCGCCCAACATTTGTACACGGTTGACATTCAATACATGAGAACGGGTCGCTTTTACGACTCGTTCTTATGTTCAACAGCTCGGCTATGGAACGATTTGCCGGCCTCTGTTTTTCCTCCCTCCTTCAACATGGGCCTCTTCAAGACCCAAGTTCACTCCTTCCTTTCCTCAAAAAAACCCTCCACACAGCATCCCCAAAGATGACATAGGCCCTGAGGGAAATTGTTTTCCTCAAGGCCTCCTGTGTGGAGTTATTGTAAAAAAAAAAAAAAATTTAAATAATATTAATAATCTGAAACAGAAAAGGCAGAAACTAAAAAGAACAATGGTCATGACCAAGACTCGAACTCGGGACCTCTACTCTATCTATGAGTAACACTGTGCCAATTAGGCCAACAATATCTCATTTGAAAGCGGAATTTTTAAACGATCTCATACTTCTATGAAAATCATTAATATTTGAATTTCTTCCGATTTTAGGCTGCCATCTTTTGGCGATATTCAAAGTTATACTGAACACATATTGAATATCTAGATGGTGTCACGATCCAATACTTAAAAATGCCACTTTCTAATGAGTGTTACTCCCGGATAGAGTAGAGGTTCCGAGTTCGAGTCTTGGTCATGGTCATTAATCTTTTTAGTTTCTGTTTTTTTTCTGTTTTAGATTATTAATACTAAAAATAAATAAGCATTAGTGCTTTAAAGTTAATTCCAATTTTAATAAATTGTATGTTATTAAAACATACAATTTATTTGAGAACGCGTAGATTTGAACCCCATACTTCTGAATTTGCAGTCGAAAATCTTAGCCACTCGACCACGGAGGCCGTCCACTGTTAACCCTATCGAAAGAAAAATAAATTGTATCAATGTCGCCCTGTTTTAGGTAAATACGTTTTCCTTTATCCATACGTCTTTAAACACTTAAATTTTGATTAGGGTATCAAACTGTCATCGTCCAATGACATCTCGGAATTGGATTTTTGATCTTCGTGTTACAAATTGATCTAAGCAATCATGTTTCAATTTCCAATTATAAGTTTTATCGATAAAAAGCACAGCTGAACGTTTGTGTATTAAACGAAATATTTTTTGCTATTTCCTATTTATAATGATTTTTATTTACTTATTAAATTATAAGCTGTCATTTCTAGATTAAAAACACCGCCATAGGCGTGGTAATATATCATATTTTTTCAGGAGTGAAACAAATTGATTTGAATTGAAGTTTTTCAAATTGATCCACCTGTCTCGACATGTTTTTTGTCATTCGGCTGTCAAGGTAATTCCATTTGGGCTTTTTCAACCTTTGATATTTTTGTTTTTATGATTTGCAGAGTTATAATTGCGAAAAGTTATATGGAAAGTGTCACACGAAATATTTATCTATGTATTGGGAAATTACGGATATGAATATCTATACAACATCTCCATAATTCAGGTAGTAGAGCTGCTGCCAGTTTAAGTAGTATTGTCAGCTTTGCGGGAAATAAGTTATCACAAAAAGTAAAACTTAAAACAAAACAAAAAACTTTTTTTTTAACATAACCTACCACACTAAGTTATCTGAACTTGTTCTGAGGTAGGTAACAGTGAGTGCATATAAATATACTCGTAGATAGTATAAAAGCTCTAAAAAAACTTGTTTAATTATTTTTTTATTTTATTTAAAAAAAAAAAATAAAATTATTTATTTTTTATTATTTAATTTGAATATTTAACAACAGTAGGCAATTAAGTAAAAGCTTATGAAAAATGCAAAAGTAAATGAATAACAAACAAAATCAAACGAATAATATTCTACAAGGTAGAACGTAAATAAATGGATTATTGGAACCTGAATTCTTTAAAAAAAGGATACGAAAGTAATTATCTGAATTAAACACAAGTTTTTTTGTCGGAATGGAATAATATCATCGCTGGAAAAGCAAAAGGGCTCAAGCTCAGAGCAATAATATACGAGGAGGGATACCTTGTGTAGTCAGAAAAATATTTAGCGCTCTCACCATATATTTTCTTGCTCTGAGGGCTTGTGACATTTTTTTTCAAAAATGAGTTAAATATGCCGTTTTGAACAGTTCTTTTTTCTGCATCGAATTCTCTGACTCTCGTTTGATTCTGAATACTTTTGTAGCCCTTCAGCTATCTGAAATATATTTACGGTTTGGGAGAAGGCTTGACTCAAGCGACACAAATTTGGACCTTTTTTTAGCTTTTTAGAAGGCATTGAATTATTTTTTGTTTCAAAATCCAACCAGGTACTGAAGACTTATGAATTTGATTGTAAAACAATGTGTGCTTTGGTGTTAACTTCCCGAAATGGCGCTTCAACCCTTTTGCCATTCCGGCGATGATGTACATATTTTTTATAGGTGGTTAAATTAACAAAATGCGTGTTTTCAAGAATACCGTATTTTTTACAGAAATGTAAGTAATTTGTTGTATAAAAATGATTTGAGATCAAGGGATATTTCTTAAAAAAAAAAATTATTTCATCAAGGAAATGAAAAATAAATAAAAAATAGAAAAAACAATTATTGTCCACCGTCTTCATAGTATCAGATTTCTAATCAAACAAATTCAAACAACTTCTTTGTTCCCCAGTCGATGTAGTCGCTTACACAGAAATATCATATTACTCTACGAAGTATTTCCCAAGCTGCAGTACCTTCAGGCTGTAGAGATGTAAGGGTCTAGTGCGAAATCCATTGACCTACATAATATGCCTTAGTGCCTCCGGCAATTAAGGGCGAAACACGACAAAATCATCGGCACACGGTACGCTGGCTGGGATATTTAAGGGAAGCTGTAATATGAGGCAAATATTAACAAGTTTTTACGTCCTGTTATGGGGGTGTCTGTGTGCACAAACTAAGCTTAATTTTTCATTATTTTTTTAATTTAATAAAATTTATTTTTGAGTTATATCCAGTTATGTCACATATCAAGGCGTAGTGGGCGGAATCGCTGGAGACGCGGGAGACGGAGAACATGCTAACATACCGAATGGTGATGATGTATTATGTGAGAATTTATCTTTTCTCTTTCTCTCACGGTTTACGACGTGAAAACCCGGAGAAAGTGAATTTATCGTAAATTTGTATAGGTTGGGTAAAAATATTTAGCTCTCTCTCCATATGTATTCTTGCTCTGAACTCAGTACGGACCCCCTTCTTTTTCGTCCAAATTCCATCTTATTCCCTCCGTAACAGTGGTTAATGGGCCTAAATAAAATATTGCTATACGCACCCAAAACACAGTCTAAAATATTTAGGTTTAATTATAAAAATACACCCAAAAAAGCCCTACAGTAGCAAAAGGCAGCCCGCTCACCGGGTAGAAAAGATTACCTCCTCATTAATGTACCTCTAACCACAGTTGACACAGGAAGAGGGACAAATATTTCCTGGACTGTTCAAAATTTCTAGAATACGATATGCATATTGATTATGGTCAGAAAAATATACCGGGAGGTTTTTTGCACACGATTAACTCATAGGTTTAACGGAACTTTTACGTGAACTCGGTCATATTTGTGAAGGGATTTAGTTAGTGATTTTAATAATAATTTTTAACTCTATTCCACTATTTTTTATTAAATACCTAACCGGTTCCACCTTATGACAGGCACCTTCGGACTGGTACAATTTTAAATAAGTCTATGGAATATACATAGCCTGTTCAAAATAAAAGGTGAATTTAGAATTTTCGCGGGCTGTGTACATTCGATTATCGTTTTTTTTTTGTTATGTTGGTAGACATATGTTAGCATTATCAGCCATTTTGGATTAGTGGTTTGTTTTTGACAACTGGAAAGGTTAGTCTCGTTTTTGTGTGTTCTTCGATTTTTTGCTTTTGAAAAAAATGGAACAAAGAATAAAATCCATGATTTGTTTTTCCACAACTCCAGGACGCTCATCGTCATTAACATCTTCTCGGCCTTCTGTAAAGCGCTTGTACCACTTATAAACACTTTTTTGAGACAAAGTAGACTTGCCAAACGCCACAGTCAACATTTTAAGTGCGTTAGAGCACTTAATTTTCATTTTTAACGCAAAATTCAATACATATTCTTTGATCCATTTTTTTCAAAAGTAAAAAATCGGAGAACACACAAAAACGTGACTAACCTTTCCAGTTGTCAAAAACAAACCCCTAATCCAAAGTGGCTGATAATGCTAACATATGATAATCATATGTGTACCAACATAACAAAAAAAATCGATAATCGAATGTACACAGCCAGCGAAAGTTCGAAATTCACCTTTTCTTTTGAACAGGCCTCGTATACTATATAAGACGCGTATTGAGATTCAAAGGGAAGATCTGTGACTTAAGGTTTGTTTTATTACTGACAGAGGTGGTTTTACCATTACTTTCAAAACTACATTCGGGTAGTTTAATCAAAAATATTGGTAAATGTTAGCGAGAAACAAAGAAAGGAACTGTGTTTTCTTTTATGTCATATCACACAGTGCATGCTTTCTATGTCAGCATCAGGAGCGTCTCGTGACTTTTTGGTGTGCTAGAGCAGTGGCTCCCAACCTTTTTGTCGCCGCGGACCTGTCAACGTTTGATAATTTTACCGCGGCCCGCTTTGGGAGGGGGAAGGGGTGCGGGGGACACATTGAATGTAGATTTTTGTTTGTGCGCGGCCCAGTACCATTTGGTCTACGGCCCGGTACCGGGCCGCGGCCCATGGGTTGGGTACCACTGCGCTAGAGTGGTAAGATTGAAAAAAAACGTCATTATTGATATTGTTGTATCAGAAAACATGAATTTGTATGTATTTTTTGTATGAACATTTTTCAGGAATCCGTGCAGTACACCAACAAAACTGAAATATTCTAAAAATCTTCATACAACAAAAAAATATCTTGAAACAAACTAAATATTATTTTCGGCTACAACAACACTAAAAATGTTGTATTTTTCAATCTTAGCACTTTATCACACTAAAAACTCACGAGCCGCCACTTCTCAGCATCATAAAATACATATTTCGTTTAGGCATCACCGCCAAGGTTTCAAGAATTATTAAAACGTACTCGTAGATATGTTTACTACTATGTCACGTAAAAACGTATTACGAGTATCAACCCCTAAAGGCTTGTCATCAACCGTCAACCGTCTAGAGCCAGTGAGACTATGGTATCCCCAATCGGGGTATCTTGCAAGGCTAAAGCTAGAGAGAAAATGAAAAAAATGGGGAGAGAAAGATTGGGAAGTACCTGGCTATTCAGATCTGGTCACCAAACACGGCTAAAGCGATTTTAAGCAACGTATAAATTCTGAATGGTGGTCTTTCACCGGGGCGATACATAAGAGTATCTACCACTCTGGAACGTGCCGCAAATAAACCATATATTATTTTTAATGAATCGAAGTGTTATGACACATATTATTTAAGTTAACTTTATTTGCGCACGCCGGGTTCGAACCCGCAATCTCTGGATTCGTAGTCGAGCGTCTTACCACTCGACTACGGAGGCCGCCAAGTTAGGAATACTGTGCGGCATATATATATAAATTCAAAATGAAGCAAATATTGATGGAGGTCAATGAACTTCATCCACCGCACTCGCCACAGAAGCAACGTCCTAGATTGCTGATTGAATTTATAAATGAATTTATGCAAATTCATTCATCATAAAATATTCAATGTCATCGGCCTGCCTGGGCCTCGGGGTTGAAAGGTCTTAAGGAAACTGACAGCACACTTCTTGAGATTATCTGTTCAGTGGAGTGGGAAGTCATTAGAATTTCTTTGGGATTTGGGTTTTCTATAGAACATTATTTTTACAATCGACGTTGACAAATACTTTGAATACGCATGAAGAATTGTCGGTGAAAATTTTTACACTTCTTTTGTTCGAGTTACTGACAGTGCGTAATCTATCACGATGACTGACGTTCTGCGGGATTAGAATTTTTATTTTAAAATTATCGTTTTTCCTCTTAGGTTTGGTTGTTTGAAACCGCGTCAAAATGTGGGAGGCTGAAACAACGCTTGCTTAGTATTTTCGTGAAAGAAAAATAAAACAGAAAAAAAACATTAGGTTACAACCGAGACTTAAACTCGGGACCTTAAATCTATCCGGGAATAACGCATATACCAATTGTGCTATCGACACATTTTTAAATTTCGAAAAGCTTTAATTGGTTTGTTGATACAACAATTCTTAATGATTTTATTATGTCTCTTTACATCGAATTAAAGGTGAATCAATTTTCATTCAACGAAAGCAAATCAGAAAAGACATATTTTTTCTAAGTTTTTTTTCAGGTTTTTTAATTTTATTTAAACGATAATTTTATTATTTAAATTCTTTTTTTTAAAACAAATTTTAGTAAAAAGCTCTGCGATGTAATTATTTTTACGCGTGACAGCTGTTTCGCCTTCTGAGGGCATTATCAAACTGTCTTTAAACTGAAAATTGTTAAAAAAAAAAAATTAAATAGTATAAATTATTGTTTAAATAAAATAAAAAAACCTAAAAATTAAAATGGAGTTCTACAAAATAAACTTTAAAACCATAAATAAGACATATTTTGATTAATTAAACTCAATTTCCTTCGGGCTACTTGAAAATCAATGTACTTACTTACTTATCTACATTGCACAAGGATAGAAGCAAAGGCAGCAATCTTTTTCATTTAAAATTATTTCTTGAAAAGTTGATAAAACGTTTAAGTGTCGATTCACACCAACGTCCGGTTCCGCTCAGTGACGATATTGTTCCGCAAGAGAGCTTATTGATATGGTATGAATATCAATCAAGGAGTATGTGCCAAGACAAAGGTGTGTGGCAGTATATCCTTCTGCCCACCCTTGTGATATTTAACTACTTAGTTAGTTAAATAATTATTTTGAAGGGTAAAAATACTTACATCGCAGATTTTTTTTTTAAAACTATTTTAAAATCACTAAATAATTTTTTTATTCATTATTCATTATTAAAAATATTATTTAGTGATAAAAAAATGCTGTTTTTTTTTAAAAATCTGCGATGTAAGTATTTTTACACATCAAAATAATTATTTAACTAACTAAGTAGTTAAATATCACAAGGGTGGGCAGAAAGATTTACTGCCACACAAATTTGTCTTGGTACATACTCCTTGATCGATATTTATAACATATCAATAAGCTCTCTTGCGGAACAATATCGTCACTGAGCGGATCCGGACGTTGGTGTGAATCGACACTATTGCACTTTTCTTTCGTGAATATGTTGATAAATTAAGAGATAATTGATTCAAATTGTTCCTAGTTTAATGTACACAAACATTTTGCTATACTTTATTCTCCGTTTCTTTATAATAATCATTCAAAAGTTGAGAATGCTACAGAACCGTTTTTGGAGAATGCTGCCTTTGCTTCTAAGCCCCTCATATATAAAGTTTAGTAAAATATATCATTAGCCTATAATTAAAATATCCGGATATTTTGTAAACAAAAATCCCTTCAAGGGGGCTGCAAAAAACTTAATTTCTAAATTTCATTGTATTATTTATTTTTTTATAGTGAATACCGCACAAGAGTCTTAACTGCTCCCAACCGTTTAGAGCCAGTGAGACTATGGCATCCCCAATTAGGGTATGTTGTGAGGCTGAATGTACCGGGGAGGGAAAGGCAATGAGAAAAAGAAAGGTTGGGCAATACCTGGCTATTCAGATCTGGTCACTAAAGTCGGTTAAAGCCATTTCAAGTGACCTTGTGATACTGAATGGTGGTCTTTCACCAGGGCGATACTAAGAGTATCTACTACCCCAGAACGTGTCGCAAATAAAGTATTTATTATTTTAAATTAATTTAATATGTTGACACTTATTAATTAAATAAAATTCGTTTGCACACGCCGGGTTTGAACCCGCAACCTCCCAATTCGTAGTCCAGCGTCTTACCAATCGACAACGGATCTCGTGATGGAATAAAAATTCAAAATAAATACACTCCTATATCAAATACCCCCTCCCCCAGCATCGCTTTTCCGCAGTAATACGTAAAATTTTCTCATTTACAGTCACTCTTCCAATTTAAAGATCTGCGGAACTGTTTTAAAGGGTTTTCTTCAAATAATATTGTCGCCAGAGAGGCAAAAGGGCTGAAGCGCCATTTTAGAAAGTTGACACCAGAGCACTTTGACACGTTATAGCCTTAGAATATTAACACAAAATGTGGCAAGCAAAACACACACGTTACCAGTAAATTCATCATTCAAATATCGGTCATGTGTGAAAAAGATGGAGATTCATAGAATATATGTGTATGAACGAAACAGATCCGAAGTTAGGACCGCGTTCCATACTTACTTGAAACGACCTCAAGCGACGCGTGACCGTTTAGTACTAAATCGGCTTATACACCGATCACACCAACTAGCGTGATTATTGCTTGCCACTTTGAGAGGGCTACAACGTGTCTATATATATGTAACGTCATTGATTGTGGGTGCAATAATCACATTGGAGAAGGCGGAATATTGTGTCAGCCTTTTGGTAGACCAAGACGGCTTGTGGGATATCGTGTGGGGAGCGAAACACAATGGATCGTTAGAAGAGGAGGGGAATGAAGATCAATGAGGCTAATACTAGAGCTGCATGACAGTAAAATTCATAGGTCTTAATTACCTGATGAATTAAAAAAAATATATACTCGTAAGTTAACTCAGTTACCTGAAGCGACAAAAAGCTTACCAAACTTTTGTCGCTTGAGTCATACCTTCTCCCAAACGGTAAATATATTTTAGATGGCTGAAGGGCCACAAAAGTCTTCATAATCAGACGAGAGTCAGAGCATTCGATGCAGAAAAAAAACCTGATCAAAACTGCATATAAAACTTACTTTTGACCAAAGTGTCGCTTAAGCACTTTTGCTTTTCCAACGACAATACGTCTTCTCTGTTACGACTTAGCTAGCTAATATTTAGCAGTACTTACCAGTTACGTAGACCATGGTCGAGTGGTAAGACGCTCGACTACAAATCCAAAGGTCGCGGGTTCAAACCCGGCGCCAATAACTTTTATTTAATTAATTTGTTAACACATTTATTTCATACGAAATAATAACAAGTGTATTTGCGGCACGTTCCAGAGTGGTAGATACTCTAATTATCGACCTGGTGAAAGACCACCATTCAGAATCGAAACGTTGCTTAAATTGGCTTTAAGTGTTTGGTCACCAGATCTGAATAGTCAGGTACTACCCAACCTTCGTCTTCCCCATTTCCTTCCCCTCCCCACTACCTTCAACCTCACAACATACCCCAATTGGGGATGCCATTATCTCACTGCCTCTAGACGGTTGGGAGCAGTTGAGACTCTTGTGCGGTTTTCACAATAAATAATAAAATAAAGAAATGTATGTACTCGTATAATATGATAATCCCTTTGAATTTGTAAATTATCTTGCTAACGTAATTATTTACTAGTCGGACGGTATCTACTACCTAACTCAAGTCAGGCTTTGACTAGGGAAAAAATATTCAAAGAAAATATTCGTTTCAAAACCGCTAAGGGTGGTTACCACGACCCTAACATTTTTGCAAAAAAACACGTACAGATTTTAATGCAATTATATTCAAGGCTTTATTTCTTAGTTCTTTTCGACGGTTTTTCATATTTAAGTAATGGTAAGTTATTCAAAGTTGATATTATCAAAGCCGTCTGAAAAATCTGTCAGTTAGTCCGTCATTTTTTTTTGCTCAAATTAGAAAACTAACTTTTTTTGTAAAGCGAAAAATCGGGCGGTAATTTTTTGTAATATTATTTATTTATTTAACAAATATTTCATTAAAAAACAGTTGTTCACCAAATACATTAAGAGATGAATGATATAAAAATATTGTAGATACATGCATAGTGTAAGAAAATAAACTAAACATTTGTTTACACCACACATATAACCGTCGTGGCGCTTTTGCAGCTGCCTGACGTGTTTTAGTCTTTCTCGTTATTTTTCGCCAAATAAGTAGGATATTTCACAAATTACATTTTTAAAACTACACCAAAATTACCATTGTTGTGTATAGGTTAAGTGAATAAACCTTAAATAATTTTAAAGTGAGTGTTTTAAATGCAGTGCCATAGCCCGAGAATGGTCACTTGCTTTGACCCTTGTCCAGATGTGTTCTTTCGACCGCCGGCCCGGGAACCGGCAGGGGGCCGGGGGAGTGTCGATCTCGACCGACTGACTGTTTCCGAACGCGAACGAACCAGGCATACAACAAATCACCCAAGTGACACCCTTACGACAACCAGATGACATTTGCCCACGTTGATCAAAATCTGTTAGGGCGGCCGCATTCCATCTTACATATACATTAAAATTTAACAAGATCTGTACAAGCGCCCTTGAGGTGATTTTTCACAAAAACGGCGCTTAAAAATCATCCAAATATTATATAGACAAGGCATTATATATCTGGAAGAGTTATATTAGTACAAACCTAAGAGTATGTAGAGAGGTAACAATTCAAGGCAGTGTAGTCAGTTTTTGATGATATTTACCTGACTCGGCGGACCTGGGCGTGGCTAAGACTAAGGCTAAGCTATTTAAACATCCATTCATATCACATATGTTTTTGTTTATTCGTAAAACCACTTTTTCACAGAATTGTAATAAACAAAAATATAGCATATAACCTAAAAAACCGTTTAGCTGTGTCAAGTTTAGTGGCATAATAAAAAATGTGGGCGGAGTCCCGCGGTGACTTAGAAGCCCAAGATCATCTTGACTGTACATAAAAGCGGTGTATTATATTTGTTGTCTCTTTCTCTCTCATGGTGTACGACCTAAAAACCCGGAGAAACTAATTTATCGCAAGTTTGTATAGGTGGGGTCAAAACAATTAGCTCTCTCTCCATACATTGTTACTCCGAGGTACAAACTGAAGGAGTGCGACGAATTATACATGATATAATAACGCAACTAATGTGAGCAATGAAAAAAAAGATAAGATATAAGAGAGGTTCATTCTTGTATACATGTTATGAGATAATCGTTGAATTGGCAAGTGTAAAAATGTGTTAAAACTATTTTATTTAAGAGTATGTAGATCGTTATGTACCTAACAGTCACTCTTGTACGTATATCAAGTGATAGTGACAGAATTCTATATATGTCCATCTAAATATAATATATCCAAGGTAGATGCAGCTTCATTAAATATTACCATCTAGCGTTGTGACCACTTTGAAAGAACTACTTCAAAGAACTACTTCAAAGAACTACTTCAAAGAACTACTTCAAAGAACTACTTCAAAGAACTACTTCAAAGAACTACTTCAAAGAACTACTTCAAAGAACTACTTTAAAGAACTACTTCAAAGAACTACTTCAAAGAACTACTTCAAAGAACTACTTCAAAGAACTACTTCAAAGAACTACTTCAAAGAACTACTTCAAAGAACTACTTCAAAGAACTAATTCTTTTGGCAAAAGTTCCTACTTCATTCATTGCTCATTAAATAAATACTTCAATTGAAGTCGGTAGTTCATTTTAGCGTTCATTAATTTCATTGAACAAATATTTCAATTGAAGTTGGTAGTTCATTTTAGCCTTCATTCATTTCATTGAAAAAATACTTCAATTGAAGTCGGCAGTTCATTTTAGCGTTCATTCATTTCATTGAATTACTTCAATTTGCAGCAGTACAGTTGCGAAGGTGAACTTTATTTTGACGAGGAACCGGTTCTAGTTCTTTTCACTTTTAAATCTCTACCGACTAGTACGTGCTTTTTCAGCGAGGAACCGGTTCCAAAAAGAAGTGAAAAAATAACCGGATAAATTCAAATCTCTTTTTTGCAAGTTCGATTTCAATTGAAGTGTTCACTTCGAAGGGTTCATTTTAAAGAACCAACAATTCGTGAAGCATTCACAAAACATTGAAGTTTTTCCCAACGCTAGTACCATCGTTTTATATGTTGGCGTGTTTTTGACATAAGGTCACTGTTTTTTACTCGCAACAAAAATTCCATGATGAGCTAGAGTACCATATTTTTTTGATTATTCAATTGATCGGTTGGACACTACATTTTTGGCGCACTGGTGATAAGGGGATTAACGACGCTTATTATTCTGTGCACTTTCCACTTAGATGCTGGTAGAACCTTGGTAGAACAGTTCTGAATTCTTCCTTAATGTCCATGCTTTAAAGACTGCACAGATTAAGTCAACTATCAAACAGACGTTTCTGCACAGAGTGAAGTGAGAGAGTTTTTTTCAGGTATTTTCGTGCTCCAGCTGCAACTGGGTAGTTACTACCCTTACAAAATTATATTGGCATCATTAATTGTGGTAATCGAACTAAATATACTTAGTAGGTTAATTTAATGAGATCATTTGTAGAATTTTCAATAGGTATTTCAGTCAATTTGCTTGAAATTACTTTAGCTTTGTATATCGATTAGGTCTGAAGAGTGAGAATTTTTTCAAAAAATTCAAAAAGTGTTCTTTCTCCTTCACTACCTCACAACATTCCCCAAATCAAGGATGCATTAGTCTATTGTACAGTATTGACGGCCTCCTTGGTCGAGCAAGAAGACGCTCGACTACGAATCCCAAGGTCACGGGTTCAAGCCCGGCGTGCGCAAATTACATTTATTTAATTAATATGTGTCATAACACATTTAATTCATATAAAATAATATAAACTAAAATTGCGGCACGTTCCAGAGTGGTAGATACTCTAAGTATCGCCCTGTTGAAAGACCACCATTTAGAATCGAAACGTTGCTTGATTTAAATGGCTTTAGCCGTTTGTGACCAGATTTGACGGCCTCCATGGTCGAATGGTAAGACGCTCGACTACGAATCCAAAGGTCGCGGGTTCAAACCCGGCGTGCGCCAATAACTTTAATTTAATTAATATGTGTCAAAACACATTTAATTCATATAAAAATAATAACAAGTATATTTGCGGCACGTTCCAGAGTGGTAGATACTCTAAGTATCGCCCTGGTGAAAGACCACCATTCAGAATCGAAACGTTGCTTGAAATGGCTTAAGCCGTGTTTGGTGACCAGATCTGAATAGCCAGGTACTTCCCAACCTTCCTCTTCCCCATCATCTTCCCCTCCCCACTACCTTCAACCTCACAACATACCCCAATTAGGGGTGCCATAGTCTCACTAGCTCTAGACGGTGGGGAGAAGTCGGGACTCCTGTACGGTATTCACCATTAAAAAAACACAAAAAAATGATTCTTAAATTTTAACAGCTTTTCACGCTTTCAAAATTTATTTCAAAACTTGATTTCTACTTTGATTCTAAAGTGAAGGAAAAACTTCCGCAAAAGGCCGCATTGATTTTATTTAAAAATAGGGAGTAACATCCTCCCAATCGAGTGATCCGTGTCATGCAAAGCCTTTAAATAGAGCCTCGAATTTCACGTCACGTAGATACACCCTCTCGTATTTAGCCCCCGATCCATTCCCTCAAAGTGACTTGAGTGAAAAAAGCGGTTAACGGGAATACGCAAGCGGAAAACAACTTTATTATTCATAAAAGGTGTTTTAATAATGAAAAGAACAGCTTTTGTTTTCACCCCAAAGTGTGCTTTGAGGTGGTATTTTGCGAAATAGTAATAAAAAAAATCATCTGTTATTTATGCATCTTCAGGTTTTTAGAGTTAAAATCGTTCAGTTTCATAACAAAATCGCGGAGTAACTTGACTTGCCAAAATGAAAAAACGTATTTTTTTTCTAAGGAACCACCCACATTTTTTCTTGACGGTGGTAATTTTAAGAAAATCTACCACTCTGAAACGTTCCGCAAATATGGTATGTATTGTTTTATGTGAAAAAAACAGGTGATATTTAAATATATTTGCAAGATTTGACCTACGAGTATTATCCTTCCCTTTAGTGTGCTAAATTATTCTTCGTGTTCCGGCGCTGTGTAATCATTACACAGGTAATAATTTGCGATTTTAAATGAGAAAAATAAGAATGTTTATAGCCAATCGCTTAAACTAATCACATTTGATGTCAAAGAACAAAACAGGTTTCAAATTCTCCAAAATAGAGCAATGAGAATTATACTTGGGCGAAATAGATACTCAAAAGTAGCTAAAATGTCAGAGGAACTAAATTGGCTGACAGTTAAACAGATGCTGACATTAAACACATTGATTTTAATACATAAAATGAAAAACAACTTGTTACCAAAGTATTTTTCTGACAAAATTATCTACAATGTTGATATTCACAAGTATAATACAAGGGCATACAAAGAAATTAGACTACCAGAAAAGAATAAAGCCAACACCCAAAACAGCTTACTATATAAAGGAATTAAATTGTATAATGCGCTGCCGGAAACCATCAAAATTATGCCTATCAATAAATTTAAAAAAGCCTGTAAAAATTATTTAAAATGCATGTAAATCAAAATAATAAGTAGTGTTTGAGTTAAACTATTATTAGTCAAAAAGAAAATGAAATAATTAGATACTTGTAAACTTAAATGTACAAAGTAATTAAAATAAAAATAAAAATAAATGAAAATTAAAAAAAAGTGATAATAATTGAAATTTAAAAGCTAAAAACATGAAAAAACCATCGGTTGACGCTCACAAAACGTGCGAGAGGCCACTTCCAAGTAATGCCCGAAAAGGAAGTCGAGTAAGAGTGAGATGTGAACAGCGTCGTATCTTCCCGCACACTCTTCGTGTATCTTCGCATCCTATGGCGGATTTTAAAAATGAATCTACCTACGTCCCACTAGTACACGTTTCATTGTGTTGATAAATTTATTCCCGATTTTCACAAAATTTCTCATATGTGCCCGATAAGTGCTAATTAATGAAAACACTATTTTTTCATTCAATGCGTTAATGTATTATGGAGGAATACCTAAAATCTGAAGCCAGTATTTATGATGGTTATAGAGATATTAAAGTTATTAGAAGAAATGTGTAGTTGTTACACATCATAGTTAACGAAAGGTTAATGATTTTAATAATACCAAATCTTTAACTATAATCTACTATTTTTATTTATTTAAGACCTGTCCGGTTTCACCTCATGACGGGAATCTTCAGACTGGTACAATTTGAAGTAAGTCTATGGAATATATACTATTAGGTCCAGAAGTGATTGGTATTGATATTCATGGTGAAACGTCTGTGACTTTAGGATTTTAGTTTTATGACTGACAGAGCTTTACTATACCTTCAAAAATACAATCGGGTAGTTTTATTACCTTCTGGGAGACGGTTTACACGGGGTGCGTTAGATGCGTTTGTGTTTTTTTTAAATTTGTTTAATATCTATAGTTTGCTATCTTTATAGTATATTAACAGTTGGCTGTTTTTTAATGTTCTCGTTGATTTTTCCGTCTATGTTTGGTTAGTGTATTTTGTAGAAGGTATATTTACATTGGTGGTTTGGTAAAATATCATAAAAAAATAATAATGGGTACACATCAGGGTATTGGCTCCGGCTTATTTATGAGAATAATGTATTCCTGAAGATTCCGATTCGCGACAGTCAACCCTTAGATTGGCAATGTCATCGGCTATCGGCAGGTTGAAGGAACCAAAGCGCACACCAGACGCTAAGTTCAGAGAGCGCGCTGAAGGAATGTCAGATCCTCAAGCCTGGAATGGACTACCACATGATCTGAGAGTAATAAAAGACTCGACAGAGTTCAGAGCCAAACTCAAAACCCTTTTTTTAGAAAAAAAACATATCCACAATCAAGATGTAAAGCCTAATAGAATTTCTGTTCAAACCAAGAAAACTTTTCAGACTCTCATTCCTTAAATTCATTAGAAGATTTTTCACCATTATCTGTTCTTCACTACGAAAAATTAAAAAAATACCTCCGGTATAATATATTTTCAATTTTTTCGAAGGAAGCAAAAACTTGGGGGTGTGACATTGTATATTAAATAAAACAATAAACTTTGTAAAACACCACTTTATTAGAGTTAATCACCAACCAGGTTTCGCTTTTCTCAAGCACTTCAGGGCTTTTAAAAGCGAAACCTGGTTGGTGATTAACCCTAATAAAGTGGTGTTTTACAAAGTTTATTGTTTTATTTAATATATATTTTCAACTTGCTCTCATGCCCTAAAAAAAATAATAAAATATTAATATATTTGTGTAAGAGTCAGCTAAATTTTGAGTTATTATGATATGGTGATTGTGTCCTGCCAGAAGTGACCTACTAGGTTAGTATATTGCTGCATATATTTATATAAACTAAGAATTAATATTAAGTAGAAATTAAGATTTGTACAGCGCCCTGGAGGTGATTTTCACAAAAACGGCGCTGTACGAATTATCTAAATATTATTATTTTTATATTATCTAGATTTCCTATTAGATTTCTGCGACAAAAATGCCAGATTACAATTTAGTGAAATATAATCCAGTATTGTATATGTACATGGTATAATTTCGGGAAATAAGATATAATAAACCACGACCTATTGTTTTCTCCATATAATTTTTATCTTCTTCGCTCTCCCCAGAAACATTCTCCGAAAAACCTCTTATTCTGAACACTCCCGTTTTGAAGAGGGATTCTAATATCACCTCAAACAAGAGTTTTATGCGATACTTAATTTAAAAATACAAAGTTAAATACTGAAATATGAATATACTTATGCCTAAGTATTGATAAAAACAAATTACCTACGATTATGTCATGAAAACGCTATGATAATCAAGGTCAAATACTACATATTGTAATGATCGCAGATGCGACCGACAAATGCTCCTTGGGTAAGGCGCGCTTTTGTTGGGGGATGTTGAATAAAATATAATCACTTTCTATTGAATACTTCTTATTTGAACAATTTGTATAATATTATAATTAAACTTCATCTGAACGTGGTTTACTACATAGGAGTGAGATGAGAATTTAAATAGGAATGGGAATAGAATAGTAATAATAATGGGTGCTTTTACAGAAAAGCTCTGGTTTTATACCCGCATAATGGGTATGGTCAAACTAAAAGTATCATAGTCCAAACATGTGGTCTATGGAATAATACATGTTGAAAGGAATTTTAGAAAGCGATGTTAGGATATAATTTATTGGACAGAAAGACATTAAGGGATGCAATTAGGATACAGTAGGAGATTGGTAAGAATGTTTAGTGACATGGGTAAGCTGCAGATGTGCTGAACTAGTTGGCCCATTACCTTAGAGTATATAAAGTAGTAACTGTCCAAGGCAGTGAAGTCAGTTTTTGATGATTTTAACCTAACTCGGCGCACCTGGGCGTGGCTAAGACTAAGGCTAGAATATTTATACATCCATTCATATCACATATCGACATAATGTTTTTGTTTATTTGTATAGCCACTTTTTCAAAGTATTTTTATCAACAAAAATATAGCGTATAACTTAAAAAACCGTTTAGTTGTGTCATGTTTAGTGGCATAGTAAAAAATGTGGGCGGAGTCCCGCGGTGACCCAGGAGCTTAAGATCATTGCGACAGTATATAGAAGCGGTCTATGAAATTCGTTGTCTCTTTCTCTCTCACGGTGTACGACGTGAAAACCCGGAGAAAGTGATTTATCGCAAGTTTGTGTAGGTTGGGTAAAAATAATTAGCTCTGTCCACATATATTGTTACTTCAAGCCCATTACAATATGTTCAAACGCCGCCAACGTCGCAATAGATTATTCTCTGTTCACTAGACTACACTAAATATGTATGCTGTGAGCTGTTGTCCGTTAAAGTGGCTAGTTTTAGTTGGTATCTTTGTTAGTGTCTAAGGCAGTGCTTTTACAGAACAAATCCAACAGGAATAAGTAATATTTCTTGGTGTTTTTATTATTAATTAATCCGCTGTTTTTCCTACTGCCTACCCCGATCAAAAAATATATACATGCCCCTGTTTGTATATATGTACTGAAAAATGTTTATATTAATTCGTTCATTCATATTAGGACATTGACCTACATCTGATAGTATCTGATAGTATTAATACACTAAGACGTCTTCTGTACATAATTCGTTAGATCGCCGTGTGGGGCACTAATGTATGCAAAAACAATACTGGTAATTTGCGCTTACATGTAAAAAAGTTTGAAATTTTATTCCACCTACGCTGCTACAGAATTTAGTCACTATGTCCCTTTCGACGTGTGTATCAAGACTAAACTAGTAAATACATAATATCGTAAGCGGGGTGTGTAAATATCGAAAGATCATTACTGCTGATAGATCAAAAGTGTGTCTAGTTTTTTTTATCCATGTATACCAGAGTTAATCATATTACAGCCTCCGTAGTCGAGTGGTGAGACGGTCGACTACGAATCCAGAGGTCGCGGGTTCAAACCCGGCGTCAAAATTCAAAAGCTTTCATTCAATCAATATGGGTCATAATAAAAACGTATATATATAAACTGAAAAAGAACGTATATATAAACTATAAAGTTTATATATATACGTTCCTGAAGAAGGTTAAGTTTAACCGAAACCGGTCGAATTGTTATATGTGTATAAATAAAGTGGCTTAAAACTAAAATATTTTTTATTTAAAAAATAAACAAAAACATCATGTCGATATGTGCTATGAATGGATGTACAAATACCCTAGCCCTGGTCCTAGCCACGCCCAGGGTTAGCTAAGTCCAGAAAACCTTGCAAAAACTGACAACAGCTCTTTCTTGTATATTATTGCTCTGAGGTTAAAACCATTTTAAACCAAATTTAGATTCTGAATGGTGGTCTTTCACCAGCGCTTACTTAGAGAATCTACCACTCTGAAATACTTCGTTATTTCTAGAAGTTCTATACCTTCGATTCCATTCTGTCTTTCGATTGAGGTTAGATTATTTATACAATGTCGATCGACATCATCACGAAAAGCGATAGAGCGTTAAATTCAAGGCAATAATATGAATGTCAGCATAAAAGCTTCCCCCCACGAACACGTGCGCCTGCGAGCTTTCACGTGGTCGTAAAGAAATGAACTAATATTAAATTTATAAATACCTTGAAACATACATAAATCCTTTGAGTAATAATAAATATGGAGGGAGAGCTAAATATTTTTACCCAACCTACACAAATTCACGATAAATCACTCTCTCCGGGTTTTTACGTCGTAAACCATGAGAGAGAAAGAGACAAGACAAGTTGTCACATAATATCGCACAACTTTTAGGTATGTAAGCATGTTTTTCGTTTCCCGCGTCTCCGGCGACTCCGCCCACTACGTTTTTTTATGCGGCATAACAGGAAATAACTTTTTTTTTAGGTTATATCATATATTTTTGTTTATAACAATACTGTGAAAAAGTGGTTATACAAATAAAAGAAACATTGTGTTGACATGTGCTATGAATGGATGCAAAAAGTTGTATCCATAAAACTCTAGCCTCGCCCGAAGCAGCAAAAAATCAACAATCCTGACTACACTGTTTTGCAAAGCTATCCACCTGTATATTATTGCTCTAAGGATCAACCCCACGTCTACTTTTATAGATGAATGGTTATCGAAGCTTGATTTGACACAAGCACAGTACTTATACAGAAGCTTTGCTTGCATACAGCGTGTTTCAAACTTTTAAATAGTATTCATATATATTTTTGTTTGTTTTATGTGAAACCCGCACAAGAGTTTCAGCTGCTCTTAATCATCTGCAGCCAGTGGGACTATGGTATCTAACTCGACAAAAATAACACAGTTTTTGGTCTTTTATACATAAACCTACAGAGGGAGAACACAATATAAAATAAAATAAGAGAACAGTAAGAAAACAAAAGAATAACATTTAAATTATTAAATCATGAAAAAATAACTTTGCATAAGACCACAAATTTTGTTTTAATTTTAATGACCGACCAGTTTCGCTTAGCCTTAGTATCATCAGGGTAAAAAAATAAACTTAAAAAATACAAAGTGTGCGGTTATACGAGTATATACATACAGAGAAAGAACAAATTATATAAAAAATATTTAAAAAAAAAAAACGAAACACTAGAATAACATTTAAATTAAAACAAAAGAACAGAGAGAAACAGAAAGATAATTTGAAGCTTTATTTGTTTTTCCGTTTAAAGGCCTGCATGGTCGAGTGGTAAGACGCTCGATTATGAATCCAGAGGTCGCGGGTTCGTACTATTTAATTGATTTAAAATAAAGACCACCATTCAGAATTGAAACATGGCTTGAAATGGCTTAAGCCGTGCTTAGTGACCAGATCTGAATAGCCAGGTACATCCCATTCATATCCTTCCTCATCTCCTTTACCTCTCCACTAGCTTATGCCTCACAACATACCCCCATTAGAGTTGCCATAGTCTCACTGGCTCTAGACGGTTGGAAGCAGTTGAGACTCTTGTGCGGTATTCACGTAAAAAATAAATAAATAAACAATAGAATAACAGTTAAATAACATCAAAGAAACACATAGAAAGATAATATGAATTGAAAGAGGCAAAACTTCAAATGAGAACGTGATAAAAGAATAATGATAAATTTTATGAAAATATACCTAATATTGGACAACTGGACAAATTTATCTGATGATTAAGAATATTAAAATTATTTTAATGGCTTTCTTTATTTAAAGTGCTTCTAAATTATGAAATCTGTTGCCATGACCATAAAGGATTTCCCATGACCCTATATCAAACACTTGCATGTAAACATCAATCCTCTTTGCCTAATCATCCTTCAGAACAAGCGAGTTCCTCAGAGAAGGCTTTCTTCAGCCGAGTTCGTCCGACAGCGATAAGGGATGGAATGCCTCTAGTCGCGATTATCTTACGGATAAGCCTTTGTTTCGTATTTCATTACACACACGAGTTCCTCGAACCCTTTGGCTCCAGTCTATAAATAGATGCCACCCGATAGCGTAGGATTTATTTGGAGGATGTGTTGCACCCTTGGAGTAACGTTACAACAGGTTTGTCTAATATTTTGAACCAACCTATATAAATTTGTGATATATCACTTTCTCCAGGTTTTTACGGCATATACCATGAGAGAGAAAGAGACAAAAAAAATCGTCACATAATATCGCAGCACTTCTAAATATGTAAGGATGTTATTCGTCCGCGCTAACCTTACCTCATCGAGTCGCATCACTTACGTCAACGGATTTTTAAGTTATTTACTATATTTGCGTTTGTTAACAAACTCGCTGTGGTTAAACAAATAAATCAAATATGATGGTGATATGTGCTATGCGTGAATGTTCAAATAAAATCAAACGAATATTATGAAACATCACTTTTCAGAGGTATTTCGACAGTTTGAAATATTTTTGATCGACTTTTTACCGAGTCGATAGAAAGAGACAAATATATATGAAACGATGTTGGATAGCCTATTAGTAACCGCCCACATGGAATTAGGACATTTTTAATATACTCGTATGTGTATTTGAACACATTAAACAAAACAAAATCAATACACCATTAAAATGATTTATAAAGTCAAAATATCACACAAACACTAATAACAAAAGGTTTGCCTAACAAATGATGGAAGCTTTTTGTTGATTTTAGCATTTAAGTATTTTAACTAACTAAAATAGGAAATAACCTCAATATTTGTTTACGTAAGCTATGCAACTCGATGATGTGAACTTAGCACGGACGGAGATCATTCTAACATTCTAAAAGTGCTGCGATATTATGTGATGACTTTTCTTGTCTCTTTCTCTCTAGCGGTTAACGACGTAAAAACCTGGAGAAAGTGATTTATCGCAAATTTGTATAGGTTGGGTAAAAGTATTAGCTACTTATACCGTTACTCTCAAGTTTCAATAAACTTTCTAAGGTTGTATATTATATAAAGCGTTAGACAGTAAGCTAAGTTTTTCTCCATTTTTTTTTTAATTATCTTAAATCTTCTAGCTCTCCACAGCTGTACAGTCCTAGCATCTGTTACAGCATCCCACTTCCGGCTCTAGCGTCGTTGACACGCAACACCACACAACATGGCGGCACGAGACACGTCAAAACCACTACAGCTGAATTTCTACTGCGAAAAGGCGGACACTCACAGGTAAACCACTTTCAAGTCTTCGTGGGAATGTGGACTTTGCGATGAAAGAAAATTTATGTATTTATAAACTAATAGACTATTGTCCAATTACAAAAAAATACATAACACGAAATGGGGAAAAAAACAACAGAAAAAGAATAGCACATACATAATATTATAATGAAGCAATGACAAAAATAGGACAAAATATACATAAGAAAGAACATTCGAGTCAAAGCCAAGGTCAAGTCAAAGTTTTGGTAGAGTCGTGAAGAATGACAAAAATCATTTCAACTGGTACTAAAAATTTCTAAGACCATGACTTGAGTTAACAAGTCTCTACATTCTGGACAGAGGAGAATGATACCCATAATTAGTAGAGTGATGATTGAGGAACAGCAACTCATTGTTTCCGAGTCTACGGCAAGGAATGTTGAACACGAAGAGTTGCAACAAAGAAGGTTTTAGTTTTATTTATTTTATATTGGTTTCTTTGTACATTCAAGTTTACAAGTAGCTAATTATTTAATTTTCTTCTTAACTTTATAATATTTTAACTTATATACTACTTATTGTTTGGAATTATGTACATTTTAAATATTTTTTACAGGCTATTTTGAATTTATTGATAGGCATAATTTAGATGGTTTCCGGCAGAGCATTATAAGATTTCATAAGGTGAGTCAATTATACTCGACGGCCTCCGTAGTCGAATGGTAAGACGCTCGACTACGAATCCAGAGGTCGGAGGTTCAAAACCGGCGTGCGCAAATAAATTTTATTTTGTCAATGTGTGTCTTTAAGTATCGCCCTGGTGAAAGACCACCATTAAGAATCTAAACGTTGCTTGAAACGGCGTAAGTCATGTTTCGTAACTAGATCTGAATAGCTAGATACTTTTCAACCTTCCTTTTGTCCATCTCCTTCCTCTCCCCACTACCTTTAGCCTTATAAAATACCCATTTTGCGGCTGCTATAGTTCCACGGGCTCCGAACGGTCTTTTTTTTAAGCAGTTTTTTTTAGTGCATACCGCACAAGAGTCCCAACTGCTTCCAAAGAAAAACAATTTTTTCCGGGCTACCAATAACCTGACAACTTGTGAAAAACTCCTTCTACCATCACAATAAGTGAAAGATGTTGCTTTTGCAATGATGGAAAATTAGTTAGAAGAAGAATTAAGCCCACGACGCCCAAGTGGGAATCCGATGCGTTCGACCACTCATCTACTAACCGGTCCAAATAAAATATTCAACTATTTAATCACAAAAGATCCCTTAATTGTGTTCTTATCAAATAATTATTTGAATAAACGTTTTATTAATAAGAAAAAGCTTTTAAAACTTTACAAAAAGCACTTTGACGTAATTTTATTATCACTGTTAATATAACTTTAAGCATTTCTAAAAAACATTCCAAAAGTTGAACCAGAGATTTTAATACAGGTACGAAATTCGGGTGGGCAGGTACTTTCTTTAAAGATTTAAGTCAAATTTGAATAATGTTTCGTTTTTTAAGGGTAACCCATCTTAAATATTAAATAAAATAAATAAATATTCCAGATAGATATATAAAATAGTAATACCAATAAATTAAAAGTAACTTTTACACTGTAACTATTAAAATCATGCAACAATACTGATGAATATAATTAAAGTAAAATCATTGTTTACTACCCCTAACATCCCCAAAAATAGTATATAAGCCGTAGGTTAACAAACACTTGTACTAGTCTGAAGATGGCCGTCATAGGCTGAAACCGGTCCAGTCAAAATAATAAAAGTGGAATAAAGTTACAAATTTGTTTTATTAAATTATTAACTTTTTAAGGGTTGTTAAACGTAACAGGTTAACACGTTCTTTGCTGACACCCCTCGTTGTGCGTTGACATGTGACCGGTATGCGCACAACGCGCCACGCGCGCTGCGTTGCCTTTTCGCTTTGAACATATCTAAAACAGACGCAGCCATGTGGTTTTGAGTCGTTCCACAGGAAACCCGTCACCGTTCGTCAGTTTTAATTGATTCGTCATTCATATGCCGTTAATATATACGAATTTTAGTTAGCAATGAACCTGTTAAACATCTCATTGATCGAAATAAATAAATCTGAAATTTGCGGATGGGTTTTATACCCTACTGTCAAATTTATTAATATCTGAAAAATTGATATTTTCACTGTTGTACAAAAATTCCAAGCTGCCAGGATTAATTGGGATTATGGCAACCCCAATTCGGATAATATCGTGAGGCTGACAGAAAAGTCGAGAAGAAAAGAGACGGAGAAAATGAAAAGCCTGTGAAAGAAATGTCTGTTTATTCTCCTGGTTTTTTATTGGCTTTCACGTTTTTCAATATTAAATTTGTCCAGTAGCCCAATATTAGGTATATTTCCCGAAAACTTTCATTATTTTTTTTACGTTCTCAGTTGACGTTTTGCCTCGTTAATTTTATATTATCTGTCTCTTTCTCTTTGTTCCTTTATGATAATTTTAACACTATTCTTTTGTTTTATTACTGTTCTCTTATTTATTTCATTTTACACTGTGTTCTTCCTCTGTATATAAGAGTATATATTACCACACACAATGTATTTTTTGCTAAGTTTGATTTTGTACCATGATGATGCTTAGGCTAAGCGAAACTGGTCAGTCATAAAAAAATAATATCAAATCAGTGGTCTTATACCAAGTTTTATTTAATTTTTATTAAATATATCAAACCACAAAGTGATTGCTTTATACGAAAATAAAATATTGTTATTTATTTTAAAGAAAGATAAACATTCTCGGGTTACGAATAACCTGACAATATTTGAATAACTTCTCCTGCTGCCATCATAAGAAGCGGAAGATGTTGCTTGAGCAATGACGGAGGACTTAGCCAGCAGAGGAATTGAACGCACGACGCCCGAGTGGGAATCCGACGCGTTTGTCCACTCAGCTACCGACCGGTCAAGTATAATTATTATTATTACTTTTACGATTAAACCTGAACACATAATGTGGGTAAAAAGCCACAATACCTAGCGTAAAAACCTACTTTTTAATATGTTGCTTTAGTGTAGAGATTTGTGGTATTTTTTTTTAAACTTTGAGCTTATAATATGAACTAAGTAGAATACTTCTTATAAAGCATAATGATTAAAGCTTTCTTTTCCGTTGGTTGAGTTGAAATAAAATATCTTTTCTCTGATAGATATCACTTTTGATTCCGAAAAAGGATGTCGACTTGAAAGCTCTTTCTGTCTGCGTTTTTGTTTTTGAAATTTCTTTGCTAGCTCAGCTGCTTGCAGTATGCCACAATGTATTCATTCTTCTCTCCTAGGATGTTTCTTTGCATAGGGAATGCTCAGAAAATAATATGTGTCATTTTCAATGCGGAAAGTTTCAATGTAAAGTAACAAATTCCAAACTTGGAGCTTTTCAATGAGTACATGTTGTATGGATACGAATGTAAAGATAAATCGTTGTAATTGAAAATGATTTACGAGTATGTTAAGCAAAGATTTTACTGTTTTTTCGAAATGATCAATACCCAATACAAATTAGTGATTTGATTTAAAATATTTTTTATTCGTAAAAAGCATTTACTTTGTGGCTTGCTATATTTATAAATAGAACACATACACTTTGTTTATAACCACTCTATTATTTAATATTATCTAAGATGCTTAAAAAACAATTATTTTTCAGAGTTCGCCAATCACCTCATTACTACTAATCATAATTTTAATAGGGATACAGGGGTTAAAATTCTTCACCCTTGCAATAAAGGGATAAAATTAGATAACTTAGAAGCACTAGAAATTAGAAAATCATTAAATGCAATATTTTAAACAATCAAATTAATTTATCTTATAGTCCTATCCTAGATATTTTTCCAATAAACCGCTCGGTTATTCCCATAATCCCCTCCATTACCCCTTCTCCTTCTCACTCCAACTCCTAAATATGTATATATATCTCAGCATTTTGTATTTCAGGTTAATTTTAATATTGTCCTGATGATGGAAGGGCACTTCCGAAACCGGTAGACATAATATTAAATAATAAAGTAATTATAAACAATGTGTATTTATGATTTTTATTCATTTAAAAAAGATCTCATTTAAACAGTTGTTCACCAAATACATTATACAAAAGATGAATTATATAAAAAAAATTGTAAATACATGCATAGTGTAATAAAATAAGCTAAATATTAATTTACACCCCACATATAGACAAGGTATTATATATTCGAAAGAGTTTTATGAGTACAAACTAAGGTAGAAAAAAAAGATATAAGAGAGGTTCATTCTGATACAAATGTTATGAGATAATCGTTGAATTGGCAAGTGTAAAAAGGTGTGTAATTTTTATTTATTTATTTAAGAGTATGTAGATCGTTATGTACCTGACGATCACTCTTGTACGTTCATCGAGAGATAGTGACAGAACTCTATATATGTACATCTAAATACGTCTAAGGTAGATGCAGCTTCATTGATAGTTCCATCGCTTCATATATTGGCGTGTTTTTGTATGAGGAAGTTCTGACTTACGGTGTGTAAAACGTCACATGGTGCCTCGCACTAATGTACTTCCTTGGAGCAAACAAGTTGATCTCCTTTAGAATATATGGGTTATAAATACTTCCAGAAATAAACTTTTAAAAATGTTTACCCAAAAACATCTTCCGGCGGGCTAGCAGGGTGTGGAATAATATACATATTCATTCAAAAAAAAAAGAAAGAAAGGAAAAATAATAATAACAATATTATTTTTTTATTTATTTTTTTTTTACTTAATTTGAAATGTACCTTATACTGTAAAACGTAACTATAGAGAGCTATAACTATGATTTGAATTAGTATACCCACGCACTGGCTTTTGCCTATGTGGGATTTTTTTTGTTATGTCTACATTATTTTTATTATTTCTGTAATTTTTAAATGTATGTAACAAAATAAATCAAATAAAAAAAATAAAAATAAAAAATTGTAAATACGACCTCCTCACGCTGGTGGCGATTCGGTTGAAATTGCCGCTTGACGCCAGCCGCCTGTTTCGATTTATGCAAAATAAAAGATGGCCGAAAAGTTTAATCTTATTTTTTGAAGCTCAGGCATAAATATCAAAATGTTTTCCACACAGATATTTAAAAAAATAAACACAATTCGTCACATTATACGATCAAAGCATCTTATAAAGGTTCATAAGTAGAAGATTATACACTTCAAAACATTTTTACAGGACTTAAGCGTAGGGACTCCCAACAAAACGACTCCGGAAAAAAAAACGCGTTTGAAACAAAGGCCAAAATGTGTTATATTCGCAATATTTAATTTAAGTATTTATCATATTTCTAGGTAATGAAATTTTAAAATCAAAAACGAATGATTTTGTAATATTTTTAAATACACCAATTTATTGATAAGTGATAAATTTTGCCTTAACCTTCTGTATTCTTCCGTACGTTTTTCTCTTTAAATGGATATTAAGAAAAGCCATTGAATATTTTATGGTATTAGGATTACTTGGAAAGATAAGACGCACAAAACGGCTTGCGAGAAGAAATGAAATACAGCCTGAATAAATAATATGACACAATGCCATGGAAAATAGCATGCGTCCAAAAAAGTTTTCTCGGAAAAGTGAAATTTATCCGGGAAAAATCGTCTGAAAATAAAAACTCGAATTCGTTGAAGTTTTTTTTTTTTTAAATAGAGCTTATCATTTCGAAAATCATTTAAAACACTGGTTGTGTGTTGCCTGTGAAAAATCACGGGATGTAACTTGACTTGCCAAGAAAAAATATAAGTTACTTTGATCCACCATTTCAATATGGAATAATGTTTGTTGAAATATTGGAGTAACAATGTCTGGAGAGAAAGCTAATTATTTTTACCCAACCTATACAAACTTGCGATAAATCACTTTCTCCGGGTTTTTTACGTCGAGAGAGAGAGAAAGAGACAACAAATATAATACACCGCTTCTATGTACTGTCGCGATGATCTTGGGCTCCTGGGTCACCGCGGGACTCCGACAACATTTTTTATTGACACAACTAAACGGTTTTTTTAAATTATATGCTATATTTTTGTTGATAACAAAACTCTGAAAAAAGGGGTTATACGAATAAACAAAAACCTTATGGCGATATGTGATATGAATGGATGTATAAATACCCTAGCCTTAGTTTTAGCCACGCCCAGGTCCGCCGAGTCCGGTAAAAATCATCAAAAACTGACTACACTGCCTTGGATAGATACCACTCTATATACTCTAAGATTGAAATACATTACAGTTGCACTTGGAGTAAGAACATATATAGAGAGAGAGAGCTATATATTATTACCCAACCTATACAAATTTGCGATAAATCAATTTTTATGCGTTTTCACGTCATAAACCATGAGAGAGAAAGAGACAAGAAAAGTCGTCACATAATATTGTAGCACTTCTAAGTATGTAAGGATGGTGTTCGTCCGCGCTTACTTTACATCATCGAGTCGTATAACTTACGTCAACGGATTTTGAGGTTATTTCCTATATTTGTGTTGATTAAAAAACTTGCAGCGGTTATGCAAATACAACAAACATGATGGTGATATGTGCTATGCGTGAATGTTCAAATAAGACCAAACAAAGATTATAAAACATCGGTTTTCAGAGGTATTTTAACAGTTTTAAGTATTTTTGATCGAATTAAAATATTAATAATTTCCAATATAAGTATGAGATCGTTTAAAATGCCGCTTTCTGATGAGGTCTTGGTAGCTTAATTTCTCCCGGATAGAGTAGAGGTCCCGGTTTCAAGTTTTTTTTCCTACAGTGAATATCGCACAAGAGTCCCAACTGCTCCCAACCGTCTAGAGCCAGTGATACTATGGCATCCCCAATAGGGGTATGTTCAAGGGCTTAAGGTAGTGGGGAGGGAAAGGAGATGAGAAGAGGAGGTTTGGAAAGTACCTGAATATTCAGATCTCGATTTCAATCAAGCAACATTTCAATTCTGTATGGTGGTTTTCCACCAGGGCGATACTTAGAGTATCTACCACTCTGGAACGTGCCGTTAATATACTACATATTATTTTATATAAATTAAAATGCGTTATGATACATATTAATTAAATTAAAGTTATTTGCGTACGCCGGGTTTGAACCCGCGACTTTTGGATTCGTAGTCCAGCGTCTTACCACTCGACCATGGAGGCCGTCAAAATTTCAGTCATGACCATTGTTCTTTTTAATTTCTGGCTTTTTTGTTTCATATTTGTGTTTTAGATTATTAATATTATTTTGAAACGTTTTTTTATCAATGCCTAAAAAATGTCTACGTCATTCTGTATTTCCGTCTCTTAGGGAGGGTTGGTGGCAGCCATTTGGTTGGTACCACTGTCTTTCGCATCACAAAGGAGAGAGGGGGCATTCATTCCGGTAGAAATCAAAACGTTCATCAGCCATGACAACTGCTGTGTTCCGATTCCAGGTTTTCTCTTCATATTTTGTATCAGAATAATTTAAAGGATATGGTATTGTTATATGCAAAGATTAGGCTTGAAAATTTATGAAGAAAAGTTTATTTTTGTTAAATTCATTCTGACTCGACTCGACTCGATTCAACTCGAATGGGTTAGAGTACTTTTGTCAGATTTTTTAAAGTGCTACTTACATTGGGCTTGGAGTAACAATATATGGAGAGAGAGCTAATTCTTTTTACCCAACCTATTCAAACTTGGGATAAATCACTCTCTTCAGGTTTTTACGTCGTTCACCATAAGAAAGAAAGAGACAACAAATTTTCCCAAATTATCACACCGCTTTAAAGTATTGTAAGAGTGTTTTCCGTGTCTCGCGTATCCGTTGACTCCGCCCACACGTTTTGATATTTGACATAAATTGACATAACTCAACGGTTTTTTTAGGTTATATGCTATATTTTTGTTTATAACAATACGGTGAAAAAGTGGCTATATGCATAAACAAAAACATAATGTCGACATGTGGTATGAATGGATGTATAAATACCCTAGCACTAGTCCGAGCCCGCCCAGGTCTAGCCGAGTTCGGCAAAGGTCATCAAAACTGACTACAGCAGCGCTATCTCTTGGATATTATTGCTTTGAGCACAGGGGCGTGCAGAGAGTTTTTGATCAGGGTAAGCAAACAGGGGATCAATTGACATTGAAGATATGTTCCAACAGATGTCACCGATTTTTATTGTATTTATTTTGTAAAAGCACTGTCAAGACCTAAGAACAACTATATACCAGGAGGAATAGCTTTTCGGAATAGTGTAGTCAGGATTGTTGTTTTTTTCCTGATACTTTAAAAACCGTTGAGTTATGTCACTTAAAAAAACGAAGTAGGCGGAGTCGCCAGAGAAGCGGGAGACAGAAAGCATGTTTACATACCTTAAAGTGGTGCGATATTATGTGACAACTTGTCTTGTCTCTTTCTCTCTCACAGTTTATTATCTCGGAGAAAGTGATTTATCGTAAATTTGCATAGGTTGGGTGAGAATATTTAGCTCTCTCTCTGTTGGATCCAAAGCTGCGATAAAACACGAATGTGTTTTCAGCCTCAGTAGTTGGCTGTAAAACAATAATCTATACTCCTTGATTAAAGTGTCTAATTTTGGATGTGGAGAGATTATGGAATGAATTAAGTAAGGAATCCAATTCACTCACCGATGAATTTGAATTTGTCGATTGTTCTTGCACATTGTATTATTAACGAACACCACAGCAAAAAACACACAGAATTTAATATTTTTTGAAGAACAATAACAAACCGAACGACCAAGCGAACACCAATGAACGAACACATTTTATCACATAACTCTCTTCTGTTTCTTAATTGTCACTTGTTTTCAAACTCGGTGTTGTTGAATACGGAAATCTAATATAGTGGAATAGTTGGATAAGGTAGGAACTGGATGAAAAACAAGAAGGTAAGAACCTAACAATTTATCTCTTTGAAATTCAATACTCTCCATATATATTCTTACTCCAAGTTTGTAACTTGTTTATTTTTGACCAAATCGGTTTCACCTTGCAAGAGGCATCTTCCCAAATTTAAAGTAAGCCTAATATGTATATGACAGCCACAAGTGTGTTTATATATCCAATAGCATCCATTCCGGACAAAATGTAATTTAATTTTTTCGAACTCTAAATCATCTTGGCAATTCCAATAAATTATTGTGATTTTTAAAACCTCATTTCTTTTGATAATGATGGTTGCTCGATTTCAGGTTGTTTATACAAATTGGCGAATGTTGAATTCATCTCCCGAGAGTAATTTAAATCGAGGGAATATTTGATCCTTTGATACGAAATACAGTTCTTCGGTAGGCGAATATTACAATTTGCATGGTTCGGGAGCGAAGAGGGTGCAAAAAAAGGAGGTATGTAGTCACCAAGATTTATAATATTTTCACCACGGAAGCTGTTGGAAATCAAATAGATAATTTGTTAGGTTAGGTACCTTTTTGTTTTTCATCCAATTCCTACCTTTCACGCCATTTCGCCATTCGATTTCTTATTCAACAACACTGTGTTAAAAAACAATTGACACTTAAGAAAACAGAAATATTTGGTATAAAATGTGTTGCTTGTCGGTTTTCTCGCTTGTTCGTCGATTTTGTTGTTGCTTTCAAAATAATTTTAAAATAAATGTGGTTTTGTGAATTAAGAATACTTAAAACGGTGTAGTGTATTCGTGTTCTTCAATAATACAATTGTTTAGGAAGATTTCAAGAAATTTTACTTCATCGGATATCAATGAGCCACTACGTCCAAACACCCATCAACTTCATCGGTGAGTGAATTGGCTTTCTTTATTTTTTTCAATCCTTTATCTGCCCACATCCATAATTAGACACTTCCATCAAGTAGTATAGTTTTACAGTTCGCTATTTTCCAAATACATCTGAAGCTAAAAACACATTCTGTGTTTTATCACAGCTTCGGATGCAACAGAGGCCGTCAGTAGCTTAATGAAAACGTACCCGTTTAATACGATAAGGGCTCCATGAGATTTTGAATCAGATGACGTCACAATAGCGTTGGCGCAATGGCGCTGCGAACGGTGTAAAATGATATCAGGGGCGTTTTGATTTGCTGATTTTTTATTAATTAAAAAAAATGTATATGTGTGTATATTTGTAAGAATAATCACAAACTAACAATAAAACTTTATGCTTTATTGTGTCAATATTGTGTTATTGACTTTTTTGTTCCATCTCCAACTCCATTACTGGAGGACTGAACGCTGTTGGCGCAAATAACAAATTGTCCAAAGAAGCGAAGCTAGCAGTCCACAATGGAGTGCTTATACCAACCCTGATGTATAGCAGTGAGGCATGGAACTGGCATAGAAATGATGAAAGTAGACTGAATGCTGTGGAAATGAGATCTTTGAGACGTATGTGCGGTAAAACCACGTATGATCGTATTAAAAATGTGGACATCCGGAAAGAATGCAAGGCTGATGTGAGCATAATGAATAGGATCAAGAAAGGGACGCTTAGATGGTTTAGGCATGTAGAGCGAATGAACGAAGAAAGGAGTGTAAAGATAATATATGATGCGAAAGTGAATGGAAGAATAAGTCGAAGACGCCTGAGAAAGACATGACACGATCAAGTAAATCAAGTACTTGAATGTATAAGACGATGTATGACTGTAAATAAAGCAAGGAGTGTGTGCCAAGACAGAGTTATATGGCAGTTCATCCTCTCTGCCTACCCCTGCGGAGAAACGGCGTAATGATTAGTTAGCTAGTTAGACTTTTTTGTTGCAACTCATCCAGTTCAAAATTCCTTGCGGTAGACTCAGAAACAATGAATTACTGTTCCTCAATCATCACTCTACTAATTATGGGTATCATTCTCCACTGTCCAGAATGTCGAGACTTGCTAACTAAAGTTATGGTCGTGAAACTTTTAGTACCAGTCTAAATGATTTTTGTCATTCTTTACGACTCTACCAAAACTTTGACTAAGACCTTGGCTTTGATTTGAATGTTCTTTCTTATGTATATTTTATCCTATTTTTGTCATTGCTTCATTATAATATGGTGAATATGCTGTTCTTTCTCTAGTGCTCTTTTTTTCCCATTTCGTGAAATGTATTTTTTTGTAATTGAACATTGATCAGTTAATTTATAACGAGTTAAGTTATATTTTGAAATTAGATCTTCTTTGTGGACTGACAGATCTTTGTTTTCGAAAACATTTTATTTTATTTCCAGCTACTGCATTCAATCCTTCATTAATGGAGTTTCCTGCATTCACCCTTCTTTCAATGTCCTTATCAGCCTTTCCATCTCTCGCGAATCAACTTCCCCCTTCTTAGAGTATTTCCATTAACGATGACCTTCTATTCCAGCCCTCTCATCGAGATGTGCCAAAAGAATTAGAGGAATTAAAAAGTAAATTAAAATTTCTTTCGTGCTTCTTACAGTTAACGAATAAGATTAAATAGTCGAAAAAAAAGGAAGTGGTTTAAAATACGTATAGATTATTTTAATGTAGAGAAAAAAGAGCTTTTTGTTAACATTTTACTTTTGCAAAGACGGCCTCCATGGTCGAGTGGTAAGACGCTCGACCATGAATCCAAAGGTCGCGGGTTCGAACCCGACGTGCGCCAATAACTTTTATTGATTAATATGTGTCATAACACATTTAATTCATATAAAAATAATATTTGGGAAAGTTCCAGAGTGTTAGATACTCTAAGTATCGCCCTGGTGAAAGACCGCCATTCAGAATCGAAACGTTGCTTGAAATGGCTTGAGTCGTGTTTGGTGACCAGATCTGAATAGTCAGGTTCTTACCAACCTTCCTCTTTCCAATCTCCTTCCCCTCTCCACCACCTTCAGCCTCACAACATACCACATTTGGGAATGCCATAGTCTCACTGGCTCTAGACGATTAGGAGCAGTTGAGATTCTTGTGCGGTATTCATATTAAAAAATAAAAAAGCTCAATTTCCGAAACAAGAGGTTCGTGATAACAATCATGGTTTTAGATAGTTTTAATTTGCATACATGTGGAAAAAATCAAGGCTTATGAAAGCGTTATGAATAGGATAAACGCTTAGATGGTTTTGGCATGCAGGGCAAATGAACGTAAAAAGGAGTATAATATGGCGCGAAATTGAATGGAAGAAAAAGTCGGGTACGCCCGAGGAAGACATAGGGCGATCAAATGTACATGTATCCGATTGTTAAACTTATATCTGCGTGCGAAGGGGAGACGGGGATGAGTTGAAACAAGCCTTAACGAAATGAGTACATTTAACCTTTACTTGTTACTCGCCGCGTTTTGAAATAAAACCTTCAAGAAAATTCAACTTAAAAAAAATAAATTATGAATTAAAAGCATACTAAAATTTTTTACGGTGATTTTACGAAGTGGTTTAACATCACAAAAGGTGTAAAGCAAGGCTGTGTAATGTCACCGTGATTGTTCAATTTGTACATGGATAATTGTATGCAAGAATTAAAAGGTGTGGGCTTGGGCGCGAAAATGAACAATCTGAAAGTATGTTGCCTATTGTATGCGAACGATGCGCTGCTGATTTCTGACAGTATGGAAGATCTACGGTTTTTCGTGTCTAGGGTGAACCAAGTATGTATGCAGAGTGAGTCAATGATGAATGCAAGTCAGTCCAAAGTCATGGTGTTTGAAAGAGAGAGTACGAGAACAGCGTGTAATATTGTTTTGTGAATGATGAATACTTGGAGCAAGTGGATGAGTTTGTGTATTTAGGAAGTATGTTTACGAGAGACGGAAAGGCTGATAAGGATATTGAAAGAAGGGTGAATGCAGGAAACTCTAGTAATGGCGGACTGAACGCTGTTGGCGCAAATAAAAAAATGTCAAAAATAAGCTAAAAGTCCATAATGGAGTGCTTATACCAACCCTGATGAATAGCATTGAACTGTAAGAAGGAGGATGAAAGTAGACAGAATGCTGTAGAAATGAGATCTCTGAGGCTTATGTACGGTAACCATTTATGACCTTCTTAAAAATGTGGATATCCGGAAAAAATGCAAGGCTGATATAAGTGTAATGAATAGGTTCAATAAAGGGACGCTCAGATGGTTTGGGCATATAGAGCGAACGAACGCAGAAATGAGTGTGAAAAAAATATATGACGCAAAAGTGAATAGAAAAGAAGTCTAGGACGCCCGAGGAAGTCACGACACGATCATGTGAATCAAATACTTAAGTCAGGTCATGTGAAGAGTCAGAATAACAGAAAAGTATGCATGAGACGATGTATGAATGTGAATGAAGTAAGGAGTGTGTGTCAATATAGAGTTGTATGGCGGTCCATCCTCTCTGCTTACCCCTGCTGGCAAATGGCGTGATGGTTAGAAAGTTAGTTATTTGCGTCATTGATCCCTTTGGCACTGGTGCATAGTCGGGAAACTCCCCAAACGCGCGCGACATTCAATACATGAGAACGGGTCGTTTTTACGACTCGTTCTTATATTCAAAAGCTTGCCTATGGAACGATTTTCCAGGCTTTTTGTTTCCTCCCTCCTTTGGGAGGAGGGCTTATTCAAGACCCAGGTTCACTCCTTCCTTTCCTCACACAGCATCCCCAAAGATGACATAGACGCTGAGGGAAGAAATGTCTTTCAAGGTCTCCTGTGTGAAGTTATTGTAAAACAAAAATAAAAAAGTTTGCTGTTATATGCGGGTAGGTAATATAGAGTAAGTCGCACTTGAGGTGAACTATCCCAAAAGTGCGCTATATAAATTATCTGTCATTAGTATTATCATTGAATGCGTAAACTCTGTCTAAAAGTGAAGGAGAAAAGGAAACGAGTGAACCGTAGCTAAGTCTTCTGTTAAGGGTAGAATAATAAATAACCTTAATAGAAATTAAAGCATTAAAGCTTAAGCTTCCATTACGATTTTAATTATTCAAATGATATTAGTAAAATGTATTTAATTTATAACATATTTTAATATAACAAAGTACGGTACTTCGAACTAGGCATAATCCCATATTATTAATAAACTTGGAGTAACAATGTATGGAGAGAGAGCTAATTATATTTACCCAACCTATACAAACTTGCGATAAATCACTTTCCCGGGTTTTTACGTCGCATACCATGAAAGAGAAAGAGAGAACAAATATAATACACCGCTTCTATGTACTGTCGCGATGATCTTAGGCTCCTGGGTCACCGCGGGACCTCTTCCAATTTTTTTACTACGCCACTAAACTTGACACAACTAAACGATTTTTTAGTTTATATGCTATATTTTTGCTGATAACAATACTGTGAAAAAGTGGTTATACGAATAAACATACACATTATGTCGATATGTGCCATGAATGGATGTATAAATACCCTAGCCTTAGTCTTAGCCACGCCCAGGTCCGCCGAGTCAGGTTAAAATCATCAAAAACTGACTACACTGCCTTGGATATGTACCACTCTATATACTCTAAGTAAACAAAGTACAGTTCAATGACAATAATAAAATAACAAAAATGATTATTTTCAAGTCAGACCCGAGATGTCATGGTGGGTTACTGCGAATATAATAATAGTGTTTATTTAAAACGACCTGTCACCTGCCAGGTAAGTATTTTTGCGAATATTATATCTGTACATAATATAAATACGTCATGGAAAATGTGTAGGTTGTAATAAAATCGAGCCTAGGAATTAAGATTTGTACAGCGCCTTGAGGTGATTTTTCACAAAAATGGCGCTATGCAAATTATCCATTTATTATTATTATCATAAAATTTTAAAAACTCTGCTTATCCAAGTGAAATTATCTTTGCGTAAGCATCCTTTACTATTAACAAATCACAAAGCATTCAACAGTTAGATTTTTTAATAAAGGATCTTGTGGGAATCCATAATTAAAGAAAACACCTTCCCATCTCTAAAACTGAGCAACGAAGCTATGCGGATTGCCTGTAAGTATTTTTTAGGAGCACCGCTAATTTATTATGCAAGAAAATCTACGATTTAAAAAAACCTTCTTACTCTAAAGCTGAGCAACAAAGTTATGCGGATTGCCTGTCAGCATTGTTTAAGAGCAGGGATTATTTGTTGTACAAGAAAACGGAGTATTTGCGAAAATCCATGATTTAAAAAAAAAAACACCTTCCTACCACTAAAAAATAGCAATGAAGTTATGCGGATTGCCTGTAAGTATGTTTTAAGAGCAGTGCTAGTTTATTGAAAACGGAGTATTTTTCTAAAATCCATGATTAAAAAAAATACCTTCTCACCACTGTGGATTGCCTGTAAGTATTTTTTAGGAGCAGCGCTAATAAATAAGTATAAAAACGGAGTGTTTGCGAAAATACATGATTTAAAAAAAACCTCCCTTCTAAAACTGAGCAGTGAAGTTATGCGGATTGCCTTTAAGTATTTTTCAGGAGTAGCGCTAATTTATTATACAAGAAAACGGAGTATTTGTGAAAATTCATGATTTAAAAAATAACATTCCCACTTAAAGCTCAGCAGTGAAGTTATGCGGATTGCCTGTAAGTATTTTTCAGGAGCAGCGCTAATTTATAATACAAGAAAACATAGTATTTCCGAAAATCTATGATTTAAAAAAAAAAACCTTCCTACTCTATAGCTTAGCAGGGAAGTTATGTTATTTCCCGGTAAGTATTTTTCAGGAGTAGCGCTAATTTATTATATAAGAAAACATAGTGTTTGCGACAATCTTCACTGCCTTGAATTGGTACTATTCTATATACTCTAAGGTCAGAAGTTTATCTGTTCTTTATTCGATTTATTTGACAATAATATTTGGATAATTTGTAAAGCGCCGTTTTTGTGAAAAATCACCTCAAGGGCTTTTAAGTTATACCTATCCAGTTATTCTGCATTGACATGTATAGGTATATATTTGTCAAACTAGAACAAAGCGAATATTTTTCATTGAGGCCTAGTCCGTTTTCTCAAAAAACCAATATGAAACAATTTTTGCAATTCTCGAGTCTAATGAAACGTAGAACAAACGTTAAAATGCTTAAACCTAAAACTTTTTAAGCAGATAAACTTTAAAATAATGTTGTTTGTTCAGTGCGGATTTAAGAAACAAGTTACTTTGGCAACAGATGAAGAAAAAAAGCAACTAACGAACGAACGAAATATTTTTTGCATTCTCAAAAATTTGATTAAAATCTTTTCTCGTGAAAACATAACATTTTACTCCCTCGTGCCAAGAGTAATTAATTTTTCCTCATTCTTTACATATAAGAAACGCCTCGGGCTAAAAATAACAAGAAAAAAAACTTTATTGCGTTGGGTTTTTTCATTTATTGTGGGAAGCGGATTCGGAGGGTAAAATGCAAGCATAAAAACTTTTGAAAAATATATTTATCAGTAAAAACGTTTTTACTGTGGCATTGGTGGGATTTTGTAATAACGAAATAAGGAGGTATGGCTAATTTTTTACCCAACCTATACAAATTTGAGATAAATCACTTTCTCCGGGTTTTTACGTCGGAGACCATGAGAAAGAAAGAGAGAACAAAATCTCCCAAATTATCACACCGCCTTAAAGTATTGTTAGAACGTTCTTCGTGTCCCGCGTCTTCGTTGACTCCGCCCACATGTTTTGATACGCGAAATAAATTAACATAGCTCAACGGTTTATTAGGTTAGATGCATTTTTTTGTATTTAACAATACTGTGAAAACGTGGTTGTACAAACAAAATTTGATTCACTTGATCGTTCCATTTCTATCCCATCGGGGGTCTCCGACTTCTTCTTCCATTCACTTTCACAGTAAAAAAATAAAATAATTATAATTATAGTCTTGGTTATATTTCAGACTTTTTCAAATCAAGTATTATTTTAGCATTAATATGTGTCATAACACATTTAATTCATATAAATATAATAAAAAGTACATTTGCGCACGTTCCAGAGTGGTAGATACTCTAAGTATCGATCTGGTGAAAGACCACCATTCAGAATCGAAACGTTGCTTAAAATGGCTTGAGCCGTGTTTGGTGACCAGATCTAAATAGCCAGGTACTTACCAACCTTCCTCTTCCCAATCTCCTTCCCCTCCCCACTACCCTCAGCCTCACAACATACCCTATTTGGGGATGCCATAGTCTCACTGGCTCTAGGCGGTTGGGAACAGTTGAGACTCTTGTGCGGTATTCATATAAAAAAAGAGCATGGAAAACAAACCACAAATTTCACCAACACAAATCAAACATTTCAAGAAATTAAATCACAAATAATTATCACTTCGAGATGCGAGTCGAGAACTTTGGCAAAGTGAATCTTCTAATTTCTCAAAGGCTTCGTTATACAATATACATAATTTGAGAGGGTTGTTTCATTCCAACTTCCACCCACTCGGAAATGGAGGCTCTACACTCGAGGCTTCCCAGGAAACTCTCAAATCTGTGTGCTCCCAGTGACTTTTTTTGCAGAGTGATTTAGTGGACCGGTTTATTTTGCAAGACCTGTTAAATAATTTCGTATAGGGTAAGGAAAGATTCAAATAATGAACTCCAATAAAATTTACATCAGTTTAATTAATGAATACGGTTATTCGAAACGTATGGGGGTCATCGAACTACCACTGCGCACGCGCCACTGAATTTAAATGCAATGCCCTAGACTGCTGATGCCATCGTATTCAGGAGCAATGGCGCAGAATGCTGATGCAACGAAATTATCACACTTCTGAAGCGTATGTAAAGTTAAGCGGAGGATGACGACTTTACAGTGAGTGAATCAATTAGTAGTAAGTCAGGATACACAGTGTAACCCCTACAAACGTATTTCTCCCCTGTTCATACCATTTGCACCATTGCGGAAAAATGTGGAAGGGTTGACAACTCTTTTAATGCCATCTGATTTATATTCGAATTGAACTCCTAACACTTTAAACAAAGCCTGAAAGTTGACTTAATTTTATTATTAGTGAATTTTTCAACATTTAAATGTGATTAAATAAATTTAAAAAAAAAAAATTCATAGGAAAGACTTTTATTAATTTTTTTTTTTTTAAATTATTAACTGTATAATTGACTCACCTTCTTCGTTGCAACTCATCCAGTTCGAAATTCCTTGCCGTAGACTCAAAAACAATGGATTGCTGTTCCTCAATCATCACTCTGCTAATTATGGGTATCATTCTCCACTGACCAGAATGTTGAGACTTGTTGACTCAAGCCATAGTCTTGAAATTTTCGGTACGAGTCTAAATGATTTTTTTAATTTTTTTCGACTCTACCGAAACCTAGACTTGTTCTTGGCTTTGATTTGAATGTTCTCTCTAATGTATATTTTGTCCTATTTTTACCATGGCTTCATTTAATATTATGTATGTGCTGTTCTTTCTCTGTTCCTCTTTTTTCCATTTCGTATTTTTTGTAATTAGACAATAGTCTGTTAGTTTATACATAAATGCTAATTTTAACTCATACAAGAGTATTTTTTCTTTAGAACGAATGACATCCGCGTTTAATGGTTTGTTATGAAGCTGAACAAAGTGGAGGTGGTAACATAGAGGGGAAGAAAAAACCTGGGAATAATCCTGTTGCTTAGATCTGGTACTAAAAATAGCTAAAACAATTAAGAAAAGGTATTTTTCATATTGAGTGACTTACAAACTTTTACTGTTCAGTTTCGCCCGAGATTTGAATATAGAATTGGAACAATATGACATCTTTGACTATAGGTGGCGCTAACAATTTGTTTTTAATTAATATTTTTTATTCTACATTTAATATTTAAAGAAAAAACCTATTGTATATTTGCAGAACTTTTCAGAGTTGTAGATACTTTCAGCATCACCCTGGTGAAAGACCACCATTCGCAATCGGTACGTATCTTGAAATGGATTTAGCCGTGCTCGGTGACCTGATCTGAATATCCAGGTAATTATCGATCTTCGTCTTCCCTTACTTCACCCCCTCCCCACTCGCTTTAGCCTCACAAGCCACCGTACGTGAGCCATGCCATAGTCCCACTGGCTTCGGGCAGTCAGGAGGAGTCGGCACATAAAAAAAAATTATTACACCTATTATCAGCTTTGTATTGAAGATTATTTAAAACATTTTACATAAAAAAGGTAAGACAAATACATAAAATAAAGGGATAAAAATTTTAAACGTTTATTAAATTGCGCAACAGCCTATTATTACATGAAAGGTAAGGAAGATGAAATATTTCAGAAATACGTTTAAAAAATAAACAAAACAATCTCTGAAGATATGAAACTGAAATTTGTATTCTGGCTGACAAATGATGGAACTCTTTTGTCTGCAAAGTAACATAAGAATTTTAAAATGCCAGGTGCATCTTTTTGACAGATAGAAAATTGAGAAACGTTTTCGTGAAGAGAGAGATAGAGCAAGTTCAGAAGATAATTTAACCCCGTTGTCTGAGCAACCCTACTAAGAAATTCACATGGTCACAAAATGATAATTGCCAGGGAGATTATTTTTTTTCATTATTGTACAACAGATATCAAAAGCAATTACAGTTCAATGGAAAACAACAAAAATAGATTTTTTACAACTAAACATTTTAAAATTAATAAGTTCTTTGAACATGGTTAAATTTTCTGTTTATATCAATACATGTACATAACTAACTAACTAATTAACCGTCACGCCGTTTCGCCGCAGGGGTAGGCAGAGAGGACAGACCGCCATATAACTCTGTCTTGACACACTCCTTGCTTCATTCACATTCATACATACTCTTCTGTTATTCTGACTCTTCACATGACCCGATTCAAGCATTTGATTTACTTGATCGCGCCATGTCTTTCTCGGGCATCCTCGACTTCTTCTTCCATTCACTTTCGCAACATATATTCTTTTCACATTCTTTTCTTCGTTCGTTCGCTCTACATACCCAAACCATCTAAGCGTCCCTTTCTTGATCCTATTCATTAGGTTCACATCAGCCTTGCATTCTTTCCGGATATCAAGATTTTTAATACGGTCATACATGGTTTTACCGCACATACATCTCAATGATCTCATTTCTACGGCATTCAGTCTACTTTCATCCTTCCTCTGCCAGTTCCATGCCACACTGCCATACATCAGGGATGGTATAAGCACTCTATTGTGGACTGCTAGCTTCGCTTCTTTGGATAATTTATTATTTGCGCCAACAGCGTTCAGTCATCCATTAATGGAGTTTCCTGCATTTACCATTCTTTTAATATCCTTATCAGCCTTTCCGTCTCTCTAGAACATACTTCCTAAATACACAAACTCATCCGCTTCTTCCAAGTATTCATCATTCACAACTATATTGCACATATATGTTCATGATTTATTTAAAAAATTATACCTCTTGTCACGTTATGCTGTGCCAAAACATCTGTCCGACCATAGGGTATGATAAACATGGCACGATTTCTGCTGCGGCAGTATTTCTCAGGCACGAATAAGCAGTAGCATGCCAAGAGGTATGGATAGTCGATCAAGTGGGTTATAATTTTAAAGCCTATTGTCATGAGACCAGCATTGCGCCTAGTCTCTAAGCTTTGATAATGTGTCTCCTCGAGTAGTTCCATGTGATGCATGAACATAGGGTATGTTCCGTGCGAACGCATGTACACATACCTGAGGATTTTTTTCTCAATCTGTTCCAACATATTTATATATTTGGTCCTTAAATACGAGGGTTGTCTCACGCTTAAAATGTAATCCTTTGAAACTCAGTGTTAATTGAAATTGACACGAACTTTGTGATTTTTTTCCCGTAACCGTATTAAAAAAAGTCAAATAGTCGACCATATAATAAAATAAAGTGTACATGTTGACATTTTTATCGATAATTAATACAGTTTTAAAAAAAATGTTTTGCTATTTCTTATGTAACAACGATTGCGCTAATTGTATTAATTATCACTTGTGTCTTTCTTAGTGTCTTTAATTCTAATTATATTATTTATTGTACACTTACTGAGTGTTTACAACTGGATTGTTTTCACTTATGCGAGTGAAAACATTTGTTAAATCTCAGTATAAATAAATACTCTTGAGATGAGTATGTTAATTCACTTCTTAGACACATGTTACATCTTGAAACGAAAAAATTTATGAGACACGTTTCGAAAAATGTAACGTAATTTCATCGAAGCAGTCTAATTTAATACGTTTCAGGACTTGGAAACACGGCAAGGACAAAAGGTTGAGTGTAATCATTTCGCTCTTCTTGGTTCTCCTCCTTCTTCCTTTCGCAAACAGAAATATTCACCGTATTACAAAAGAAGAGATCCGAGAAGAATGCAAAACAGATGTAAACGTCATAAACAGGATAAAGAAATATTTAAGACGCTTAGACAATTTACAAAAATGTAGAGCACGAGAAAAGTATAAGTGAGAGAATGTATATACGACGCGAAATATGATGAGGTAAGAAGTCGGCGATGTCACAGGAAGACCCAGAACGAAAAATTTATTCAAATAATGAATAATACATTATTACATATTTGTAAAAAGCATTTACTTTGTGGTTGCCATATTTATAAATAAAAACATACACTTTGTTTATAACCACTTTAATATTCAATATCACGTCTACCGGTTTCAAAAGTACCCTTTCATCATCAGGACAATATTAAATTTTTAAATATTAAATTTTTAAATTTGATTAAATATTAAATTTTTAAATTTTAATTTTGTCCCGATGATGAAAGGGTACTTTCGAAAACGATAAACGTGATATTAAATAATAAAGTGGTTATAAACAAAGTTTACATATTTTATTTATAAATTCATTATTAATTGAATATTTGACCCACCTTCTTTGTTACAGCCCATCCAGTTCAATATTCCTTGCCGTAGACTCGTAGAAAAAATTGATTGCTGTTCCTCAATCATCACTCTACTAATAATGGGTATCAGTCTCCACTGTCCAGAATGTCGAGACTTGTTAACTCAAGCCATGGTCTTGAAATTTTTGGTAGCAGTCTAAATGATTTTTGTCATTCTTTACGACTCTACCAAAATTTTTAGTTGACCTTGGTTTTGATTTGAATGTTCTTTGTTATGTATATTTTGTCCTTTTTTGTCATTGCTTCGTTGTGATATATTTTTATATGAATACCGCAATAGAGTCTCAACTGCTCCCAACCGTCTAGAGCCAGTGAGACTATGGCATCCCCGAGGGTATGTTGTGAAGCTGATGGTAGTGGGAAGGGGAAGAAGATTTGGAAGAGGAAGGTTGAAAAGTACCTGGCTATTCAGATCTGGTCACCAAACACGACTAAAGTCATTTCAAGCAACGTTTCGATTCTGAATGCTGGTCTTTCACCAGGGCGATACTTGGAGGCTCTACCACTCTGGAACGTGCCGCAAATATACTTTTTTTTAAATTTTATGTGTGTTATGACACATATTAATTAAATATAAGTTATTGGCGCACGCCAGGTGTGAACCAACGACCTTTTGATTCATAGTCGAGCGTCTTACCACTCGACCATGGAGGCCGTATGTGCTGTTCTTTCTTTGTTGTTCTTTTTTTTAGTCTAGATGTCTACCTAACCATCACGCCGTGTCCGCAGGGGTAGGCAGAGAGAACGGACCGCTATACAACTCTGTCTTAGCACACCTTCCTTCCTTCATTCACATTTATACATCGTCTCATACATACTCATCTGTTATATTGACTCTTGACATGGTCCGACTCACGTTGCATGTATTAGAGTGAATGGTGGTTTTACGAAGTGGTTTGATATCACAAAAGTAAAAAATAGTGCGTAGCATTCTCGAGAGAGAATCTCAGGTATAAGGGCCAGAGGATACCGCCTATGTACTAATGGTGGAGAAAATTCAAAATATTTTTTTACGGTTCCTCTACATGAGAGAGTTTGGTTTTTACCCATGGCTGTCTCCAACAGCGTTTATCTCGGGAATGCTGGGTATCTGCAGACTTAGTTCGACGAGGGATATAGCATTACTGCTTTTATCTCATAAACTATTGAACGGTGTATTATTAATACCTGACATCCTGGCGGAAATTGGATTTTATGTCCCTGATAATTTCCCGCGAGGCCGCCAACACAGGCTTCTGTTTCTTCCCGGACGCAGAACTTACTTACCATTAGTGATGTCCCTGGGAAGTCTAACTAGGCTTGCAGGAAATTCGGATATTTTTCAGACGAGCTACAACAAGTTTAAGCAGGAACTAGCTATTAAGTTCTAACTATATTATGTACTTCTAGAAAACTATTTTTTGTTTTTTTTTAAACTTCTTTTTACCTTAATTTTTGTGTTATTATGATTATCATTTTTTGTGTTTTTTGCAATGTTTTGGCGTAAAACTGTTTTTGAAAATATAAAATAAATAAATAATAAATAAAAGGTGTTAAACAAAGCTGTGCAATAGTTCAATCTTGTTCAATCTGCGCATGAAAAAAAAATAGCAATCTGAAAGTGTGTTGCCCATTGTATGCTGATAATGCGGTATTTTGTTATTTCTGAGAGTATGGAAGATCTACAGTTTCTCGTGTCAAGGATGAACCAAGTATGTATGCAGAGTGAATTGATGATGAATCTAAGCAAGTCCAAAGTCATGGTGTTTGAAAGAGAGAGCACGAGAACAGCGTTCAATATAGTTACGAATGATGAATACTTGGAGCAAGTGGATGAGTTTGTGTATTTAGGAAGTATGTTCTAGAGAGATGGAAAGGCTGAAAAAGATATTGAAAGAAGGGTGAATGCAAGAAACTCTATGAATGAAGAACTGAGGCTGTTGGTGCAAATTTAAAAATGCACAAATAGGCGAAGGCAGCAGTCTACAATGGAGTGCTTATACCAACCTTAATTTATAGCAATGAGGCGTGGAACTGGCAGAGGAAGAATGGAAGTAGGTTAAACGCTGTAAAAAAAAATTTATGACCGTGTTAAAAATGTGGATATATAGAAAGAATGCAAGGCTGATTTAAGCGCAATGAAAAGGATTAAGAAAGAGACGCTTAGATGGTTAAGGCATGTAGAGCAAGTGAACGACAAAAAAGTGAATGGAAGAAGATGTCGGACACGCTCTAGGAGTCCAGATGCCAAGAGACTAAATGGCAGAAAAGCATGAACGAAGAAATACATACATTTATGTCGGAAATCGTACTAGGAGCAACTGAAAAACTTAGCTTAAAGCAGGTATTGTTTGCGTTCTACCCTCTCACAAAAAAAAAAATCCCCATAAGATCCCAAACAAAGCAGACTTTTAAGAAGTGTTTCGAAATTCTGAATGTGAACGAAAAAATCCGAAAAAGCTACGAATTTTTCACGAATCTTCACAAATTCTTTTCACGGGTTGTCGAAGATATTCTCAAGTCAAATTGAGAATTTTGGAGTATGGAACTTTGAGAAAAGAAGACAGAAATAAGTCGAACACTTTATAAAGTACGTTGCAAGTCTGCGTCACAAAAATACCTCTCAGTGAGGAAAATTCAGAACAAATATAATATTCAAAGAAATGAAAAAAATAACTTTGTATATGACCACGAATATTATTTTAATCTTTATGACCGATCGGTTTCGCTTAGCCTAAGCATCGTCAGGGTACAAAATTAAACTAAACAAAAAATACATAGTGTGCGGTTTTATATACATACAGAGGGAGAAAAAAATAAAAATTAAAAAAATTAAAAAACAAACATTTTGAAAACAATAGAATAAAATTTAATTCGTAAAAAAAGGAAAGAAAGATAAACCAAATATGAATTGAAAGAGACAAAACGTCAACTGAGAAAGTGATTAAAGAATAATTGTTTTTTTAACGTGAATACCGCACAAGAGTCTCAACTGCTCCCAACCGTCTAGAGCCAGTGAGATTATGGCATCCTTAATAGGGGTATGTTATGAGGCTGAATGTAGTGGAGAGAGGAAGGAGAAAGGAAGGGGAAGGTTGGGAAGTACCTGGCTATTCAGATCTGGTCACCAAACACGTCCAAAGCCATTTCAAGTAACGTTTCAATTCTGAATGGTGGTCTTTCACCAGGGCGATACTTGAAGTGTCTACCACTCTGGAACGTGCCGCAAATATACTATATTTTATTTTACACCCATTTAATGTGTTATGACACATATTGATTAAATAAAATTTATTTGCGAACACGCAAAGAAAAAAAGATAGTTGCTTTAATTCACCCCTATCAAATATTAAATAATATCTGCTAAAATAAATAAATTATAGGTAAATACTTTACACAGAGTTAAGAGCCAAACTCAAAACTCATATTTTCAGAAAATCATATCCATAATCGAGATGTAACAAGCCCAAAAGAACTAATAAAACTTTTCAGACTCTCATTCCTTAAATTCATTAGAAGATTATTACCATTATCTGTTCTTCACTACGAAAAATTAAAAATACCTCCGATATGCTTTATTTTAAATTTGCTCTCATGCCCTAAAAATGAAAAAATTATAATAAAGAAAAAAAAAAAAAAAATTAAGTTATTCTAAATTTTAAGTTATTATGATATGGTAATTGTGTCCTGCCAGAAATGACCTGCCAGGTAAGTATGTTGCTGTATATTTATATAAACTAAGAATTTACCTTAAATAGAAATTAAAATTTGTACAGCGCCCTTGAGGTGATTTTTTTACAAAAACGGCGCTATACAAATTATCCAAATATTATTATTATTAAGGTGGGTAAAGCCTTTTAAAGATTATTGTTTAAAAATTTCATAATTTCCATTAACATCAGTTCCATATTTGAAAAGTTCAAAGGTTATTTTGAGTTAATTTAGTTGCCAACTGATTATTAATGTTTCATCTTTATGTGTACATACTCAGAGCAAGAATATATATAAAGAGAGCGACTAAATATTTTTCCCAACCCATACAAACTTACGATAAATCACTTTCTCCTGATTTTTACGTCGTAAACCGTGAGAGAGAAAGAGATAAGACAAGTTGTTAAATAATATCGCACCACTTTTAGGTATGTGAGCATGTTTTCCGTCACCCACGTCTCCGGCGACTCCGCCCACTACGTTTTGTTGTGCGACATAACTCGACGGTTTTTGAGGTTATATCCTATATTTTTGTTGAAAACAATACTGTGGAAGAGTGTTTAAAAAGTAAATGCGATATAATGAGAAATTCATTCAATTCAACTGGAGACATTTTTATTGTGAAGAATGTTTATAAAATATTTCTTAATAGAGTTAAATAGTTGGGTTTTATCAATAATGCTTCTGATTTCTCCTGGTGGTCGATTGAAGAAAAATCGTCCTTGGTAAGTATAATGAAGTTGAGCAAACGAATTACAGTCAAACTTGGTTATAACTCACGGTAATAGCGAGGTCACGGCTATAATGAGCAATTACTTAATGATATCTTGGCTCGGGCTTATTTTCATACAATCGTGTGGGGTTATAACGAGGTCATTTCACTGATATAACGTCCAAATAATATTGTCAACTCAATGAGAAAATATGAGAAAAAAACCTAATTTTCGAAACGGTTGAATAATGTCATAAACAAGACAGAGAAAGGACTATCCGTAAATTACGTTAAGGAGGCTTTATAATCCCCGGTAGTTGAAGCTCTCAGAAACATTTGTATCCAGTACTGTACGTACAGTTTATTATTATTATTAGTGTAATCATAAATTAAATCATTTCGTAGTTAGTTAAGCATGATTTTCGTAATAAAAAAGTGTTGCTTTATAATATGCAAGCTTTCATACCCTGGCGTAAATATCCATATTAGTAGGTAGGTACTTTTCTACTTACCTACGTTTATAACGAGTAATGGCTATAAGGAGCAAATTTGGTTGGTCCCTTCATGCTCGTTATAACCAAGTTTGACTGTATTTAATTTTGGACATGGAAAAATATATTAAAGTAGTCTTCCGTTTTCAGTTAAAAAATGGTATTTGTCTTTTTCTTTAATGATTTGAAATATTGAATTTTTAATGCATAGGTCTTTAAATGTAGGTATTTGAAATTCTTCAAATACGCGATCGGTTGGGTTGTCTGAAGGTTTTTTCGATATAATTTTAATAATCGATCTTTGTAATTTTAATGTTATTCTTTGGTTTTTTTACTGTTCTCTTTTTTTATTTATTACTTAATATTATGTTCTTCCTTTGTAAATGTGAGTGTAAACTCCAAATCTTTCAATCGGCTTGTTAATATAGGAGAATAAATCTCAGATTTCGTAATACACTCACAGTAATTTAATATCTGGTGTAGAAAGCTGTTAAGGAATTATAAAGTTTTCTGATTATTGACTAAGTTTTATGGTTTAAAATAATACCGGTAGTTCAACAAGTAACATACTGTTAGAAGTATCACAAGAGTCGTAATATTAAGACACCACACTTATTTTATATTTGCTAGATGTACACTGCTGAACTTATCAAAAGATATTAAACAAACAGTCAGCCAACATCCTGCGGCTGCATTAGAAGCCCTATTTGAAGAAGACTTAAAATACATTAACAGTTAGACCTTGGAGTAAGAATATATGGAGAGGGACCCTTGCGAAACAGTGTAGTCAGATCGGTTGTCCTTATACTGACTCGATAAAGAGAGACAGAGATATATTAAAGGATGTTGGATAGCCTATGAGTTGCCACCCACATGGAATTCGGACATTTTAAATAAACACATTTGAACAAATTAAACAAAACAATATCAATACACCATTAAAATTATTTATAAAGTTAAAATATCACACAATAACTAATAATAGAAGGTTTTCCTAAATAATGATGGAAGCTTTTTGTTGATTTGAAAATTCGAAAGTTCGGTCAAAAATATTTAAAACTGTTGAAATATTCGTACTTCTGAAAAATCATGTTTTACAATCTTTGTTTGGTTTTTTTTGAAGATTCATGCATGGCACATATCACCATCATGTTTGATTTTTTTTTAATTAACCACTGCAAGTTTTATAATCAACACAAACATAAGAAATAACCTCAAAATCCGTTGACGTAAGTTATACGACACGATGATGTGAAGTTAGCGCGCACGCAGAACATCCTTACATACTTAAAAGGGTTTTGCTTAATTTGTTCAAATATGTTTATCAAAAACGTCCGAATTCTATGTGGGCGGTAACTAATAGGCTATCCAACATCCTTTAGCATTTCTTTGTCTCTTTGTATCGAGTCAGTATAAAGACAACCGACCTGACTTTTTTTTTTTTTTTTTACATGAATACCGCACAAGAGTCTCAACTGCTCCCAACCGTCTAGAGCCAGTGAGACTATGGCATCCTCAAATAGGGTATGTTGTGAGGCTGAACGTAGTGGGGAGGGGAAGGAGATTGGGAAGGGGAAGGTTGGGAAGTACCTGGCTATTCAGATCTGGTCACCAAACACGGCTTAAGCCATTTCAAGCAACGTTTCGATTCTGAATGGTGGTCTTTCACCAGGGCGATACTTAGAGTATCTACCACTCTGGAACGTGCCGCAAATATACTTGTTATTATTTTTATATGAATTAAATGTGTTATGACACATATTAATTAAATAAAAGTTATTGGCGCACGCCGGGTTTGAACCCGCGACCTTTGGATTCGTAGTCGAGCGTCTTACCACTCGACCATGGAGGCAAACTACATGACTACACTGTTTCGCAAAGGTGCCTCTCCATATATTCTTACTCCAAGCTTGGAGATGTAATTTCCAACAGAATTTCAAAGCGCAAAGCCCTCGCAAAATGTGCTTTTAGTGCAGCTTGGTAAGCCGTGTTTACACGAGCTGAGAAAAACACTCTGCGCGGAAAGATTAAGCAGTATTATCGCTTGTGCAAGGGGCTTTTCCAGGGAAGATTACACTGGTGCTTTGGCTGTTGGTTTACTCACAGAACTGTCAAAGTGCACCTGTTTTGAAGATAAGCTTAGTTAATTGCGAAGGAAGCTTTGGGTTGTTTTTATCTTGTGATATCACGTTTTCGTTCAACTTCAATCTAGGGGACAATGACGCCTTTGGCGGCTTGAAAAATAGCACCTCAAAAAACAGCATATCGTCTCTGGAAAGGCAAATGGCTGAAGCGCCATTTTGGGAAGTTTACGCCAGAGCACTTTAAAGTTTTGTTTTCAGTAAAATTTATACTAACCACATAAGCTTTTATTTAATTAATATGTGTCATAACACATTTAATTCATGTGAAAAAATAAAAAGTATATTTGCAGCGCGTTCCAGAGTGGTAGATGCTCTTAGTATCGCCCTGGTGAAAGACCACCATTCAGAATCGAAACGTTGCTTGAAATAGCTTTAGCCGTGTTTGATGATCAGATCTGAATAGCCAGGTACTTTCCAACCTTCCTCTTCTCCATCTCCTTTCCCTCTCCACTACCTTCAGCCTCACGACCCCATACCAGATATGGGGATCCCATAGTCACACTGGCTCCAGACCTTGGAGAAACAATGTATGGAGAGAGAGCTTATAATTTTTACCCAACCGATACAAACTTGCGATAAATCACTTTCTCCGGGTTTTTACGTCGTACACCATGAGAGAGAAAGAGACAACATAAATAATACTCCACTTCTACGTAGTGTCACAATGATCTTCGGCTCCTGGGTCACCGCGAGACTCCGCCTACATTTTTTATTATGCCACTAAACTTGACACAACTAAACGGTTTTTTAAATAAAATGCTATATTTTTGTTGATATCAATACTGTCAAATAAACCAAACATAACATCGACATGTGTTATGAATGGACGTAAAAATGTGTGTCCATGAAAACCCTAGCCACGGCCGAGTCAGGAAAAAGTCAACAATTCTGACTACACTGTCTCGCAAAGCTATCCCTCCCGGTATATTATTGCTCTGAGTTATTAATAGTTATGTGGGCTGTTACATAACTGTGTAATACATAATATAAAATAAAAGTGACATAAAAATAACATGGAGTAAATGGTTAGCACCCAAAAACATAAGTAAGTTAATAGAAATATTATAATGCAATAAATTAACAGTAATATTTTTGAAAGAGGTATGCTATTATAGCCTTCTTGTAACTAGATTCAGTGCAGTTGAATATATCTACTATTTCAGCGAAGGAATTACCTACTGTATGCAATCTAGGTACAAGCGAGTATCTAAATGACTCAGTCCTGATATTATTAACGTTTAAAAATAATTTTGGATCGAGTGGTTCTGTTAGGTACATGGAAGGTAATTAAGCTAAGTAAATCAGGGCTATTGATCATTAAATAAAGCGTCAAACGTTGATAATTAAATTCTAATTTAAATAAATAAATAATGTCTTGTCTTAAATATTTATTACAATGTCAAATATTGTTTTTATTTATTACAAAATCAAGAGGCAGCAAACGAAAAATACAACATTAAATAAAGCTTCCGCAAAGATAACATATTAAATAATTCAAATGCTAGCTGACTTGTACAAATATTAGAAAATTATTCTAATTTATAAATTTATTGATTTTCATTTTATTTTCTCGTGTATTTCATTTTCTTTGGTAATAAACTTTCGATATATTATTTCCATAGAATCAAAGATCAAAAAAATATATAGCCAGCAATGAGAAACGATGGACTTGTATTTGAAGCCAATGTTTTATTGTCAACATATAGACATTTCATTTTGTAATAAAGAGAAAACGCCAAAACATACACTGATATAAAATATTCCGGATTGGTCCTTACTGTAAAAAAAACTACCTAGTATACTTTTTTAATTTTGTTTTAAGGTTAAGGGTAAACACTCAAAAATACACACCTTTTGGCCTTGTGGTACAAACAAAACTACACATTATTTATCTGTTAATTCTATGCGGGTAGTCGAAAAAATCCTTTAAAAGCAGTAAGAAAATATATATATATACGAGGCCTGTTCAAAAGAAAAGGTGAATTTTAAATTTTTGCGGGCTGTGTACATTCGATTATCGATTTTTGTTGTTATTGTTATGTTGGTACACAAATGTTTATCATATATGTTAGCGTTATCAGCCATTTTGGATTAATGGTTTGTTTTTGATAACTAGAAAGGTTAGTCACGTTTTTGTGAGTTCTTCGATTTTTTACTTTTGGAAAAAATGGATCAAAGATGTTAATGACGATGAGCGTCCTGGAGTTGTGGAAAAACAAATCATAGATTTTATTCTTTGATCCAATTTTTTTCAAAAGGAAAAAATCGAAGAACACACAAAAACGTGACTAACCTTTCCAGTTGTCAAAAACAATCCACTACTCCAAAATGGCTGATAATGCTAACATATGATAAACATATGTGTACCAACATAACAACAACAACAACAAATCAATAATCGAATGAACACAGCCCGCGAAAATTCAAAATTCACCTTTTCTTTTGAACAGGCCATGTATATTACAGACTGTGTTCGTTTACAATACACATGAACAGTAACATAAAAAGCAAAATAAAATATATTTTTAACATGTCTCTTGAAATCTTTAGGTCTATGTTGAAGATATCAAGAGACATGTTATTTAGTAGTACCATACCCCGTGTCATGCTGTGCTGAGCCAACACGTCTGTTCCGCCATGTGGAATACACAGTAGATCATGGTGTCGCCCCTGGCAGTCGTTGTTTGGCACAAACTACTTGTAGCATCCCAGGAGGTATGGATTGTCAATCAGATTATGTAATATTTTGTACGCTGTTACTGCAATGACCCCACTCCTTTTCGACTGGAGACTTTAGTAATGCGTATCGGAGAGCAAATATTTATGTTGCATAAATTTTGGGTACTCGCCGTGGGTTCTCATATACAAATATCTGAGAAACTTTTTTTGAATCTGTTCCAATAATTCTATGTTTTTATTTTGGTATGGGGCCTATACAGTGGAAGCGTACTCTAATTTAGACCTTATAATGCATATATATGGAGAGAGAGCGTCTTAATATTTTTACCCAACCTATACAAATTTACCATAAATCACTTTCTCCAGGTTTTTACGTCGTGAACTGTGAGAGAGAAAGAGACGAGACAAGTTGTCACATAATATCGCACCACTTTTTGGTATATAAGCATGTTTTACGTCTCCCACGTCTCCGGTGACTCCGCCCACTACGTTTTGTTATGCGACATAGCCCAACGGTTTTTGAGGTTATATCCTATATTTTTGTTGATAACAATACTGTGAAAAAGTGGTTACACAAATAAACGCTACATTATGTCAACATGTGCTATTAATGCTATGAATAGTGTGTCCATGAAAACCCTAGCCTCGCCCTAGTCAGGAAAGAATTAACAATTCTCACTACACTGTTTCGCAAAGCTATCACTTTTGGTATATTATTGCTCCTGATGTTATAAATAATATGTTAATTTCAATGCTTGAAGCGTAGGGGTTTTCTGATGCCTTCCATGTCATGATCAATCACCGAATAAAAAGTATTTTGATTTGAACCAATATTGTATTTATTGTGAAATTCAGAAAGATATAGCCTCGGTCTGTTAGCCTTTAAAAGTTATGTTGCTTTATTTAAATCTCAAGCAAATCTCGTTTAGAACGGATACCCATCATTCTGAATAAAATGTAAAGTTTAGTGTATTTTGCGAGAGAACTAATCGAGTGTAATAAGTCCAAAGGCATGGTGTTTGAAAGAGAGAGTACGAGAACAGCAAGGAGTAGCTAGAAGCAAGTGGACCAGTTTGTGTATTTGGGAAATATGTTCTAGAGCAGAGGTTCCCAAACTTTTTTGTCCCGTAGACCACTTGCCGATGTTTTCTGTTTTGTATAGACCCCCTGTTTTCTCATATTGATTTTTTTTAGCGTTGGGAAAAAACTTAAAAGTTTTATGAACGCTTTAGGAACTGCTAGTTCTTTGAAATGTACACTTCAATTGAAGTCTAACTCGCCAAAAAATAGTACTAGTCGGTAGAGATCTCAAATCGAAAAGTGCTTGGTAAATCAACAAAAATTCCTCTCCGAAAAAAAAGCACTAGTCGGTAGACATTTGAAATTGAAAAGTACTAGCAAATCGACAAAATATCCTCCCCAAAAAAATATTGTATACTTAGGGAATTAATGTCTATTATAATGGAGTATTACGTAAGTACCTACAAAGGTAGTATCTGTGAGGTGGATTATTACATGTGCGGGAAGCCAACATTTTGGTGAAGGCCTGCCCCTAAATGGAATCCTTTCTCGTGGACCCCCATTTACGTCTCATGCACCCCCATTTTTTTTCCACTGACGTGGACCCCTTGCAGGTCGGAATCGACCCCTGGGGGTCGATATAGACCACTTTGGGAATGACTGTTCTAGAGAGACGGAAAGGCTGATAAGGATATTGCAAGAAGGGTGGATGCAGGAAACTCCATTAATGGAGGACTGAAGATAGGACTGTCTAGATCTGGTCACCAAACACGGCTAAAGCCATTCCAAGCAACGTTTCGATTCTGAATGGGGGTCTTTCACCAGGGCGATACATGGAGTATCTACCACTCGGGAACGTGCTTCAAATATACTTTTTTTTTATTAATAATGAATGAAATGTGTTATGACACATATTCATTATATAAAAGTTGTTGGTGCACGCCGGGTTCGAACCCGCGACCTTTGGATTAGTAGTCGAGCAACTTACTCATGGAGTAACAATTTATAAGGAGAGAGAGCTAATTCTACAATATTGGGAATACAATATTTATAATCACTTTCTCCGGATTTTCACGTCGTATGCAATGAGAGAGAAAGAGACAAGAAAAGTCTTCACATAATATTTCAGCACTTCTAAGTATGTAAGGATGTTCTCCGTCCGCGCTAACTTCTCATCATAGAGTAGCAAAACTTATGTCAACGGATTTTAAGCTTGTTTCCTATATTGGTATTGATTAAAAAACTTGCAGTGGTTGTAAAAATAAATCAAACATGACGGTGATATGTGCTATGCGTGAATGTTCAAATAAGACCAAACAAAGATTATAAAATATCACTTTTCAGAGGTATTTCAAGAGTTTCAAATATTTTTGACCAAACGAATTTTTACATTTTTAACGATATAAAGACATAAAATCAACAAAAAGCTTCCGTCATTGGTTGAGCAAACTTTCTGTTATTAGTGTTTGTGTGATATTTTGACTTTATAAATCACTTTAATGGTGTATTGATAGAGTTTTGTCTAATGCGTTCAAATATGTTTATTGAAAATGTCCGAATCCCCTGTGGGCAGTAACTAATAGGCTATCCAACTTCCTTTAACATATCTTTGTCTCTTTTTATGGAGTTGGTATAAAGTCAACAATACTGACTACTCTGCATGTCCTCCAAGTACAAAATAGACGTAAATTATTTCAGCCCGTTTTCTGTGGCGGCACGTGGTAATTGACAAGGCTTATAGGTCTAACTATTTCGCCCACGGCCGTTCTACAAATTGCCGAAGCGATAATCCAATAATCATAAACAGTATGTCTTTTAGACGGCCTAACCAGTAATAACTACCAATAATGATTCACGTTGGATTATATTAATAACAAAACAACGGCTGTCCAAATTTAAAACCAAGTAAAATACATTTTTTCAAGGAATGTCTGTTTTTAGTTTAGGTTAAAATCCTCTGGTTTTCTGTACTCGAGTTCAAAAAATTTTGAGCAGTCAATTTGCAATAGTATAACTATCTATCTAACTAACAATCACGCCGTTTCTCCGCAGGGGTAGGCAGAGAGGACAGACCGCCATACGACTCTGTCTTGGCACGCACTCATTGCTTAATTCACATACATACATCGTCTCATACACACTCTTCTCCTATTCTGACTCTTCACATGGCCCGATTCAAGTATTTCCAGAGCGGTAGATACTCTATCGCCCTGGTGAAAGACCACCATTCAGAATCGAAACGTTGCTTGAAATGGCTTTAGCCGTGTTTGGTGACCAGGTCTGAATAGCCAGGTACTTCCCAACCTTCCTCTTCCCAATCTCTTTCTCCTCCCCACTACGTTCAGCCTCAAAACATACCGTATTTGGGGATGCCATAGTCTCACTGGCTCTAGACGGTTGGGTGCAGTTGAGACTCTTGTGCGGTATTCATATAAAAAAATAAATTAAAAATGATTCACTTGACTGTGGGATGTCTTCCTCGGGCGTCCCTGACTTATTTTTTCATTCACTTTTGCATCATATGATCTTAAAAAAAAACTATCAATTTTCTGTGAATACCGTATGAGAGTTTTAAATTCCCGGAGCCAGGAAACTATGTCACACTCAATCTATAATATGTTGTGTGGTTGACGGGAGTAGTTAGGAGGTGGAAAGGAGATGGGAAGGTAAAGGCTTGGGGGAAGGTGGGAAAGGCTTAATCGATGACCTACTGACCTACAGGTCGAGGGTTAAAAAGTGTGGCTAAAGCAAGTAACAATATATTCATTAAACTTATTTTTTCTTTCTAAGTTTGAGTCGAACAGCAAAACAACGAAAATCTTTTTTTAAATTTCAAAACTCTCTTTTCGAATTTATTTTTTTACTAAACAACAAAAAGATTTTGAACGAATTAGCGGATTTAAAAAAAAAACAGCTAGGCTAAAACTAAAAAGATTAATTCTATTCACCATCTACTTTACTCGTATATTTTGTAATCTTTAGTGATTTGTATGTCTATTTATTAGCGTTGGGAAAAACTTCAATGTTTTGTGAATGCTTCACGAACTGCTAGTTCTTTAAAATGAACCCTTCGCAGTGAACACTTTGATTGAAGTCGAACTCGCAAAAAAGAGATTTGAATTTATCCGGTCATTTGTTCAGTTCTTTTTGGAACCGGTTCCTTGATATTTTTTCGAAAAGTACTAGCAAATTGACAAGAGTTCCTCGCCAAAGCAAAAGTACTAGTCGGTAGGGATTTGAAAACGAAAAGAACTCCAAAAAATCACGTTACTTTAGATCTAAGTACTTTGAAGTCGAACTTCAATTGAAATACTTGAAATGAAGTGCTTTATTATATATAGGTTTTGAAGTTCAACTTCACCACTGTACTGCTGCAAATTGAAGTAGGTCTTTACAATCTAACTTCCGTTGAAGTATTTGTTCAATGCCTGAAGACGGCCTGCATGGTCGAGTAGTAAGATGCTCGACTACGAATCCAGAGGTCGCGGGTTCGAACCCGGTGTGCTCAAAAAAAAAAATTGAAAAAATATGTGTCAAAACACATTTGATTGATATAAAATACAATATAGTATATTTGCGGCACGTTCCAGAGCGGTAGATACTCTAAGTATCGCCCTGGTGAAAGACCACCATTCAGAATTGAAACGTGACTTGAAATGGCTTTGGCTGTGTTTGATGACCAGATCTGAATAGCCAGGTACTTCCCAACCTTCCCCTTCCTCATCTCCTTCCTCTCCCCACTACCTTCAGCCTCGCAACACACCCCCATTGCGGATGCCATAGTCTCACTGGCTCTAGACGGTTGAGAGCAGTTGAGACTCGTGTGCGGTATTCACGTAAAAAAAAAAGAAATTAATGAAGTTTGAACTGACGCAAAATGAAATAGTTCACAACGAGCAGTCAGAACGCTAAAATGAACTACCAACTTCAATTGAAGCATTTGTTCAATGAACAATGAAGGAAGTAGGAACTGTTGCCAAAAGAAGTAGAAGTAGTTCTTTGAAGTAGTTCTTTCAGAGCGGTCACAACGCTAGTTAATATTTATTATTAAGTATTTCTCATGCTTCATAACTAATGTTATTACAAACTATATAAAACATGTTTAATTCTACTTACAGTAACTAAACTGGAACATAATATCAAAAACAAGGCCACCATTCAAAATCGAAACGTTGCTTGAAATGGCTTCTGCCGTGTTTGGTGACCAGATCTGAATAACTAGATTCTACCCAACCTTCCTCTTCCCATACTCCTTCCCCTCCCTAATAATATTTGGATGATTTGTATAGTGCCGTTTTTGTGAAAAATCACCTCAAGAACGCTGTACAGAGCTTATTTTCTATTATTACGTATTAATTCCAAGTTTAAATAAGAAAATACACTAGAATATAGTAACCTGGCAGGTCCCATCAGATAGACATACTTATTAAATTAAAATTATGATTTTAATTATTATTATTTTTAAATTTTTTCAATTTAGGGCATGGGATCGAAATAAAAAAATGGACTTTCTGAATTTGTCGTACAGTACAGGATTTGGTTAAAATTTGTTTATCTAAAGGTGATTCATCGAGAGACAGATTATGTTGAGATTCTTTTAATGAATTTAAGGATATGAGAGTCTGAAAAGGTAAGTTTTCAGTTTGGACCGAAATTCCGTTGGGCTCGTTATATATCTTAGTTTCGGAGGGAGTTTATTCGAAGCCTTCGGCCCCGATACTCCTGCAGCGCGATCTCCAAACTTAGTATTTGGATTGCGTTTGGGTTCTATCAGCCTTCCGACAGCCGATGACGTTACTGATCTAAGAGTCGACTGCTTTAGAGGAATGTTTCCTGGAACGCATAATTCGGCGATATACAGTGGCCATTTCGTTAATGGATTTAAACACCATCCAGCACAACTTGTACTGGATTCTTTCAGTGCACTTGAGCCAGTGAAGGTTCCGAAGGTGCTCTGAAATATGCGAATATTTAGATACCCCGGTGATAAGCCTTGCTCGAGAATACCTTCAGCATCACAACATTCCTCAATTGGGTATGCCATAGACTCACTGGCTCTGGACGGTTAGGAGCAGTTAAGACTCTCTTGCATGATTCACTCAAAAAAATGACACTTTTTTCATTCTTAAACTAAAAAAAAAACTATTTAATTAAATTCTACGGATAAAAATATGCTTCAAAGCGCCATGGTTAATTTTAGAAATGATTTAGCCAGACAAAAATAAAATCTATACAAAAGTGAGTCCGCACTAGATATCAAATTGCTTTGTTTGGAGCAAAACGTTACAAAACGTTTTTATTCCCTCTAAGTATGTGGGTTGAAGAAATTAAATCTTGGGCAAAAAGCTCACCGGTAATGGGAAGTGAATTGGCTTTGCTTTACATAGTGAAGTTCGCGTGGTCTAATTTGATCAACAAGGCATTAAGGAATATTTTGAAGGCTATATTTTTGTCTCCCTAACAAGCGATCCAAATTACAAATTCGTATGAATATTTCTCAACTCTATGCTTAGTTACCAATTACGTCAAAACATGATGTTTATTATAAAATACAATCATTAACAGAGTGGAAGTTAACCTCAGTCCCACTGGTAAAAAAAACCACCCTTCAGAATCGAAACGTTCTGAAGGGTGCTGAAGGTTTGCTTCAAATGGCAATAGCCATGCTTAGTGAACGGATCTGAATAGTCAGGTACTTCTCAACCTTCCCTTCCCCCTTCCCTTCCCCTTCCCTTCCCCTTCCTTCCCCTTCCCCCCCTTCCCCTTCCCCTTCCCCTTCCCCTTCCCCTTCCCCTTCCCCTTCCCCCTTCCTTCCTTCCTTCCTTCCTTCCCTTCCCCTTCCTTCCTTCCCCTTCCTTCCCTTCCTTCCTTCCCTTCCTTCCCCTTCCTTCCCTTCCTTCCTTCCCCTTCCCCTTCCCCTTCCCCTTCTAGGTTAGGAGCAGTTGAGACTCTTGTGCTGTATTCACGTAAAAAAAAAAAACTAAGCTGTTTGACGGCCTCCATGGTCGAGTGGTAAGACGCTTGACTACGTATTCAAAAGTCCCGGATTCAAACCCGGCGTGCTCTTTTAACTTTTATTTAATGAATATGTGTTATAACACATTTATTAATATATAAATAATAAAAAGTATATTTTAGGCACGCTCCAGAGTGGTAGATACTTTAAGTGTCGCCCTGGTGAAAGACCACCATTCAGAATCGAAACGTTGCTTGAAATTGCAATAGACATGTTTAGTGACCAGATCTGAATAGCCAGGTACTTCTCAACCTTTCTCTTCTCCATCTCCTTCCATTCTCTACCACTTTCATCCTTACAACACACCTCAATCGGGGCTGCCAAAGTCTCACTGGCTCCAGACGGTCGAGAGCGCTTGGGACTCTTGTGCAGTATTCAACTAATAAAAAATAAAATTGAGGAAAGATATTTTGAAGGTCAAAATTTATCAATTACACGTGTTACACAATTTTATTGCTGAAAAAAAAACGAACGAATATCATTAAGGTTTAATATAAAACGAGGATTTTGATAAAACAAAATATGTCGAGCCTCAGCCATTGTGTTTTTATCCCTAATGATTCCTATCGTTAATTAATCTGAAGTTCAGGTAAATAATCCCGCGTTGAAAAAAACAGTCATCTTTTGAAGCGATCCACGAATCGATCATTTTTTTTACTTCTTCATAAGAACGGAAGTGCTGGTCAGCCAGGTCATGTGCCATTGAAACAATTGATAGTCAGAGGGAGCAACTTCTGGAAAATACGGCGGGTGGAATAGGACTCCCCATTTCTATGTTTCCAAGTATGTCTTGACCACTTTTGCAACATTGGGTCGAGCATCGTCACGCTGCAAAATCACTTTATTGCGTCTCTCGTTGTATTGCGGCCGTTTGTCTTTCAATGCTCGGTCAAACGCATCAATTGCGTTCGATAACAATCGCCTGTGATTTTTTCTAGTCGGTTTTAAAAGCTCATAATACGCTATGAGCTTTTAAACTGGTCCCACCAAATACTGAGCATTAGCTTGGAGACGTGAATATGCAGTTTGGCCGTCGACGTGGAAGCATGGCCGAGAAATCCCCATAATTTTTTGCTTGGGGTTATCGTAATGAACCCATTTTTTGTTCCCAGTCACAATGCGATGCACAAATCCCTTCCGCCTTTGCCTTTCAAGCAAATGTTTACTAGTTGTTTCTACTCTCGTGGTACGAGAACGTATGGAAGCAGAAAAACACTTTAACTTCTTCTTCTTTATTTTATTTGAACATTTTTATCGGAAGATTTTTTAAAGTACTACAGTTGAACCTTCAACTGACGACATTCAAGAACCGCACGGCAAGGCGCTCTGAACGGGACTGCCAACTGACAATATTCAAGAACCGCACGCCATGGCGATCTGAACAGGACTGCTGAGATGAAGTCATGGTCAACTCAAAGATCAACTCAAAGATAGATCTAACATGCGGTATGGAACAAAGCATGTTTAAAAGGATCTTAAATATCGATCTAAAGATATTGTAAACAATACAATTCAAGGGACAGAAACACATTAAAGAAAGCAATTAAGAAATGCCCAAGGACCTTGGTCTGACGGGTAGATTACAGGGGATTTAAGAAACAGTAAACATTATGGGAGGCAATTAAGAAATGCCAAAGGACCTTGGTCTGAAGGGTAGGTTACAGGGGATAAGCCCCCACATGGGGGCAACTGCATGGCCCATTACAGCTAGCATAATGAATTCACTACATTATTTCATAGACATAATGAACATTAATCAGATTTGCTTAATCCTAAAACATAAATCACACTATAATACAAATGTAAACATAAACATATAAAATGACGATTTGCAGTAAGCGATAAGACATTCCTTCATAAAATACCAGGCTAGTACTAGAGATACCTTATTTAATTTCACCGGAATCTGCCCATGATTGTAAAATGGAAGATGATATATTGTTCACGTAGTAACGTCGCATTCGGGAACGAACACTAGCAAACAAACTCCGTTCAACATCTCTTGGTATCAACTCGTACAACACCCAATTTCCATGCTTTTGAATCATTTCCATGGCTTTGAAGCGTTTGAAATTGATTGTTGAGTCACTCTCAATGATCGTGCTAATTCTTCTTGACTTTGACACGAGTTCTAATCACGCAATGCCTCTAATTCTAGAGGACGTGTGCAAAGTTTTACACCTAACATAATTATTTATTGTCGGAACGCTGTTGGCGCAAATAAGAAATTGTCCAAAGAAGCGAAGCTAGCAGTCCACAATGGAGTGCTTATACCAACCCCGATGTATGGCAGTGAGGCATGGAACTGGCAGAAGAAGGATAAAAGTAGACTGAATGCTGTGGAAATGAGATCGTCGAGACGTATGTGCGGTAAAACCACGTATGACCGTATTAAAAATGTTTTTTAGTTTTATTTATTTTATATTAGTTACTTTGTACATTCAAGTTAACAAGTAGCTAATTATTTAATTTTCTTTTTAACTTTATAATATTTTAACTTATATACAAACTACTTATTATTTTGATTTATATGCATTTTAAGCAATTTTTACAGGCTATTTTGAATTTATTGAAAATAAATAATTTTGATGGTTTCCGGCAGAGCATTATAAGATTTCATCCAATGTGGATATCCGGAAAGAAATAAAGACTAGTGTGAGCGCAATGAATAGGATCAAGAAATCGACGCTCAGATGGTTTGGGCATGTAGAGCGAATGAAAGGAGAAAGGAGTGTGAAAAGAAAATATGATGCGAAAGTGAATGGAAGAAGAAGTCGAAGACACCTGAGAAAGACATGGACGATCAAGTAAATCAAATACTTGAATCGGGTCATGTGATGAGTCAGAATAACAGAAGAGTATGTATGAGACGATGTATGAATTTTAATGAAGCAAGGAGTGTGTGCCAAGACAGAGTTATATGGCGGTCCGTCCTCTCTACCTACCCCTGCGGGAAAACGGCGTGATAGTTAGTTAGTTAGTTAAGTAATTATTTAACGAAACAACTGGAAGCTGTTGATTTTTCTTAAGCAACCAGTTTTGATAGGGCTCATTATCAAGAAAGGGACACTCAGATGGTTTGGGCATGTAGAGCGAATGAACGAAGAAAGGAGTGTGAAAAGAATATATGATGCGAAAGTGAATAGAAGAAGAAGTCGGGAACGCCCGAGGAAGACATGGACGATCAAGTAAATCAAATACTGGAATCGGGTCATGTGAAGAGTCAGAATAACAAAAGAGTATGCATGAAACTATGTGTTAATGTGAATGAAGCAAGTAGTGTGTGCCAAGACAGAGTTATATGGCGTTCCGTCCTCTCTGCCTACCCTTGGTTAGTAAGGTTAGTTAGTTAGCTAAGTAATTATTTAACGAAACAACTGGAAGCTGTTGATTTTTCTTAAGCAACCAGTTTTAATAATGCTAATTATTATTGAATTTCTTTCAAAATTCAAACTTTGATGCATATTTCATTGGGTAAGCATTAAATTTACGAACTTCTCAAATGTTTACCATAACATTATTGTTTTGTTTAAGTCTCGGAACAAAGCTTTTGAATCGGATTACAAGTTTTTCGTGTCTTGTACAAAATACCCTGTTAATCCGATTATTAAACTTATATATGCGTGCGAAGGGGAGACGGGGATGAGTTAAAACAAGCCTTTACGAAATGAGTACATTCAACCTTTTGTACTCGCCGCGTTTTGAAATAAAAACTTCAAAAAAATTTATGAATTAAAAGCTTACTAATATTTTTTTACGGTGATTTTACGAAGTGGTTTAACATCACAAAAGGTGTAAAGCAAGGCTGTGTAATGTCACCGTGATTGTTCAATTTGTACATGGATAATTGTATGCAAGAATTAAAAGGTGTGGGCTTGGGCGCGAAAATGAACAATCTGAAAGTATGTTGCCTATTGTATGCGGACGATGCGCTGCTGATTTCTGACAGTATGGAAGATCTACAGTTTCTCGTGTCTAGGATGAACCAAGTATGTATGCAAAATGAGTTGATGATGAATGTTAGTAAGTCCAAAGTCATGGTGTTTGAAAGAGAGAGTACGAGAACAGCGTGCAATATAGTTGTGAATGATGAATACTTGGAGCGAGTGGATGAGTTTGTGTATTTCGGAAGTATGTTTACGAGAGACGGAAAGGCTGATAAGGATATTGAAAGAAGGGTGAATGCAGGAAACTCCATTAATGGAGGACTGAACGCTGTTGGCGCAAATAAGAAATTGTCCAAAGAAGCAAAGCTAGCAGTCCACAATTGAGTACTTATACCAACCCTGATGTATGGCAGTGAGGCATGGAACTGGCAGAGGAAGGATGAAATTAGACTGAATGCTGTGGAAATGAGATCTTTGAGACGTATGTGCGGTAAAACCATGTATGATCGTATTAAAAATGATGATATCCGGAAAGAATGCAAGACTGATGTGAGCGTAATGAATAGGATTAAGAAAGGGACGTTTAGATGGTTTGGGCATGTAGAGCGAATGAACGAAGAAAGGAGTGTGAAAAGAATATATGATGCGAAAGTGAATGGAAGAAGAAGTCGAGGACGCCCGAAAAAGACATGGCACGATCAAGTAAATCAAATACTGGAATCGGGTCATGTGAAGAGTCAGAATAACAGAAGAGTATATATGAGACGATGTATGAATGTAAATGAAGCAAGGAGTGTGTGCCAAGACAGAGTTATATGGCGGTCCGTCCTCTCTGCCTACCCCTGCGGAGAAACGGCGTGATGGTTAGTTAGTTAGTTACTAATATTTTCTAATAAGACAATATGTAAATGAGCGATTTTCCCCACATAAAAAAATTGATATCGCTGAGTTGAAAATGTCTCGATTCTTTTTTTGCTTTTTTTAAATATTTTTAAAGAAAATATCACAATAGTAAGTAAATTTGTTATAATAATATTGTAATATTTATATCTATATGTAGAAATGCCACTATGTTTTCTTTGGTCGATATTAGTTCCTTAACTAACTAACATGCCGTTTCCACGCAGGAGTAGCAGAGAGGACGGATCGCCATACAACTCTGTCTTGGTACCTTAGAGTATAGTAGAGGTAGCCCAAGCCAAGGCAGTTAAGTCAGTTTTGGACTTGTTTTTGATGATTTTAACATGACTCGGCGCACCTGGGCGTGGCTAAGACTAAGGCTACGGTATTTATACATCCATCTATATCACATATCGACATAATGTTTTTGTGTATTCGTATAGCCACTTTTTCACAGTATTTTTATCAACAAAAATATAGCATCTAACCTAAAAAACCGTTTAGTTGTGTCAAGTTTAGTGGCATAATAAAAAATGTGGGCGGAGTCCCGCCGTTAACCAGCGAAGATAGCCAACTTAAGATCATTGTGACAGTATATAGAAGCGGTCCAAGAAATTTGTTGGCTCTTTCTCTCTCATGGTGTACGATGTAAAAACTCGGGAAAAGTGATTTATTACAATTTCGGATGGGTTGGGTAAAACAAATTAGCTATCCCTCCATATATTGTTACTTCAAGCTTGGTACACACTCCTTGCTTCATTCACATTTATACATCGTCTCATAAAGACAATAAAAAAAATATTGAATAACCATCTGTAGTCAGTGAGACTATGGCATCCCCAATCGGGATATTTCGTGAGGTTGAAGGTAGCGGGGAGGGGAAGGAGATGGGGAAGAGGAAGGTTAGGTTTAACCTGGCTATTCAGATCTGGTCACCAAATACGGCTTAAGTCATTTTTAAGTAACGTTTCGATTCTGAATGGTGGTCTTTCACCAGGACGATACTGCGAGTATCTACCACTCTGCAACGTGCCGCAAATATTCTTTATATTATTTTTTTATGAATTAAATGTGATTTTACACATACTGATTTAATAAAAGTTATTTGCGCACGCCGGGTTTGAACCCGCGACCTTTGGATTCGTAGTCGAGCGTTTTACCACTCGACCATGGCGGCCGTCAAAATACTTCATTCGTACACTTCTGTTATTATGACTCTTCACATCGCCCGATTCAAGTATTTGATTTACTCGATCGTGCCACGTTGTCTTCCTCGGGCGTCCCCGACTTCTCCTTTCATTCACTTTCGCGTCATATATTATTTTCACACTCCTTTCTTTGTTCGTTCGCTCTACATGCCCAAACCATCTAAGCGTCCCATTCTTGATCCTATTCATTAGACTTACAACAACCTTGCATTCCTTCCGGATATTCACATTTTTAACACGGTCACTTTCAGATTTCAATGGTTTTAAATTTTTTTGACCGAACTTTAGAATTTTTACATTTTTAATGATATAAAGCCATAAAATCAACAAAAAGCTTCCATCATTATTTAGGCAAACATTCTGTTATTAGTGTTTGTGTGATATTTTGACTTTATTAGTATTTTTTATGGTGTACTGATTGTTTTGTTTAATGTGTTCAAATGTGATTTTTTTAAATGTCCAAATTTCATGTGGGCGGTAACTAATAGGCTATCCAACTTCTATAAAATATATTTGTATTTTTCTATCGAGTCAGTATAAAGTCAACTCTCCTGAATACACAGTTTCGCAAAGGTGCCTCTCCATGACCTGCAAGGTGCTGCCCCAAATCTACTATTCAGAAAGGAAGTGCCAATATACTAGTGAGGAGGGGGACTTACAAGTTACCGGAATTTCCTTCTGAAGGACCCTTTCTAGAAAGTAGTACAAACTCAAATCCATTAGATGAGTGCCCTGTGAACCCTTCTGCGTCAGAATTCCAGCAGAAATTGTTGTGAGAGGTCGCGTCTGGCTTCAGTATATTTTTTTTGTGAGAATCTTTCGAAGTTTCGCGTTCATAGATTTCTCAATGGCTGATTTTGACGAAAAACGCGCGAGGGGTAACTATTATTCCCTTTGAGTGGTATGAACAATTGTTATAATACAGTGTCTTACAATAAAGATACTATGAGAAAAACACAAGTTGCGAATGGAAAATTATTTAATTTCACCCTTCTCATATTATTAAAATCATTAACCTTCCCCTTACTGTGCTAAATTATTATTCCGGCCCCGGCGTTGTGTAATCATTACACAGGTAAAAAATTGCGATTCAAATCATAAAAATAAGGATATTCATAGCCAATCGCCTAAGTGAATCATATTTGAAGTCAACAGTGATAATAATTGAAATTTAAAAGCTGAAAACTTGAAAAAATCATCGGCTGACGCTCACATATCGGGCAAGAAGACCACCTCCGAAAGATGCCCGAAAACTACTGGCCACTGGCGGTAATTCGTACGCGCTGTAGGTCTAGCACTGTGCATGTTTCAACTATAATGAAAAAGCACAACTGCGAACTGAGGTTCCATTTCGCGGGTTCCTATATAGCGAAGTCAAGTAAGGGTGAGATGTGAATAGTTTCGTATCTCTCCCGCACACTCTTCGCGTATCCTTGCATCCCATAGTGTTTTTTTTAGAATGAATATACCTACGTCACACACTAGCAGCGTTTGATTTTATTGGTGAATTTATTCCCGATTTTCACAAAATATCCAGTATGTGCCCGATTAGTGCTAATTAACATAAACATTTTTTTTCATTCAATGCGTTAATGTATTATGAAGGAATATCTAAAATCTGAAGCCAGTATTTATGAAGGTTATAGAGATATTAAAGTTATTAGAACCATTGTGTAGTCGTTACACATCATAGTTAAGGAATGGTTAATTGTAGTTTTTAAAATTTATTTACGTCTGTTAAAGGCGTTTTACACATACGTTATTTAAAAAAAAAAAAAACAATTCACTCATAAACAGTGCAAAAAGTATTGTAAAAGAAAAGAAAAAATAAAATTTAATGACAGGTACATCCAGAGTTAAATAGTTTCTAGAATTAATTAAGCTCTACCAGATGAAAAAAAAAATACTGTACTAAGGAAAACTTATATTGACGTACTAAATATATCAACGACATCGGAGTTTTTGTTTCCCAGATGTTGAATTCATTACATTGGAGTTAAAATTGTGAGGTTGAAGCATAAAAATAAAATACTAGACACGTCATATTCATACAAATCGAACGATAAATGTGGCACGGTCTTGATTTAAGTTTCAAAGCTCATAACGCTTATGAAAAGGATGGCAATACTAAACAGAATGTGTGTGTACGGATGAGATAGCTATATGAACGTCCTACGTTACTGTTATAATCTCTCTTCCCCGACAAACTTACTGAGCGACTAGCCAAGTAGAGTACGACGTACGGAAACGGTTATCTTCCACACACCTATGTTTATCTGCATTCGCCATCTCACATTATTTAAGTTGAAGAGCTCCGGTTTTCCCGTGACAGCTTGCCTGTCGAACGAATGTTTGTGTGATACTAAACGCGGTAAATCTCAGGTGTGTCTCGCGAACTCGGTTTAGTGCATTCACGCGCGTTGTCTCAGTAACGTATCTACATTATTTATTTCATCTAAGGGTTAAAGCAGAATTATCACGATAATATGGCAGGTACCGTATTGTAACCGTCCTGTCAGGAACATGAAATGCAATTAAATATAAAAGTTCAGGGCTGTCAATCATTGGTAGTTTTATAAAATCAAGTTAATACAATAATTACTCTATGTTCAGACAATCTTAATAAATTAAGGTGACAAATAAGGTAATCATAATTGAAACATTCCCCTAAGATGCCCATTCTGAAGTTATAAATCTCAAGATTTTTTTTAAACTCTTTTTTATTGTAAGGGAATGAATAGCATAATTTGGTGCCCACACTGTTGAGTTGTATTCATTATTTTTTTAAGACAAATTAACGTGAACAAGGTACGAATACAATGGAACGGTCAGTAGCCGAGTAGACAAAGGCGTCAGATTCCCATCCGGGCGTCGTGGGTTCAATTCCTCTGCTAGCTAAGTCTTCCATCATTGAAAAAGCAACACCTTCCGCTTATTATGATGGCAATAGGAGTTTTTCAAATATTATCGGATTATTCGTAACCTGGAACTTTTTTTCTTTCTTTTAAAGAGAAAGAGAAATGATAATGATGTTGATTGAATCATCTCTACTACTTTAATTATATACTCGTATATAAGCGTTACTTCCGGATAGAGTAGAGGATCCGTGTTCGAGACTCGGTTGTGACAATTTTCTTTTTATTTTCTATTTTTTTCTGTTCCATATTTACGTTGTTGATTTTTTATATTATTTAAAAAAATAAGCATTAAAGCTGGATTCACACCAACGTCCGGACCCGCTCAGTGATGATATTGTTCCGCATGAGAGCTTATTGATATGGTATGAATATCAATCAAGGAGTATGTGCCAAGACAAAGTTGTGTGGCAGTATATCCTTCTGCCCACCCTTGTGATATTTAACTACTTAGTTAAATAAATATTTTGATGTGTAAAAATACTTACATCGTAGTTTTTTTTTTAACCATTTATCACTAAATAACATTTGTAATAATTATTAATTTAAAAAAATATTATTTAGTTATAAAAAAATGGTTTTTAATGAAAAAAAAATCGGCGATGTAAGTATTTATACCCATCAAAATAATTATTTAACTAACTAAGTAGTTAAATATCATAAGGGTGGGCAGAAGGATATACTGCTACACAACTTTGTCTTGGCACATACTCCTTGATTGATATTCATACCATATCAATAAGCTCTCTTGCGGAACAATATCGTCACTGAGCGGATCCGGACGTTGGTGTGAATCCAGTTTAATGCTTTAAAGTCATTTCTAATTTTAAATATATAAAATGTTAAGCTCAGCCGAGGCTTCAGCTTAAGAATTAATTATTCGGTGACGCTTTGGATCACTCGGCTATACACCGGACAGATAAATATGTACACACCTAGAATAAACAACAATTGAAAAACATTTTCTCAAACAACTTACCAATGCACGAGTGGATTCTGGATTTTTCTTTCTTGTTGTAAAATCACTCTTTGTTCACAGTCGTTTTATAAACTGAAACATATTCACGTTTTCACAAATATTTTGTAGTTGTCTTCATTTAACTTTTACTGATAAACCTCAACGTAGTTTAGCAAAAAAATCTACGTCAGCCAACTTCATACTTTGATTAGTATTTATTTTATATTCAAAGTTAAGGGTCAGCACCCAAAAATAAACACTTTTTGGCTTTCCAATACAAGCAATACTACAAATAATTAAATTGTTAATTAAATACGGTTAGTTAGATAAATATCTAAGGTTTCCAGTGAATACAATTTTTAAACAGTAATCCTTTAAATTCTATTTGAAATGTATACTATAATTTTAGGTAAAACGTTAAAAAAATGCCTTCCCTGGTTATCAAACTGCACATTTTACTGATATTTTGGTACGTTTTTCGTAGAATTAAAAATATTTCAGTTGAAAATTTTCATTCACTGGAAACCTTAGATATTTTCATAACTATTCGTGTAGAATTTACAGATGAATCATTTGTAGTATTGCTTGTATTAGAAAGCTACGAAGTGACGTTTAGGACCAATTTTGAGTGCTGAGGCTTAATTTTAACATTGAAACTTCACACTTTAACATAATGAAAAAACATTTTTTATCACTCTTTTAAAATTATCAAAATATCACAATTTAATGTTATCATACAGAAAACTATCTCCTTTATAGTAGATAGGTCATGCAGGAAAGAAGGACGACAGGCAATCACCAAAAAGGCTTCTCTGCAATAATCCTTTAGGACGAAGGAGTGTTGGGAATCTATGCTTACGTAGGTCTTTGAACGTAAACCATATAGCCTGATTTCATATCCTTAGGGTATAAAAAACTCAATAAAGACAACAGGATACCAGCAATGGTAAAAATAAACACATATTTACTTAAAAACCAATGAAGTGCACATAATATTTTTTTTAAATAATGCATTAGATGATGTATGAATGTGAATGAAGCAGGAAATGGCGTGATAGTAAGTGAATTAGTTATTTCTTTTTTTTATGTGAATATAATACTTTTCTAGATATTTTTTTAATAGTTAATGCCGTTCAAGAGTCTCAACTGCTCTCAACCGTCTAAAGCCAGTGCGACTATGGCATCCCCAAATAGGGTATGTTGTGAGGCTGAAGGTAGTGGGGAGGGGAATGAGATGGGGAAGAAAAAGGTTGGGAAGTACCTGGCTATTCAGATCTGGTCTGGTCTGGATGTATAAATACCCTAGCCCTAGTCCTAGCCACGCCCAGGTCTGCCGAGTCTGGCAAAAATCATTAAAAAACTTACTACACTGCCTTGGATAGGTACCACTCTATGTACTCTAAGGAGGCAACTATTAGTACTTTTTTTTTTTTTTTACATGAATACCGCACAAGAGTCTCAACTGCTCCCAACCGTCTAGAGCCAGTGAGACTATGGCATCCCCAAATTGGGTATATTGTGAGGCTGAAGGTAGTAGGGAGGGGAAGGAGATCGGGAAGAGGAAGGTTGGGAAGTACCTGGCTATTCAGATCTGGTCAACAAACACGGCTAAAGCCATTGCAAGCAACGTTTCAATTCTGAATGGTGGTCTTTCACCAGGGCGATACTTAGAGTATCTACCACTCTGGAACGTGCTTGAATACTTGTTATTATTTGTATATGAATTAAATGTGTTATGACACATATTAATTAAATAAAAGTTATTGGCGCACGCCGGGTTTGAACCCGCGACCTTTGGATTCGTAGTCGAGCGTCTTACCACTCGACCATGGAGGCCGTCATCTACACATATATTACAAAGAATCTCTAATATTTGTTATCTGTCTTCCTTTATTGTAGTACGTACTGTCTCACTTTAACATTTTCGAACCTATATTAACCTGATATCTCTGTATTATTATTAAGTTATTATATTTGTCGTGGCGAAGCTTGATCTAAGCGAAACCGGTAAGCGTTAAAACATAGTAAATTTGTGGTTTAAAAAAGTGTTCTTTTATTTCAATATAATGTCAAACCACAAAGTGATTGTGAAAAAATATTATATTTTCAAGATAGTTAAATTAAGTATACATTTGATAACTAACTAACCATCACGCCGTTTCCCCGCAGGGGTAGGCAGAAGAGACGGGCCGCAATACAACTCTGTCTTGGCACACACTCCTTGCTTCATTAACATTCATACTTTTCTGTTATTCTGACTCTTCACGTGGCTAGACTCAAGTATTTAATTCACTTGATCGCGTGCCATGTCTTCCTCGGGCGTCCCCGACTTCTTCTTCCATTCACTTTGGCGTCATTTATACTTTTCACACTTCTTTCTTCGTTAATTCGCTCTACATGCCTAAACCATCTAAGCGTCCATTTCTTGATCCTATTCATTACGCTTACGTCAGCCTTGCATTCTTTCCGGACACTACATTTTTCCTCTGCCAGTTCCATGCCTCACTGCCATACATCAGGGTTAGTATAAGCACCCCATTGTGGACTGCTAGCTTTGTTTCTTTGGACATTTTTTTTATTTGCGCCAACAGCGTTCAGTCCTTCATTAATGAAGTTTCCTGCATTCGCGTTTCTTTCAAAATTCTCATCAGCCTTTCCGTCTCTCTAGAACATACTTCGTAAATACACAAACTCATTCACTTGCTCCAAGTATTCATCATTCACGACTATATTGCCCGCTGTTCTCGTACTCTCTCTTTCAAACACCGTGACTTTGGACTTACTTACATTCATCATCAACTCATTCTGCATACATATTCGGTTCATCCTAGACACAAGAGACTCTAGATCTTCCATATTGTCAGAGATCAGCACTGCATCATCAGCCTACAAAACATGTACATTCGATATTATTTTTATGGGGATAAATAAAGGGTCTGTAGAAAGGGTATCTTTAGTACTACGACGCTCATTACTAACTAAATTCGTACATATTAATGTCAAATAAAAGACGGATCGATTCAAACTGACGAACGGAAACGGAATTTTCTGTGCCCTGTGGAACGACTCAAAACTACATGGCTGCGTATGTTTTAGATCGGTTCAAAGCGAAGAGGCGGCACAAGCGCGTGGCACGTTGGGCGCATACCGATCACATATCTGTCGACGCGCGGTGTCAGCAATGAACGTGTATACAGTTTTTTCCGTTCGTTGCCACACGTTTTGCCACAATTTATAATGGAACTAATTTGTTATATTAAAAGAGTTAGGGGAGTTCGGTACAGAGACGTAGTATTTATTTTATATTCAAACAAGAATAAATGAAAAGAGACTTGAAAGGGTTTTCCCTTATAACTATAAACTTCAAACAATATTTTACAAACAAAACAAACTGAAAGACCGACGGCGCACAATTCAATCGAACGCTTACAGATATTTCGTACTTTGAACTCAAAGACCTCACTGAAAGGGAACAACGCGCAATCAGTATCAGGTCTTGAGACTAGGTTCTGGATCTCTGACTAAGTACTCAAAGACCTCACTGAAAGGGAACAACGCGCAATCAGTATCAGGTCTTGAGACTAGGTTCTGGATCTCTGACTAAGTACTCAAAGACCTCACTGAAAGGGAAGAACGCGCAATCAGTAATCAGGCCTTGAGACTTGTTCTGGATCTCTGCTATTTCAAGGACGAGCAGCGCCTTTTATAGGCCGGTGGGCAGCGGCCTTCAGCACGTAGTGGGAGTAGTAGGTGTAATTCATAGAATTGCGTCGGCGATTGCCCAATTGGAGTCCGGCCCTGGATCTACATAGCTCGACATTGCTAGAGAGGGACAGTGCTTTAGATGGGAGCGAGAAAGTATTCGGAGCCGCGCGCCTTGTCGCGTTACACGTGTTAATAAATATGATCTGAAAAATGATTTTCAATAAAAAGTAATTCTTCCTATCTAATATATTTACGATACATTTTTGTGGGGTAGATTGTTTTCTAGTTTTATAATTATTTCTAGTGTTTTCCCCGTTCTGTGTCTGACATGTGTAAGTAAAATTAAACTACCAAGGCGAAATGCGAATAAATACAAACATTTTGCTACGTGCGTGTATTTTGAGTTCAGAAAAATAAAACCTACCGAGCTCAAAATTTTAAAAGTAAATGTGTATTCACTGGCTAAAAAACAGGCAAGTCTGAAAAATAAACACGCGAGGAATTAATTTACAGCCAAGGGTTTAACGAAATTCGACCGGAATATTTATCGCCCTCTGGAAAATGTTACATTTCGAAGTCATCGTGTCTGGTTTGGGGTGTTTTAAATATGCATTTTTTTTATAAACTAACTAACTGACATGAAATGGTAAAAAAAAGTAACATAGAAATAACAGCTCAAACATAATATTGAATGAAGCAATGACAAAAATAAGACAAAATATACATTAGAAAGAGCTTTAAGTCAAAGCCAAGGTCAAGTCGAAGTTTTGGTAGAGTCGTAAAGAATGACAAAAATCATTTAGACTGCTACCAAAAATTTCAAGACAATGGCTTGAGTCAACAAGTCTTGACATTCTGGGCAGTGGAGAATGATACTTATAATTAGTAGAGTGATGATTGAGGAATAGCAATTCGTTGTATTACATTAATGTAAAACAATGGATTGCTAATAACCTAATGATATAATAATAATATTAAATTGAATGAAAAAAAAAACTTTATAATAGACCACAGATTTTATTTTAATTTTCATGACCGACCGGTTTCGCTTAGCCGCAGATACTCGCAATATCACCCTGGCGAAAGACCACCATTCAGAATCATAACGTTGCTTGAAATAGCTTTAGCCGTGTTTGGTGACCAGGTACTTCCTAACCTTCCCCTTCCTCATCTCCATTCTTACCCCACTACCTTCAGCCTCACAGCATACCCCGTAATTCGGTATTCACGTAAAAAATAAAAAAAAATGATTAAACAAAATCTATTTGCGCACGACGGGTTTGAAACCGTGACCTCTGGATCCATAGTCGAGCGTCTTACCACTCGACCACGGAGACCGTCAAATTTTCTATTTCAAGCAACGTTTTGATTCTGAATGGTGATATTTTTCCAAGTATACTGCAAGCATCTTAAACTCGAGAAAATGTTGTTTTCCACACCGGGTTCGAACCCGCGACCTCTAGATCCGTAGTCAGAGGTCTTAACCGCTCAGCCACAGAGGAGTAAAAATATTTGCTCACCATTTTTTAAACCAACTTCTAACTTTGCTGCATCATTCTACGTGCAGTTTAAAGACAGCAACAAAAAATGCGTTAATGCTGACTTGAAATGCACGGTTCTATCTGATACTCGTTTTCAATATAGGATACATAAACAATAATATTTTTCTTGAAATTTAATATTTCTTTAAGCCTTTTCTAACTAAACAGCCTTTTCAAAACACCCAGATTTTCGCAACAATAGTTAAGGAGAAAAAAAAAACAATTATACAATTGTTCTTTGCGGGAGTCGAACTTGCAACCTCCTGCATTCAAATCAAATACAAAAACCACTACACCACGAAAGCCATCAATAAAAAATAAAAAATCTACTTTACAACGCAATATTTAAAAAAAATTATTGTTTTTCAGCAATTATTTTTTGAGGTTAGTACGCACTTTTCACGATGGCAAGATTGAAATTAAAAAAGTCCGTATTCATTAAAAAAAAAACAATTCTTAAATAATAAAAGGAAAAATATACGAAATGTTATCTTCAAATTATTATTTTTGTTTTCATATCGATCAATAATGACACATACCTACTTAGATGTATTATTTCTATTCACTTCTTTTAATTATACTAATTAACTACCCACGTATTTTTTATTCAACAACTTTAATTATGTCAAAATCACTCAGATTTTTAAAAAACACACACAGTTAATTTATTTTTATTGTTTTCGCTGTATTTTTTTAAACAAGTAATGAATAATTCACTTCCACTGTAAAATGTATAGTTAGTACAAGCCAAGGTAGTCGTACTATAAACTCGTAAAGGCGAGGGTTGCACCCGGGAGAACACGTCTATACCGCCCGCCGAACAGATGTGTACTGCCGGTAGTGGATTCTTGTTTTTCAGGCGCCCGCTGCACAATGGCTTGATACGCTGCGCAGACTTGAAACGCCGTATTGTTATGGTTTACGAACGAACCGTGCTATGGCCCCTTTTGTGTGAGGCCGGGTCAAGTGCGGGTGTTATTTTATTGCTTTTGGTAGGAAAATGGCTGTTTTAATACCCATATAATAGCTTACTTATAAAGGAATGAAATCTTATAATGTGCTGCCCTAAACCATACAAATTATGCAAATCAATACAATCAAAATAGCCTGTAACAACTATTTAAATACCTATAAATCAAAATAATAAGTGGTATGTAAGTTAAAATATTTTAAGTCAAAAACAAAATAAGTAATTAGATACTTTGTAAACTTCAATGTACAAGTAACTAATATGAAATAAATACAACTAAAACTTTTTTTATTTATTTATGGTTTTAAAGTTTATTTTGTAGAACTCCATTTTAATTTTTAGGTTTTTAATTTTATTTAAACAATAATTATTATTATTATTTTTTTTATAAAAACAATTTTAGTTAAAAGCTCTGCGATGTAATTATTTTTACGCGTGACAGCTGTTTCGCCTTCTGAGGCATTATCAAACAGTTTGATAATGCCCTCAGAAAAAAGAGCTTTTTAACTCAAAAATTGTTTTTTTTTTTTTTTTTTAATTAAAATAATAATTATTGTTTAAATAAAATTAAAAAACCTAAGAAATAAAAATTACAACTAAAACATTAGTAATAAGAAACCATTCATAAGTTTTGGCATTAATTCATTTGTTATTAGTTATTATTTAAAAGCAATTAGTTAATAATTATCCTTAGTAGTAAATTGTAGGTAATATAAGTTAAGTTGTACAGCGCCCTTGATGTGATTTTTTTCACGAAAACTGCGCTACAAAAATTAGCCAATTATTGTTATTAAACGCGTAGAAATCTACGAAGAACGCTTAGGTAGTGTGGGCATGTAGAGCGAATGAACGAAGAAAAAAATATGTGACGCAAACGTGAATGGAAGAAGAAATCGAAAACGAAAGACATAGCCCGATCGAGTAAATCGAAGACTTAAGTCAGGCAATAGAAGAGTAAGAATAACAAGCTAAAGCAAGCGAAGCTAGCAGTCCACAATGGAGCGCATATACCAACCCTGATGTATGGCGGTGAGGCATGGAACTGGCAGAGGTAACATGAAAGTAGACCGAATGACGGCCTCCATGGTCGAGTGGTAAGACGTTCGACTACGAATCCAAAGGTCGCGGGTTCGAACCCGGCGTGCGCCAATAATTTTTATTTAATTAATATGTGTCATAACATATTTAATTCATATAAAACATAGTAAAAAGTATATTTGCGGCACGTTCCAGAGTGGTAGATACTTTAAGTATCGCCCTGGTGAAAGACCACCATTCAGAATCGAAACGTTGCTTGAAATGGCTTTAGCCGTGTTTGGTGACCAGATCTGAATAGCCAGGTACTTTCCAACCTTCCTCTTCCCAATCTCTTTCGCCTCCCCACTACCTTCAGCCTCACAACATGCCCTATTTGGGGATGCCATAGTCTCACTGGCTCTAGACGGTTGGGAGCAGTTGAGACTCTTGTGCGGTGTTCATATAAAAATTTTAAAAAAATAATGCTGTGGAAAACAGATTTCTGAGGCGTACTAGCGGTAAAATCATGTATAGTTATGTTAAAAATGTGGATATCTGTAAATAATGCAGGGTATATGCTTACATACCGTAATGAATAGGATCACGAAAGGGACGGTTAGATGGTTTGGACATGTAGAGCGAATAAATAAAGAGAGGCGTGTGAAAGGAGTATATGACACGAACGCGAATGGAAGAAGACATCGTGGACGCCTGAGGAAGACATGACATGATCAAGTGAATCAATTGCTTGAAGAGTCAGAATAACAGAAAAAAATTATGAATGTGAATGAAGCAAGGAGTGTGTATTAAAATAGGTTTGTACGGCGGTCCGTCATCTATTCCTACCCCTGCGGAGAAAACAGTATGATGGTTAATTAGTTTTGTATAGCTCATAAAAGTATGTATTGAGAGAATGTATGAATGTTACTGAAGTAAGGATTGTGTGCCGAGACATGGTTGTATGGCAGTCCGTCCTCTCTGCCTACCCTTACGGGGAAACGGTGTGACGGTTAGGTAATTAGTAAGTTATTTAAGACTATTTTAATTAAATCAATAACGGAATTAAACAAGTGCTTTGTTGTAAACTTCCCAAAATGGCGTTTCAGCCCTTTTGTCTTTCCGGCGACGATATATTCAGTAAAGTGGTGTTACACTAAACATATTTTTATTTTAGAATACTATGTCTAACCGCAAAGCGTTTGCTTCTTGTGAAAAAATACGTCAAATTATAATCGTGTTAAAGGGACGCTTAGATGGTTTGGGCATGTAGAGCGAATGATCAAAGAAAGGAGTGTGAAAAGAATATATGATGCGAAAGTGAATGGAAGAAGAAGTCGAGAACGCCCGAGAAAGACATGGCACGATCAAGTAAATCAAATACTTGAATCGGGTCATATGAAAATTCAGAATAACAGAAGAGTATGTATGAGACGATGTTTGAATGTAAATGAAGCAAGGAGTGTGTGCCAAGACAGAGTTATATGGCGGTCCGTTCTTTCTGCCTATCCTTGCGGGGAAACGGGGTGATGGTTAGTTAGTTAGTGTTTAAAAAATACATTAAAACTTATATTGCAGGAAACCATCTGGAAAGAAAAATCTGTTATTTTTATAATTTGATGTTTTTTCATTTGTCTCTTTGGATTTTTTGTGAGAATTTGATGTTTTCCAATATCTAGTGAGAAGGCTGTTGAAATATTTTCCCCCAAAGTGTATATTGAGGTTGTGGAAATGAGGCATTTATTTATATTTTGTGGTTGAAATTCGTATTTAGGTCTGATGCTATTTTGCATATTGTATTTTTATTTAAATTTCTCGACTGATTGACATACGAAGAAAAGAGAGTCTGGAGAAAATATGACGCTTTAGCGGATGGATAAAATTGGTGACGTCCCAGCAAAAAAAGATACAAGTATGTAATTTATTACTTTTTTTTTTGTTAATACCGCACAAGAGTCCCAACCGTCTAGAGCCAGTTAGACTATGGCGTCCTTATTCGGTTGTACGTTGTGAGGCTGGAGGTGGCGGAGAAGGGTAGTAAATGGGAATGAGGAAGGTTGGAAATCGAAAGGTTGCTTGAAATGGCTTTAGCCGTGTTTGGTGACCAGATCTGTCTCTTCCCCATCTCCTTCATTTCCCCACCACCTTCAGTCTGACAGCCTACCTCATTTAGGGAAGCCATAGTCTCACTGGCTCTAGACGGTTGGGACTCTTGTGCCGATATACTCTCTCTCCATACATTGTTACTCCAAGTAATTACTAATTCTTTTTACCCAACTTATACAAACTTGCGATAAATCACTTTCTCCGGGTTTTTTCGTCGTACACCATGAGAGAGAAAGAGACAGCAAATATAATACACCGCTTCATGTACTATCGCGATGATTTTGGGCTCCTGGGTCAGCGCGGGACTCCACCCACATTTTTTGCTAGGCCACTAAACTTGACACAACTAAACGGTTTTTCTAGATTATATGCTATACTTTTGCTTGATAACAATACTGTGAAAAAGTGGTTATGCGAATAAACAAAACATTATGTCGATAAATGAATGGATGTATAATTACCCTAGCCTTAGTCTTAGCCACGCCCAGGTCCGCCGAGTCAGGTAAAAATCATCAAAACTGACTACACTGCCTTGGATAGATACCACTCTATATACTCGAAGGTTATGCACTATAAAAAATAAAATATTAAAATCTCAAGTATTACATTTTACCCTTTTTTAGATACTCTCAGTATCGCCTTGGTGAAAAACCATATTACAGAAACAAAAAGTGATTATTTACCAGAGTTTAGTAGTCAAGTACTTCCTTACCTCCCTCTTTTCTCATTTCCTTTTCCTTCTCACTTCCTCTATCCTCACAACATACATCAAATAAGGGATTCCAAAGTTCTAGGTCGGGTTTGAATTCTTTTCTCTAACCATTTAGTGATATATTCTCCTGGCATTCCTTCCTCTGTCCATCCGCTCCACGTCACCCCGCAAACCAATCTAATCGTCCGTTTGTTATTCTTGTTAATTAACTTTTTGTTTTTGTTATTTTTTTGAATAGTGAATATCGCACAAGGGTCCCAATCGCACAACAGATCCTAATTCGTCTAGAGCCAGTGAGACTGTAGCACTCCCAATTAGGGTATCTTCTAGGGCTGAAGGTAGTGGGAAAGGAAAGGAGATGAGGAAGACCAAGGTTGGGAAGAACCTAGCCTTATAGTACATAGAGTGCTACCTATGGCAGTGTAGTCAGTTTTTGATGAATTTTGCCGGACTCGGAAGTAACGTAAATATTATTTATATTACGAGACTAAGGCATTCAAAATCATCGAAAGGCTATTTTTTCTGCATAATATAAAAATATTCCTACAAGACATTAAAAATCTTCCAAAGGGCCTCTGGATAGTATCGAAACATTGCTCCAAGGCAATTAAAACCTTCAGAAGGGTTATTGCTCTGCATAATATTTAAAATCGCTGCAAAGCAATCAAAATCTTCAAAAGGGCCAATGCTTTGCATAATATGAAAACATCCCTATCTTTAACCCTTGAAGCAATGACTTGTTTGTACAAGGTTTGTACCCAACAAAACGTTATTTTAAAAGTCATAAATATTGTAGGGTTTGTAAAAACCATTGCCTCAAAAAGGAAAAAATCTTTTCTTTTGGAAAGCATGTACAGTATATCCCAGTATACTCGTATACCCCAGCCTGACCGAGAAAGGAAAACCTACAGACCTTCGAAAGTAATTTAGTTTTTTCTTTGTTTCGTTAATTAACGTAATTATTTTATCATGATAATTAAAATGGTTCCGTTTAAAATGAGACTGTATTCCGTATTTCATAAACTAACTCAAGTAACCTTTTTTGTTTATTTTAATATGTTTTGTGGGCAAGGAAAAAATAAAGACATAAAAATATTTGAGGCTTTTAAAGTGAATTTTGTCGTAAAATAGACGATCACCCTCTTTTTTACTAAATAATAAAGGTCAAATTAATTCCACGTGGGTCGGTTTTGTATAATTCTACAAGTATAAAAATAATATTTTCACATTTATGGTAGATTAATTTTAAGTAAATAGTGATTTAATTTTTTTATGTGATAAGCGCGAGTACCTGTCCGAGGAAAATGAAACTTTCCATTCCTACTTTTAGCGATTGTTTTGAAGTAGAAGGAAGTAGAGAAGGGAGGTAGATAGATAAAAGGAAGGTTGGGTAATATAATAAGATATTCAAAATTTTTTGCCGTAGATTCAGAAAAAATGAATTGCTGTTCCTAAATCATCAGTCTACCAATTATGGGTATCATTTTCCACTGTCCAGAATGTCGAGACTTGTTAACTCAAGCCATGGTCTTGAAATTTTAGGTACAAGTCATAATGATTTTTGTCATTTTTTACGTCTCTACCAAAACTTTGACTTGACCTTGGCTTTGACTTGAATGTTCTTTCTTATGTGTATTTTGTCGTAGTTTTTTCATTGCTTCATTTAATATTATGTATGTGCTGTTCTTTCTCTGTTGCTCTTTTTTATCCCATTTCGTGTTTTGTATTTTTTTTGTAATTGAACAATAGTCCGTCAGTTTATAAATAAATAATCACTACACTCGGTTAAAGCCATTTCAAGCAGTATTAAGATTATTGAAAAAATCTTATCGAAGTAAAAAAATCTTATCTGAAATCGTTAATATTTTTTATTCTATACAGCATAAGAGTCCCGACAACCCAGGGCTTGTGAGACTACGCCATCCTGAATTTCGGTGATTTTATTTACGGGGCTGATGGATGTGGAAGAGGAGGGTTGGAGAGTTCCTGGATGATCAGATCTTGTAACTAAACATGGCTGGAACTACTTCTAGTAACAATGCAAGTTTTGTAAATGAATGTGCCCAATCTAATTACATTTAAAAAAAAAAATAGAATAAACATTAAAGTTTTGCGGTTTTTATTTTGATATTAATTATTGAGACGTAATAACTTTCAACGAAATATGAAACAGAAGGCAAGGAAAAAAAATGGTCGAAACCTCTACTGTATCCAGAAATAACACTCTGTCAATTAAGCTTCCAAAACCTTTTTGGAAACCGTCGTTTTTATCAAACTCATATTTAAAGAAATGAAAAAATAACTGTTCGATCCAGAAACTGCGATTCAGTTTTGGAAAGACGAGAATGAATTTAAGTGGACTGTAAAACGATGAAATACTTGGTGAATGATTGATCTTATTTGGGAAAGGTAGGTTTCAGCCAATTTGCTCACCTGTTTAGACGTCTGCGAGAGGGGCGAACTATCTGCCCGTACGATGAACAGTTGAATGGGGCGAATCCTCCAGAGACGGAGGCGAAGCGAAGGCGCCATCCTTAGGTGGGCCGAGTGATTGTAGACGAGTGACTGCGGTTGACTGTGGCGGGAATCGAATAAGCGCGCCGCTCTTGACGTCTTTGTCTTGTGTTTTGCCGGATGGTGGGGGGTTATCGGTTGTTCAACACACTTTTACGTGGTCATACAAATAGAACAAACTGGCAAAAGGTGAAGGTAGGGACTGGACAAAAGGTATCAGGTTATGACCTATCAAATTGTTGATTTTAGGATCCAACAATAACCTTGTAAAAGACCACAAATATTATTTGAATTTTTATGATAGACTGGTTTCACTTAGCCTAAGCATCATCAGGGTACAAAAAAAAACAAAACAAACGAAATGAAATTTAATTCCTCCTAAAAAAGCACTAGAAAATTTTCACTCATTCCATGACACACTAGAGTAGCTTTATAAAATGCCCCCAACCCTTAAAAATATATTCCTCTTACATAAAATAACACGATATTATATAAATATGGCAATATGATTCTTTTTATTTCCACTATTGTTGTATACTACTTTAAAATTAGCATTTTTTCAGGTAGTGTATTCACTATCAACAATAGTAGGATTGTCAAGATTTAAAATGTACGTATATTTGTATCAAATCCACTGTCATTAATTATAGGATTTAGTGTGATGCTATTTTACCTGCTGCCAATGTATCTTATTTAAGAAAAACATCTTTATATTTAAAGCTATCAGATTGACTGATTTTTTTTTATGAAATGTCGTCATTTTGATTATGTGCCCTGTCAAGATTTTTTTATTAATAAATTTGAATATTGGTTTGTGAACGAATGTTAGATTTGATTATAATCCCGAGCTACCCTTAGCAGGGGAATGCTTGTCATTTTTTCTACCACATACGATTGACATTTCAAGGGTGATATTCACGAAGGCACATTTCAAGGGTGATATTTGTTGCCATCTACAAAAAAACCACTAGCTATACCTCACCTTATACGCTGTGTAGACAAGTTTAATTTATTTTTTTTTATTCAGTGCTTGCCTACTGTTAATTTTGAGTTAAATTGAATTTTATTTTTTGTGCGATGTCACAAATACTCCCCTCTCCGTACTGAATGATTCGGTTGGGCGACATTATGAAGGAGGTTGGCGAAAGGGTTGGGGAACTGGCAGAGTGAGAGCCATAGTGGACTGAATGCAATGTAAACAATATCTCTGAGGTAGAAGTCTGGTAAAGTCAAGTATTATCGAATTTTGATTGATGAGATCCGCAAAGAATGCCAGGCAAGGAAAGCATAGAGCGGACGTTTGGAGAAATGAGTGTCAAAAACGTCACGGGAAAGACATTGTGCCACGTAAACAAATTGACCGAGTGATCTTGGTTTGGTGACCAGATCTGTATAGCCAGGTACTTCCAAACTTTCCTCTTCCTCGTCTCCTTCCCTTTGTCACTACCTTCAGCCTCACAAAATGCCATAATTGGGGATGAGTCTCGCTGGTTCCAGACGGTTGGAAACAGTTGGGACTCTTGTGCGGTATTAACGATTAAAAAAATGTTATGAAAACAACTCAGGATAAAAGGTAAACCCAACCTTCCTCTACCCCATCTCCTTTCCCTCCCTACCACTTTCAACCTCACAACACACACTAATTAGGAATTTCATAGTCTCACTGGCTCTAGACGGTTGGGAGCAGTTGGGACTCTTGTGCGGTATTCACTATATTTTTTTAAACACACAAAAGCGTGGAAATTTTCCAAAACCATCCTGAGAACAACCCGATCGCATACGCAAAAAACCGTGTACACATATTGCCGAAAAGTTCAATGACGCTTGTTTAAAAGAGCGTCTTCCAGTGAAATAGCTGATGAATAAGCATAGCATTCCCAACTGACCTTTTCATTCTACAGTTTGAAATCCAACCATTGAGATAAGGAAATCAAACACTAACACAAAACTACCCCTTTTCAAATGGTCCTTTGCCTTACTGTGCTAAATTATTCTTCGCGTTTCGGTGCTGTGTAATCATTACACAGATAAAACGTTGCAATTTTAAATCAGAAAAATAAAAATATTCAAAGCCAATCGCTTAAATTAATCGTATTTGAAGTCAACAGTGACAATAATGGAATTTTAAAAGCTGAAAACATAAAAAAAAAACATTGGCCGACGCTCACAAAACGGGCGAGACCTCCAAGGGATGCCCGAAAGCTACTGCCAGTAGGTCGAGCTCGTAAGCGCTGTGCATCTAGAAGGAAAAAGCGCAACTGCGAACTGAGATTCCATTTATTGCGTTCCCATATAGCGAAGTCCAGTAAGAGTGAGATGTGAATAGCGTAGTATCTCTCCGCATACTCTTCTCGTATCTTCGCATCCCATAGCGATTTTTTATTGGTGAATTTATTCCCTATTTTCACAAAATATATTTTTTCATTCAATGCGTTAATGTATTATGGAAAAATACCTAAAATCTGAAGCCAGTCTTTATGATGGTTTTAGAGATATTAAAGTAATTAGAAGCAATATGTAGTAGTTACACATCGTAGTTAAAGGTCAGCATCCAAAAATACAGACACTTTTTGGCTTTCTAGTACAAGCAATACTACAAATGATTTATCTGTTAATTCTATATGGGTAGTTAGAAAAATGTCTGAGGTTTCCAGTGAATACAATTATTAAACAGTCATCTTTTAAATTCTTCATAAAAAGCAAACTATAATTTTAGATAAAATGTTCAAAAATGCCTTTTCTGGTTTTAAAACTGCACAGTGTACTGATATTTTACTATGTTTTTCATAGAATTTAAAGGATTACAGTTGTAATACTGTATTCACTAGAAACCTCAGACATTTTTCTAACTACCCATACAAAGTTTCTTGATAAATCGTTTGTAATATTGCTTCTGTTAGAAAGCTACAAAGTAACGTTTAACGCAATCTTGAGTGCTGACCCAATAAAAGGTTAATTAATCCGAAAAATCCAATCTCAAGTATTTTATTCCAATGGATGGTGCTTTCTTCGGGAGCTGAAAATATCCCGCTTTATTCCTTGAAAGGTGAGGTTGAACATCTTTAATACATTTTTTCACATTAAATTTGACGTGTATTCATAAAAGTTCACAAGGGATTACTTATAACGTGAATCCAAAACGATTTAGACCCTTTTTGGGAAATTTTCAGGCCAACACAATCCTCTGAAATTGATTGTAGTAGAACCAAATGGTTCGCATTTGAGTTTTCTATTCACAAAAGCTTTTTCCGTGAGCTTTCACGTTTTTTTTCATAGTAAATCATTTTACGTTTTAATGCCTAATATGATCAAATAAATACATTGAATATTTCATTTAGTATTTATATTATTTTTTGTAGAAATGATATCCCTGAGGCGATATGTGCGGGAATACTTTTGTTCAAGTGGGTGAATTTGTGTATTTAGGAAGTATGTTCTAGAGCAGGGGTCTCCAAACTACGGCCCGAGGGCCACATCCGGCCCGCGGACAGATTTTGTCCGGCCCGCGGAGAGCTAGCATACTTGAAAACTCATTTTAGAGAACATGTTTTTTATAGCAAATTAAATTTAGTTTACTGAAGTATTCTAATTTTATGTTGAATAATTATTAATATGACATCTACATTGATATGGTCATGGGCTAACTACTCATAAAATTGTTGTAGGCTTATTGTTATTGTTTTTGTGATAAGTTGGATAAAGTAACACAGAATTGTAATGAGTAAAGACATGTACTGATGAGGATATTGAAAGAAGGGTGAATGCAGGAAACTCCATTCATGGAGGACTGAACGCTGTTGGCGCAAATAAAAAATGTTCGAAGAAACGAAGCTAGCAGTCTACAATGGAGTGCTTATACTAACCCTGATGTATGGCAGTGAGGCATGAAACTGGCAGAGGAAGGATGAAAGTAGACTGAATGCTGTAGAAATGAGATCCCTAGGCGTATGTGTGGTAAAACCGTGTATGATTGTATTAGTGGTATCCGGTAAGAATGCAAGGCTGATGCAAAGTGTTATGAATAGGATCAAGAAGATCAAAAGCGAATGGAAGAAGAAGTCGGAGACGCCCGAAGAAGACATGGCACGACCAAGTGAATCAAATACTTGAGTCAAGGGTCATGTGAAGAGTCAGAATAACAGAATAGTATGTATGAGACGTTGCGTGTATGTGAATGAAGCAAGGAGTGTGTGTCAAGACCGAGTTTTTTGGCGGTCCGTCCTCTCTGCCTATCCCTGCGGAAAAAATGGCTTTATGGTTAGTTAGATAATAAGTTGATTTAAGAAAAAAAAAGTTAAAAGATTTTTTTTACCAAAATATACGTAGATGGAAAACTCTTGAATAGCAACGATAAAACAGGCAAATTTCTTTGAATACTCTATGCTTTTTGTCGAGTTATTTACAGCGAAATTGTGGGTTGCATTGGAAACTTAATATAATACAACACTACCAGATAGCGGGAAGATTTCGTTTGTAACAGTATTCCTGTTTCTACTTCAATTTCTGAAATCACATTTTTATAACCACAATAATGTTTCTTTTTTTGAAAAAATATAAATTTTCGTAGTTTAATGAAAATAAAATGATAACTTTGTATAAAACCAAATATTTTATTTTATGAAAATGACCGGCCAGTTTTGCTTAGCCTATGCATCATCAGGGTCAAAATTAAACTTTTCAAAAATACATAGTGTGTATACTCGTACATACAGAGGGAGAACACAATATAAAATAAAAATAACAGAACAGTAAGAAAACAATTTGAAATTATAACAAAAGAACAGAGAGAAAGAGACAGATAAAATGAAATGAAAGAGGCAAAACGTCAACTGCAGCGTTGCGACCGCTCTGAAAGAACTACTTCTTTTGGCAGCACTTCCTACTTCATTGTTCACTGAACAAATACTTCAATTGAAGTTGGTAGTTTATTTTAGCGTTAATTTATTTCATTAACTTCGTTCAATTCATTTCATTGAACAAATACTTCAATGGAAGTTAGATTACAAAGAACTACTTCAATTTGCAGCAGTTCAGTTGTGATGTTGAACTTCAAAGCCTATGAAGAAGTACTTCATTACAAGTACTTAAAATGAAGTCGACTTCAAAGTACTTCAATCTAAAGGAACGTGATTTTTTGGGAGTGCTTTTCGTTTTAAAATTTGTATCGACTAGCACTTTTTATTTTGGCAAGGAACCGGTTCCAGTTCTTTTCAATTTGAAATCTCTACCGACTAGTACCAGTTCCAGTTCTTTTCTTTTTCAAATCCCTACCGACTAGTACGTGTTTTTAAAGAACTGAACAAATAACCGGATAAATTCTAATCTCGTTTTTGCAAGTTCGACTTCAATTAAAGTGTTCATTTTAAAGAACTAGCAAGGTAGGTTAAAGCCAGTTTGCTCACCTGTTTAGACGTCTGCAAGAGGGGCCGACCCGTACGATGAAAAGTTGAGAGACGATGCGAAATGAGGCGCCATCCCTGGGTGGTCCCAGCGATTGTAGACGAATGACTGCGGCGGGAATCGTTAAACGCGCCGCTTTTGACGTCCTTGTCTTGTGTTTTGCCGGATGGTGAGGGTTATCGGTTGTTCAACACACTTTTACGTAGTCATACAAATAGAACAAACTGGCAAAAGGTGAGGGTAGGAACTGGACAAAAGGTATCAGGTTATTACCTTTCAAATTGTTGATTTTAGGATCCAACACGAAGCATTCACAAAACATTGAAGTTTTTCTCAACGCTATTCAACTAGAAGAAGGTAATAAAAGAATAATGAGAAATTTTATGAGTTTGCGAGAAATATACCTAATATTAGATTAACGAAAAAATTTAACTAATTATTAAGAATATGACTTTTCATTTTAATGGCTTTTTTATTTCTTGTGCTTCTAAATTTTTTTAATCTGTTGCCATGACCATTTTTATAGAAAATATGAGCACCGGTGCTTTTATTAAAGGTATGATCTTTTTCAATAAGATGATTGGCGATTTCTGAAAAACTGTAATTATTTAAACATCTAAGATGTTCTTTGATTCCAACATTGAAATTACGGGTATTTTATTATTATTGGTATTCTTTTTATTAATTTAAGAAAGAATGACAAAAATCATTTAGACTGGTGCCAAAAAATTCAAGACCATGGCTTGAGTTAATAAGTCTCTACATTCTGCACAGTGGAAAATGATACCCATAATTAGTAGAATGATGATTGAGGAATAGCAATTCATTTTATGCAATGTATACTGGTATTTTAGGCAAAACATTCGAAAATACCTCCGCTGGTTTTAGACATTTAAGTATATTTTTCATAAAATTTAAAATATCACAGTACAGAAAATATTCACTGAAAACCTAAGGCATTTTCTTAACTACCCACATACAAATTACATATATATTTTTTGTAGGATTGCTTTCATAAGAATGCTACAAAGTTACTTTAAGTGACGTTTTTGGGTGCTAAGGCTTAAAATAAACGCTATACCATAAAATAAACGTTAATCTAACGTCTATAGATTGTATTTTCGTGATAAAAGTTTTTTTTTAAAAAGCCAGATGAAAAATAAATTCTAAAAAATCATTCAAACACAATTATCAAATAAAATAATATTTTACTTGGGTACACAAATGACTGAATAATTTATTTAATAAATCGTATATTTGTTCAAGGACTGATTTTACTGTGTTTCGTGTCAATTATTTGTGAAGAATTTTGGTTTAAACTGCGTTCAATTAAATTTTTAGATTATTAACGATTAGCGCCGCGAAAATGACAAAATTAAGGCTTTTGTCAGGTAGCTGACAAATACGTTTTAAACAAAACAATTTTTGAAATATTCAGGCAATTAAACATCACGTTGGCAATAATGACAACGTTCAAAACTCTAGCGGAGAAAATGTGTACTAAAGAAAGGAAAAACATTCTCATGCTGCAAATAACTTGAACATGTTTTAAAAATCCGACTACCAACACAATGGAAAATGTTGCTTGTGCAATGATGGAGGACTTAGCTAGCATAGGGATTGGGAATCCGACGCGTTTGTCCACTCAGCTACTAACTGGTCAGAATAAATAAATAATATTTCACTTTATGGCAACAAAATTCTATGATAAGTCTTGTAACCCCATTATTATTTACATTAATTTCCATTTTAAACTACACTCACTTTATTTTTCTTCGATAATTTTGATGTTAGCATACGAAAAAAAATTGTCCTTTCTAAAAACTACAATGTGTAAACCGATTCAACGAAATGTTATTACCATGTTTGTTGTAATGAAATTTCCATACAAATTAATTACATACAAAACATTTTTGTTGGTGGATTAAGGGTCAGCACTCAAAAATGATACTAAACGTTACTTTCTGGCATTCTAATACAAGCAAACCTACAAATGATGTATTTGAAAAAAATATACAGAGAAATGTCCGTGAATACAACTTTTTTAAATTCTACGCAAAACAAACTAAAATGTCAGTAAAAGGTGCAGTTTTGAAAACAGAAAAGACGTTTTTGAACATTTTACCTAAAATTCTAGTATGCTTTTCATAAAGAATTTGAAAGATTACTATTTAATAATTGTATTCACAGGAAACCTTAGACATTTTTCTAACTATCCATATAGAATTGACAAATGAATTGTTTGTAGTATTACTTATACTAGAAAACCAAAAAATGACTATTTTTGGGTGCTGACCCTTAAGATTCCCTTTAAAGAAAAGTTAATCTTTCAAGAGTGCTTTCTGAGAAATATCTCGCCTTACCTACACCAAATATTTTACAAAATGAATAAAAATATACAGACTTTTTCTTGAAACATGCTTTATGTTTCACCGTGTTTAATATCTTGAATTTCTGTATTTTGCCTCTCAAGTTTGACAGTTCTTATTTTTTCGTGTAGCAATCTCGAAGGTGAAAGATTTTTTATGGCTCCATGATTTTCGTTAAGCGAGAGTAACATCCGACTGCCGTAGTTTTGACAAATTACTTTTTAAACATTCAAATCAAAGCCAAGGTAAAGTCAGAGTTTTGGTAGAGTCAAAAATTATTTAGACTGCTACCAAAAAATCAAGACCATTGCTTTAGTTAACAAGTCTCGAAATTCTGGACAGTGGGGAATAATACTCAAAATTAGTAAAGTGATGATTGAGGAACAGCAGTTAAATTCCGAGTCTACGGAAAGAAAGAGTCGTAAAGAATGACAAAAATCATTTAGACTGGTATCAAAAATTTCAAGACCATGGCTTTTCAATTGAATTCAATTGAATTCAATTTCTTTATTCATTTTAATAAGATTGCAAAATATAATTTTAAGGCGTTATTAAAGATACGTAGAAAAATATTTTGGAGTAAACAAAAAACAAAAAACAGAGTTCACTGCAAATAATATACAATATAAGACAAGATTTTATAACTAAACAGAATAGATAAATAGTAAATACAAGTTAAGCAAGCAGCAATAAAACTTGCTGTTTAAAGACAGTTTCGCTGATGCAAAAAATATCCATATCCGAAGCGATTCGATTCAACAGCAAGGGTGCCCTCCCCACCGGCATGACCATTGGCAAATTAGTCCTGCAGTTAACAGGTCTCGATATTCTGGACAGAGAAGAATGATACCCATAATTAGTAGAGTGATGATTGAGGAACAGCAATTCATTGTTTCTGAGTCTACGGTCATGACAAGTATAGCCCCTTTCTTCTGTAATTTACAGGTCTAGAACATCTCCATCATCAGCTATAGAGCGTTGAAAAATTCATTCGATTGCTAACAATAAGTCAAATGACATAATTTTTTTATCCATGAATCGGATGAAGCCGGCTAGTTTTTTCTTTATTTTTTAACAAGAGTCCCAACTGTCTGTAGGACTATGCCATCTCCAAGTGCCCATCCTGTGAGGATTGAGGTAGTGGTGAAGGAAAAGAGATGGGGAAGAGAAAGGTTGGGAAGTACCTGATTCTTGATGCAAACGTAATATGTGTTATTTTTATATGAATTATATGTGAAATAAAACAAATTTATTAAATACAATTTATTTACGCTAGCCGAGATTTGAACCCACGGCTTCTAGATTCGTAGTTGAACATCTTAACCACTCGACCACGGAGGCCGTCCGTAAAGTTAGCCAACGTAATACGTTTAATTTAATTTATTTTTAGACTCGTAAAGTGATCACAATTCAGATTGCAGTATATTTAGTTTCGTCCTTTTAAAATGGCATTAAATTTAAACAGTCCTTGCAATGGCTGTTAGTCATTTTCTACCCTTTCTCCTTGCTTCTCTCATTTTCCAAAACCATAAAACATTTTCCAATGTTGGGGATGTCAGAGCCTCATTGGGATCGGGTCATTTGGTTTATTGTCCGGCCATCACCTTAATGAATGAAAAATGTAATTACCTTTAGAAACAAAATTTTCTTTAGAAGATTATCATTTTTTTTAGTTAATACCGCACAAGAGTCCCGATTGCTGCCAACTGTCTAGAGCCAGTGGGACTATGGCATCGTTGTGAGGCTGAAGGTTGTATGGAAGGGAAGGAGATGGAGAAGAAGTAGGTTGGGAAGTACCTGGATATTCAGATCTATTATATAAAACTACTCAAAGATATGTTCTACTAGCAGTACCTATATTATGATTGAATCATAAAAAAAATAAAATCAGTCAAATTTTTAAAGATAATTTTTAAGGGTGTGAACGAACCCGACAGAAGTGCTGTAAATAATTTGACCGGTCGGTGGCTGAGTGGACAAACGCGTCAGATTCCCACCCGGACGTCGTGGGTTCAATTCCTAAGCTAGTTTAGTCCTCCATCATTACACAAAAATTATTTTCCGCTTAATATGACGGTAGTAAGAATTTTCAAATTATTTGTATTAAATTAGTGTTTTGAAATATAAATTATTATTGTATTAAAATATTAACTATTATTATTAAATTTCGAGTTGTTTGTAACACCGGGCATTAAACCCACGATCTCTGGATTCGTAATCGACGATCTGAACCCCTCAACCATGGACTTTCGACGGCCTGCATAGTCGAGTGGTAATATGCTCGACTACGAATCCAAAGGTCAAGGGTTCAAACCCGGTGTGCGCCAATAACCTTTTATTTAATTAATATGTCTCATAACACATTTAATTCATATAAAATAATAAATGGTATATTTGCGGCACGTTCCAGAGTGGTATATTCTCTAAGTATCGCCCTGGTGGAAGACCACCATTCAGAATCGAAACGTTGCTTGAAATGGCTTTAGCCGTGTTTGGTGACCAGATCAGAATAGCCAGGTACTTCCTTACCTTCCTCTTCCCCATCTCCTTCCCACTACCTTCAACCTCACAACATACCCCATTTGGGGATGCCATAGTCTCACTGGCTCTAGACGGTTGGAAGCAGTTGGGACTCTTGTGCGGTATTCACTATTAAATACATAAAAAATAAATTATATATTTATTTAGCTTGCTCTCTACACATAATACGATGTTAAAGTCAACAAAATATCCATATAAAATGTCTAAAACATCCACGTTTTTATTCAGAAGACTAGTTAACAGTTTAGTCTTTACACATACGTCCAAAGGGACAGTAAAATAACGTAATTGGAATAAAATATCACACTTTTTTTACGTATGAGCAAAAATTAGCATTCGAATCACGTACAGAAGACGGCTTAGCGTATTAATACTATAGATTACTATCGACAGATTTGTCCCACACATTGATATAAACTTTGTTGATTTACTCGACAAACAAACTCGGTGTCTTTCTTCTGAGTATTATCAAGCTTTGTTTACATCTTATTTTACGTGTCGGTGATTTGCGACAGACAATGGTGACAGAATTGTGACAGCGGATTGTGGCGGCATTTTGTGACACCTTCTGTCACGTAAATAGATAGCCGGATTCCTGACTCACCTAGTACGTGGCGCTTTGTATGATAGCGTTGACATCAAGCCTTCTCTATTTAACTTGCGTACGTAAGGGGTGTCCGCTTACAAAACCAAAATAATAAAAAATTATTTCAATTTTTTTTTCCATTAACTCCACACAGGAGGCCTTAAGGGAAATATTTTCCATTCAGGGCCTATGTCATCTTTGGAGATGCTGTGTGGAAGATCTTTTTGAGGAAAGGGATGAGTAAACCTGGGTCTTGAAGAGACCCATGTTGAAGGACAGAGGAAACACAGAGACCGACAAATCGTTCCACAGCCGAGCTGTTGAAGATAAGAACGAGTCGCAAAAGCGACCCGTTCTCATGTATTGAATGTCATCCATGTACAAATGTTGGGTGCGCGTTTGGCGAGTTCCCGACTATGCACCGGTGCCGAAGGGATCAATGACGCAATTTCCTTGGAGCATCTTCCATTGAAATACCTGTAGAACAAGGACAGCATTCCCACATGACATCTGCGCTCCAAAGGTTGTAATCCGTTTGTTAAGATAGGAGAATCTATCAAACGGACCGCCCGTTTCTGCACAGGGTCAAGGGTTTTTTTCAGGTATTTTGGGGCTCCAGACCAGAGGTGGCTGCCGGATCGGAACGATTTCTGCAACACGCCTCTGGAATACCAATACAGGTATTCCGTAAAAGTATATAAAAACAAGGTAATAGAAAAACGTCCAAACGTAAACCACGCAAGGCATGACATTTTGATAAATAGAATACTATAAGGGTGTCAACCATGTACAACTGTTTGGCGAGTTTCCCGACAATGCACTGGTGCTGAAGGGATCAATGGCACAAGTTCATCGGAGCATCTTCCATTGGAATACCGGTAGAACAAGGACAGTATTATTTTATCTCAGGTAACCTTTAGTCAACCTTTTTTTCAAAATCCAACCAGGTACTGAAGTATTTTTTTTTTTGGTTTGAAAGTTTATTTTGTAGAACAACATTTTAATTTTTAGGTTTTTTAATTTTATTTAAACAATGATTATTATTATTTAAAATTTTTTTTTAAACCATTTTTAGTTAAAAGCTCTGCCATGTAATTATTTTTACGCGTGACAGCTGTTTCGCCTTCTGAGGGCATTCGATAATGGACAGTTTGATAATGCCCTCAGAAGGCGAGCTGTCACGCGTAGAATAAGAACGAGTTTAGCTTAAATTGTTTTAAAAATTAAAATAATAATTATTATTGTTTAAATAAAATTAAAAAACCTAAAAAAAATTAAAAAAAGGTACTGAAGTCTTAAGAATTTTATTTAAAAAAATATATATTTTAGAATGCTTTGGTGTAAACTTCTCAAAATGGCGCTTCAGCCCTTTTGCCTTTCCGGCGACATGTTTAAAAAATTACGATTCGTTCAAACTTGAATATCACCAGTGAACAGATTCAAAGTCAAAAAACTAACTAACTAACTAACCATCAAGTCGTGTCTCCTCAAGGGTATGCAGAGAGGACGGACCGCCATTCAACTCTGTCTTGGCACACACTCTACGCTTCGTTCACATTCACACATACTATTCTGTTATTCTGACACTTCGCGTGACCTGATTCAAGTATTTGATTCACTTGATCGTGCCAAGTCTTCCTCAGGCGTCCTCGGCTTCTTCTTCTCTTTACTTTTGCTTAAAGTATTCTTTTCACACTCCTTTCTTCGTTCATTCGCTCTACATGGCCAAACAATCTAAGCGTCCCTTAGATCAGCCTTGCATTCTTACCGGATATCCACATTTTTAACACGGTCATGCACTGTTTTATCGCACATTCGTCTCAGGGATCTCATCTCCACAGCATTCAGTCTACTTTCATCCTTCCTCTGTTAGTTTCATGCCTTACTGCCATACATCAGGGCTGGTATAAGCACTCTATTGTGGACTGCTAGCTTCGCTTCTTAAGTCAATTTGTTGTTTGCGCCAACAGCGTTCAGTCCTTCATTAATGCAGTTTCCTGTATTCACCCTTCAATATCCTTATCAGCTTTTCCGTCTCTCTAGAACATACTTCCTAAATACATAAATTCATCCACTTGCTCCAAATATTCATCACTTACAACTATATTGCACGCTGTTTTCGTGTTCTCTCTTTCAGACACCATGACTTTGGACAAACTTACTCGTATATCAACCATTACTCATTCTACATACAACTTCGGTTCATTCTAGACACGAGAGGCTGTAGATCTTCCATATTGTCAGAAATTAGCACCGCATCATCAGCATACATCAGGCAACATACTTACAGATTGTTCATTTTTGCGCCCAAGCCCACAGCTTCCAATTCTTGCAAACAATCATCCATGTACAAATTGGACAACCACGGTGACCTTACACAGCCTTGTTTTATACCTTTTGTGATGTTAAACCAATTCGTAAAATCATAGTTCACTCTAACACATGCAACGCTTCCCTCGTAAAGGACGCGATTGCTTGTATAAGATTCGTGTCAACTCCATACATAGATAATACCCTCCAAGTTTTTTTTTCCTATCAACTCGATCACACGCCTTTTGCAAATCGACAAAAGCACAGAAAAAAAACGAGAAAATTTGATCCGTGCACCCCCTTACTATCATGAAAGTACCTTGGATGTCCCATATTTTATCTTTTGCAAATATAGACAACACCCTGTAATAGAAGCATTGTTTAACTTGAGGCCTAACACCCTTACACAGGGGGTGTGTAAATGTACAGTGTTGTATATTGTACAGTGTGAGAGTAGTGCCTAGGGAACTGTTTGCAGGGGCCGGCTGTTTGTTAATGGTCTTTAAACAGGAGTTAGAAGGTGGGACCGTCAAAAGACAATACCATCATAAGTGCTTGCTTAAATAACTTTAACCTTTATATCGGCTTTTGTTTGATTTCTTTTGTTTGCCAAATGTTGCGAGAAAGTTGTGCGAGATAACAAAGTTATCTTAATACGATTAGAATACGTATAAATTTATTTTCCAACTTACGTCAGGACCAAAATACTCGTATTTACTACAGATGTGCACACTTATAATAATAATAATACCTATAATAGACTAATTTGTGTAGCGCCAGTCTTGTAAATTATTACCATTACCTCAAGGGCACTTTTCATAACTTAAAGACTGTGGCTGAAATTGGATGTAAACTCTTAACGTATCGTCGCCGAAAAGGCAAAAGAGCTTAAGCAACACTTTGGTCCATGGTGAGTAAAATATGCAGTTTTGATCAGTGTTTTTTTTTCTGCATCAAATTCTCTGACTCTCGTTTGATTCCGAAGACTTTTGTGGCCCTTCAGCCATCTAAAATATATTTAAATATATTAACCCTTTCTGGTCCTGTGTCGAATGACATTCGACATTTTCCTTTTTCACCAGTTTAGTGTCAAAATACAGTTTTTGTCAAAATATGGTTTAGTGTCAAAATACAGTTTAGTATCAAAATATAGTTTAGTGTCAACATAAAGTTTAGTGTCAAAATACAGTTTAGTATCAAAATAAAATTTAGTGTCAAAATACAGTTTAGTGTCAAAATACAGTTAAGTGTCAAAATACATTTTAGTGTCAAAATACAGTCTAGTGGCAAAATAAAATCCTGGATGTATTGTTTTACCCTGTAATTCTGTAAATCTATTGTGGACCTGATGGAACTTTTTTTTGTGGACCGGAAAGGGTTAAGCGCAGTCGGGTAACACAAATGTTGCTTGGTCGTTGGCGATCTACAGTCATGCTGGGAAACGATGACAAAGTTCCGACATTGCTGATGAAACCTTCATACATGTTTTGTGCTATGGTTCAAAAATCTTGTAACAGCCAAGACTTTTATCAATCTTCTATTGGATTATAATATCGTCGCTGGAATGGCAAAAAGGCTTAACCGACACTTTGGTAAAAAATTAATTAGACAAACACTTTTGATCAGTTCTTTTCTGCACCAAATGCTCTGACTCTCGTTTGATTCTGAAGACTTTTTTCTTTCAGCCATCTAAAATATATTTACCATTTGGAAGAAGGCTGGACTCAAGCGACATAAGTTTGTGACTTTTTTAGCATTGTGTTGCTTCATGTGACTCAGTAAGAACATTGAGTTACCTGAGTTAACTTTTTTTTCATAAATCCAACCAAGTACTTGTGAAGACTTGTGAATTTAATTGTAAAAAAAACTTCAAAGTGCTCTGGTGTAAACTTCCCGAAATGGCGGTTCAGCCCTTTTGCCTTTACAATATGTCACGGGCTGTGAAAAAGTTTCACACTTTTTGTTTAGCAGTAGATCGAGGATCGAGGATCGAGGATCGAGGATCGAGGATCGAGGATCGAGGATCGAGGATCGAGAATCGAGGATCATTGAATAAAAAGATATTATTATACTGGTGAGTTAAGAGGCTAACGGGTTAGCCTGGCTTTTTAAATCAGGGCAATTCTGTTACTTATGGATATGTTTTCTGAAGAGATGAGTTGAGAGCTTAGCTCTGAACTCTGTCGAGTTTTTTATCATTCAGATCATGTGGAAGTATATTTCAGGCTTTAGGACCTGACACTCTTGCAGCACGCTCTCCGAACTTGGTGTTTGGTGGGCGCTTTGGTTCCTTCAACCTTCCGATAGCCAATGACGTTGCCGATCTAATGGTTGACTGTCGCGAGTTGGAATCTTCAGTAATAATACACAGTTCTGATAAATAAGCCGTAGCCATTCCGTTAATTGGTTTTCAAAATTATTAATTGCCTAATTAACTTGCTTTCTTTGTTAAAACTCATCCAGTTCAACATTCCTTGCCGTAGACTCTGAAACAATGAATTGCTGTTCCTCAATCATCACTTTACTAACTATGGGTATCATTCTCAACTGTCCAGAATGTCGAGACTTGTTAACTACAGCAATGGTCTTGAATTTTCTTGGTAGCAGAATAAATAATTTTTGTCATTCTTTTCGACGCTACCAAAACTTTGACTTGACCTTGGCTTTGATTTGAATATTCTTTCTTATGTATATTCTAACCTATTTCTTTCATTGCTTCATTTAATATTATGTATGTGCTGTTCTATGTCTTTTGCTTTAATTTCCAATTTCGTGTTTTGATTTTTTTTTAAATTGGATAATAGTCCGTTAGTTTATAAATACATAAATAAATAAATTGGCTCAAAGACCATCCAGCAAAGCTTGAACTGAATTATTTTAGTAGATTTTGACAAAGGGAGATTTTTGATCAGTTTAATGTTCAATTTTCAACACATCGGATAAACATGAAAACACTTATCAAAACATCTTATTTTATGAACGGATAATGAAGTTCATTGACCTGGCTGGGGTTTGGGAGACAAAAGGTCATTTGCGAAATATATATTTGCGACATCAATTTTCTGTTAAGCGATGATTCTTAAAAGAGTGAATAGAAACTATTTCAACCCTCATTGAAAATCCGTCTCAAAATGAACGCGATGTTCGAATGACAAGATGACATTAGCCTAATCGATTGGCTTCGCGAAGGGTAGTAAACACGTGAACCACCTAAATACATACTCGCTTAAGGTTGTATTGGGCGGCCGTCGGAACCACCCACCCGTGGGGTGCTAGAACGTAATTAGTCTGGGAGCCCAGAGCAAAAATATACCAGGAGGAGATAGCTTTGCAAAAAAGTGTAGTGAGGATTGTTGATTTTTTTCCTGACTCGGCGTGGATAGAGTTTTCATGGATACACCTTTTGACATCAATTCATAGCACATGTTGACATAATGTAGCGTTTATTTGTGTAGCCACTTTTTCACAGTATTTTATCAACAAAAATATAGGATATAACCTCAAAACCCGTTGATTTATGTCGCATGACAAAACGCAGTGGGTGGAGTCAAGAGGAAAGAAAGAAACAACGAAATCTCCCAAATTATCACACCGCTTTAAAGTATTGTAAGATCTATTGTAATCTTTGTGTCCCACGTCTCCGTTGACTCCGCCTAAACGTTTTAATATGCGACATAAATGGAAATGACTCAACGATTTTTTAGGTTATGTGCTATAATTTTGTTTTTAACAATACTGTGAAAAAGTAGTAACACGAATAAACAAAAACATAACGTCGACATGTGTTATAAATAGATGTATAAATACCCTAGCTCTAGTCCTATCCACGCCCAGGTCTGGCCGAGTCTGGCAAAACTGACTACAGCAGCGCTCCTTCTTCTATATTATTGCTCTGAGACTGCAATACTATTAGATTACTTAAGAGGACATAGTATTCTAGAAATAATCGGCAAGAGGCGTTCGCAAAAATCGAAATAATTCATTGCGTATATTCACTTTCTATCGTACACATTCTATTGAACTTCAGAAATATGTAACAGCCCTTAATCAACAGGTTTATTGGTGAAGCCAAAATGTTAAAAAAAAGATTTCACTAAGAATTTGTGAATTGAAAATTCATCGTAACGTTAGGCATAGAGTATACGCTCCTACCTGCTGGCTGTCTAACGGCGGATGATGCGAAAATAGTCTGACAGTTGAATGATACTTAGATCAGATATTTACTTTTCTAGAATGCCACAAATATATTAAACTTAACATTACTTTAACCCTTTAGCGCATACTGTTTCAAATTTGGAACATAAAAAAAATTATCATCATAAAGGGCTATGCGGGCCATATACATGTGTGTATTTTATTGTCAGCCAATTCCTTACTGTGAGCTCTGCATTATCATAAATCGAACAGTACTGCCAGTTACGAGCTTTTTAGTAACTACAGTCGCGTCAGTAAGTTGTCATTTCGGCCATTTCGCGAACGAACGTGGTTGTGATTGTTCAGTGTGAGAATTATTTTGTAATATTTTAGAAGTAATAATAAATATTAAGATTAAAAAATCGACTCCTTTTGGTGTGGTTGGTATACCTTTAATGCATAGTGTGAAAAGTTTGGAAATATTGTATTCATTCGCTATATTGCATGTAGTTCCAAATATGGAACAAAACAATAATAATAAATATTTTACTATTCTTAAAAACAAAAATTATGTGTTTCTTAATACATTTCCAAACATTTTTTACTGGGAGGACTAAAAAGTCCATGCGGTTATGGGTTATGTTATTTTTTCATATGAGATGCTACACATTGAGTTAAATTTAATTTATTGTGGTACGCCGGGTTTAAAACTAAAATATTATTTAAGCCCAATCGTGAGATCCTTGAGGCGTATGTGCGAATAAACCATGTATGACCGTGTTAAAAATGTGGATATCAGAAAAGAATGCAAGGCTGAAGCTAAGCGTGATGAATAGGATCAAGAAAGGGACGCTTATATGGGTTGGGCATGTTTTTTATATATTAATACTGCACAAGAGTCTCAACTGGTATCAACCATCTAGAGCCAGTGAGACTATGGCATCCCCAAAAAGGGTATGTTGTGAGGCTGAAGGCAGTGAGGAGGGGAAGGAGATAGGGAAGAGGAAGGTTGAGAAGTACCTGGCTATTCAGATCTGGTCACCAAACACGTCTAAAGCCATTGCTTTGAAATTTAATTTAAATATAATTTTATTATTTTTTGCATGACTTAAATCTGTTATGACACATATTTATTAAATAAAAGTTATTGGTGCATGCCGGGTTTTAACCCGCGACCTTTGGATTCGTAGTCGAGCGTCTTACCACTAGACCATGGAGGCCGTCGTATGTGTGAATAAAAAGGTGTGAAAAAAAATGTGTGATGCGAAAGTTAATGGAAGAAGAAGTCGGGGACGCCCGAGGAAGATAACCTGTCACGATCAAATGAATCAAATACTTGGATCGGGTCATGCGAAGAGTCAGAATAACTGAAGAGTATGTATGAGACGATGTATGAATGTGAATGAAGCAAGGAGTGTGTTCGAAGACAGAGTTGCATAGCGTTCCGTCCTCTCTGCCTACCCGTGCGGGAAAACGGCATGATGGTTAGTTAGTTAGTTGCTTGAAACTCCGTCACATTTGACACCATCAAAAATCTGCGATCGGCCATTTTGATTTTTATTTTCATTTGCCACTTCAAATAGTGCCCCCCGTTTACCACGTATATTCGGACCGTCTCAGCGATTGCTCAAATTTCGATAAGTCGTCAAGCGGATCGGTCATCACAAAAAAAACAGCATGGCACTAATTGCCGATTTGTGACGACGTCAAATAATTTGACGGGGGCTCAAACACCAGGGCCTAAATTATTTAGTTAAAACAAAAATTACAGTTTTACAAATCTGTCTGTGCAGGCAGTCAAAAGAAAAGTCCAAATTTTGTTCCATTTGAATATTTAACAAATAAAAATAGCAAGGCTATGTGCTTTAATATTAACAAATCAAAAACTGTTTATTTTTTCTTTGCAACTTTATTGATACCTCGCGAAATCCGTGTAACGCCGGGCACGCGTATTTTATAGTGTACTTACTTTACAATCTAGAATCTAAACACACCCACCGGTAGTAAATGATACAACTCCGTGCCTCATTGATATAAAACACGCTAGATGAGACCTACAATAAATCTGATTACATTTTATTTTTTTTACAGTGAATACCGCACAAGAGAAAACTACTCATAACCGTCTAGAGCCAATGAGAATATGGCATCCCCAATGATGGTATGTTGTGAAGCCGAAGGTAGTAGGGAGGAGAAGGAGATGGGGTAAACGAAGTTTGGGAGCACCCCTCATTTTTGGAATGCCATAGTCTGACTGGTTCTAGACTATAGGTTCTTAACGTGGGCGGTAACGCCCCCTTGTAAGCGTTTGAGACTTTTAAGGGGGCAGTAGAAGACCCGAAGAAAATAAGGGGAGTTGGAAAAATATTAGGGGCGTTGGGAAAATAGCCGGTCACTGGAACGGTTGATGGAACCGGCGAGGAACCAGTTCCAGTTCTTTTCGCTTTTAAATCTCTACCGACTAGTACTTTTTTTTCGGCGAGGAACCAGTTCCAGTTTTTTTCGTTTAGAATCTCTATCGACTAGTATTTTTTTTGCGAGGAACCGTTGTCAAAAAACACCAGGAACTGGTTTCTCGGTGGTCACCGGTAACTGGAACAGCGAACGCGACAGATGGGAAATAAAAATATATTGGGGAGAGGGCCTTCAAAAAAAAAACACATTGAAATAAAAATTAGTAAAAATAACTTTGAAAAAAATGCATTATTATTTTAATTGAACCCTTTGAAACGCATTGTTAATTTAAATATACATGAATTTTGTTGTTTTTTAATTCGTTTAAACTGATAGTTTATGATGTAATAGCTTACTTTCCAACCCTTTACCTATTCTTCTCTTTCCTCTCTTCTGCAGGCACTCTTCATTAGCATCTTCTAGTGATACTCTTCTGTGGCTTATTTTTTTTTTATTTATCGTTTCCGATTCGTTCGCTTAGAAAAAAATATCTTTCGTTTTGTTGAGAATTTTTAATTGCATAATAGATATCCACCAATAGAGTAGCCATAGTTTCACTGGCTCCACAAGGTACAAAATCCGGTCGGATGCATACGTTAAAAATAATAAATAAATTTTAACTTATAATTTTCCCGACAACGCCAAACTTTCGAAAGGACAAAATTTTACACATTTTTTTCCTTTGAACTGTAATCATTATTAACTAACTAACCTAACAGCCATACAACTCTATCTTCGTACACACTTCTTGCTTCGTTAACATTCATACATCGTCTCATACAACATACTCTTCTAATTCAAGTACTCGATTCACTTGTTTGCGCCATGTCTTCTTTGGGCGTCCCCGACTTCTTCTTCCATTCACTTTCACATCGTATATTTTTTTCACAGTCCTTTCTTCGTTCATTCGCTCTACATGTCCAAACCATCTAAGCGTCCCTTTCTTGATCCTTTTCATTACGCTTACATCAGCCTTGCATTTTGGCTTTTCCGAATATCCACATTATTAACACCGCCTAAAAAAAATAACGATAATACAAATCCGATAATGACGGCCTCCATGGTCGAGTGGTAAGACGCTTGACTACGAATCCAAAGGTCGCGGGTTCAAACCCGGCCTGCGCCAATAACTTTTATTCAATTAATATGTGTCATAATTATACTCGCGGCACGATCTAGAGTGGTAGGTACTCTAAGTATCACCCTGGTAAAAGACCACCATTCAGAATCGAAACCTTGCTTGAAAGGGTTTTGGCCGTGTTTGGTGACTAGATCTGAATAGCCAGATACTTCCCAACCTTCCTCTTCCCGATCTCCTTCCCCTCCTCACTACCTTCAGCCTCACAACATACCCTATTTGGGGATGCCATAGTATCCCTGGCTCTAGACGGTTGGGAGCAGTTGAGACTCTTGTGCGGTATTCATTTAAAAAATTAAAAAAAAACACATTTTTAACACTGTCTAAAAAAAAAAAATACTAATAATTGTAAGCGGAAAATGTTCCTTGTACTATAATGAAGGACTTGGTTGCCAATAAATTGAACCCGCAGCGCCTGGGTGTGACGCCTTGGACACCTTGGTCAACTTGGCTGTAAACTGCTCGAAAGGTTATCTGGATATTATTTCTAATGGTCAAACTGACCACAGTATTGTGTCGAAAATTTGAAGTCAATACCAATCTAATGCGTTTCATATCGATGGGTCTGAGATATTTTTTTCTAAAAAACAAGATAAAAAGCTATGAAATCTAACTGTGGCCATAAACCGAATTTATCTCCACAAAAAGCAAAACGAAAATCTTTATGCGAGTTACGCCCTTGGCACCCTAAGCCTAGACGAAAGCAAGTGTATTTAATGTCAGTCGTTTAATGAGGTTGACTTGAGAATTAACTTTACTTATTAAATAATTAATTGGTGCGTATTTTCTTGATTTTTAACTCCAAAGGTAAATGAAAAAATTGAATACGAAATATTTTAGACTTGGAGCAAGAATATACGCAGAGGTACCTTTGCGAAGTAGTGTAGTCAGCATTGCCAACTTTATACTGACTCGATAGAAATATATAATAATGTTGGATAGCCTATTAATTACCGCCCACGTGGAATTCGGACATTTTTAATTATCATATTTGAACACATTAAACAAAACAATATCAATACATCATTAAAATGGTTTATAAAGTCAAAATATCACACAAACACTAATAATAAAAAGTGTGCCTAAATAATGATGAAAGTTTTTTGTTGATTTAATCTCTTTATATCATTGAAAATGTGAAAATTTTAAAGTTCGGTCAAAAATATTTAAAACTGTTGTTTTGTGAAAAGTGATGTTTTCTAATCTTTGTTTGGTCTCATTTGAACATTCACGCATAGCACATTTCACCATCATGTTCGATTTATTTGTATGACCACTGCAAGTTTTTTAATCAACACAAATATAGGAAATAACCTCAAAATCCGTTGACGTAAGATATACGACTCTATGATGTGAAGTTAGCGCGGACGGAGAATATCCTTATATACTTAGAAGTGCTGCGATATAATGTGACGACTTTTCTTGTCTCTTTCTCTCTTATTATAGAATACGACGTGAAGACCCAGAGAAAGTGGTTTATCGCAAATTTGTATGGGTTGGGTAAAAATATTTAGTTCTCTCTCTATCTATATTCTTAATATAAGCATAGCAATATCACGTTCTTCTCAATACAACCTTTACTCATATCAAGTCTATCTGGATATCTAAAGTTGGCAAATATCTTAATAAGAAGTTTGACAAACTGTCAACAGAGTGTGAAAAAATTGACATTTTTTACGTTTATGTAATGCGAAATTTGGATTTCGTAGATATCAATTGAAAAGTGACAAATAACATAATTTTGATTCTGAGATTTAAAGATACTTTGTTCAGAATAGAAAATTGAAATATACAATCTTATCAGTATAAATACTGTAAATATACAAAGAAACGAACTAAAAAAAATAAACCTCTTGCAAATGCCTCGTGGGCATATTTTCAGGCAAATTAAATTTAAAGGTCAAGACGAAACTGAAATAATACGATTAAAAAATTACAAATTTATTGATATATTGTCGCTGGAATGGCAAAAGAGCTTAGCGGACACTTTGATCAAAAATGAGTAAAATATCCGGTTTTGATCAAGATAGTTTAAAAATGTCGCTTTCTAATAAGGTCATGATGGCTATATTGGGAGAGTATTACTTCGAGATAGAGTAGAGGTTCCGAGTTCGAGTCTCGGTCATGAGTCATGACCATTGTTCTTTTAGTCTCTGGCTTTTTTCTGTTTCAAATTTGCTTGTTTGGATTATTGGTATTATTTAAATATTTAATAATAAATACGCATCAATGCTTCCAAGTTAATTCCAATTTTAATACATATTTAAGCTACGTCCTCATTATGTTTTATTATAGTCTACGAATAAAAGAAATAAAATTAACAATCAAAACACATGAACATTTACGAGTATCCTTGTGGTATTATGTTTGGCCTATTTTGCTGAAGGTTGATAATATTTTATTGTTTTATACAAGCTTTTACCACTCATAGATATTCATATAAGCTTTTATCAATACAAAAAATATGCTATTATTTGCTAAGAAATAGCGAATTCGGTCAAGGCGACAACCAGAGTGGTAGATACGCAGTAATATCACCCTGGTGAAAGACCACCATTCAGAATCGAAACGATGCTTGATTGAAGTGAATTTAGCCGTTTGTGACCAGATCTGAATAGCCAGGTCCAAATCCAAAGGTAGCGAGTTCAAACCCGACGTGCGCCAATAACTTTTATTTGATTAATATGTGTCATGACACATTTTATATCGTATAAAAATAATAAAAAGTAAATTTGAGGCACGTTCCAGAGTGACAGATACTCTAAGTATCGCCCTGGTGAAAGACCACCATTTAGAATCGAAACGTTACTTGAAACGGCTTTAACCGCCGTGTTTGGTGACCAGATCTGAATAGCCAGATACTTCCCAACCATCCTTTTTCTAATCACCTTCCCCTCCCCACTACCTTTAGCCTCACAACATACCCTATTTGGGGATGTCATAGTCTCACTGGTTCTAGACGGTTGGGAGCAGTTGAGACCCTTACGCGGTATTGACGTAAAAAAAAGGAACTTCCCAACCTACCTCTTCCCTATCTCCTTCCTATCCCTAGTACCTTTAACTACACAACATACCCCTTTTCGGGATGCCATAGTCTCACTGGCTCTAGACGGTTGGGAGCAGTTGAGACTCTTGTGCGGTATTGACGTAAAAAAAAGGTACTTCCCAACCTACCTCTTCCCCATCTCCTTCCCTTCTCCACTACCTTCAGTCTCAGAACATGCTCTATTTGGGGTTGCCATAGTCTCACTGGCTCTAGACGGTTGGGAGCAGTTGAGACTCTTGTGCAGTATTGACGTAAAAAAAAGGTACTTCCCAACCTACCTCTTCCCTATTTCCTTTCTATCCCTGGTATGTTTAGCCTCACAACGTACCCCTTTTGGGGATGTCTTAGTCTCACTGGCTCTAGACGGTTAGAAGCAGATGGAACTCTTGTGCGGTATTACTATAAAAATATATAGTCCAAAAAAGCAGTGTTTTCAATGCCAGTGTCCTGGTGATGCCGGGTCTGGGGTTGGATTCTCGACTCGTTTCCGCCTTTGATCAAATTCGAACAATTTCGACAACTGCCAGGCATAACAGTCGTGTTATTATGCTTGAAATCAAACCAATATTTGATTTAAAGCTGAAACGGGCCGAGAATTGGCGTTTCACGGCAACCATCCAAATGAGTTTAAAACACCCCAAGCTACAGACGATATTGTAAAATATTGTGGTTTATGTAGACAAGCCCGGTCACAGCAGTATTGAAAAACTATTTTTCACGTCGAATAAAATAAATAACTGTGTTATTATAGTACGCGTCTTCGTTATTTTTTGCATGGACACATGAGTACTGTACACAAAAAGTACGACTTTTACAGAAATGTCATCACTTTTAACCACTTGTAGCAGATTTCAATAAGAAATATATCTGAATAAAAAAAATTAACAAAACACAATTAAAACGACAACGTCCAAGCATCTGGAAGTTTCGATTGCATTGTTTCTACATTAAAACTTAACATATATGTCAGAATGCAAAAACAATTTTTACGTTGCTTCGAATACGTTTCAAATTCGTGTGCATTCACATTGTGAAAAAACGTCATAGATTTTAAGTAAGAATGACTGACATAAATGATGGGAAAATGCGAGAGCAATATATATTCCTATAGCGCTGTCCATCAAACTTAATTTGCATCAATTACTTTCTCAATTGCACTGATTTTTTCCGCACAGTTTTGCCTCTTTTTAACACACTTGACACGAAGTGCGGATTTTTTTCAGGATTATATTTATAATTTTTTTTTGGAGAGGCGATCCAATTAAAACAAATTCCAAAAGTAAGATAAATTTTAAAATACCACTTTGCGGGCAAAATTCTAACCTTGAGGTCAGAAATAACCTACCGCTTCCTCAAGCTCTGTAAGACCGAATGAAGTTAATATTTGGAATTTTGACAAAAATAATGGACGGAAGACGAACAAATACTATCTACTTTGCGGGTAAAATGCGAGCCTTAGAGTCAAAAATGTTTGTGTCGTTTTCTATGGCTCTATGATATCAAACGAAATCGATCTTTGAAATTCTGTCAAGAAAGATGGACTTCAGACGATTCATTGAAAAAATCCTCCAAAAGTAACATTTATTAAAAAATACAACTTTTGTGGGCAAAATGCAAGCCTTGGGGATGAAAAATTTTTGATGTTTCTTCTGGCTCTATGAGACCAAACGAAGTCAATATGTGGGATTCTGTCTAAAATGATGGGATTGAGATGATTTATTGTAAAAATCCTCCAAAAGTAACATATATTAATAACATACTACATTGTGGGCAAAATGCTAGCCTTGGGGTCAACATTTTTAGGCCTTTTTCTCTGGCTCTATGACACCAAACGCAGTCGATCTTTAGAAATCTGTGAAGAATGATGGGTTTAAGAAGAATAAATGTAAAAAATCTCTAAAAAGAAATGTTTATTAATAAAATACTACTTTGCGGGCAAAATGCGAGCCTTGGGTTCGGAAACTTAGCTACCGTTTTTCTCAAATTCTGTTTGACCGAATGAAGTAAATCTTTGAAATTCTGTCAAGAATGCTAGCCTTAAGACGATTTGTTGAAAAAATCTTACAAAAGCAACATTCATTAAAAAAATACTACTATGCGGTCGAAATTCGAGCCTTGAGGTCAAAAATTTTTTGCTGTTTTCTCTAGGTCTATGAGAACAAAAGACATCTTTGGAATTCTTTCAAAAATGATATATTTAAGACGATTCAATGAAAATATTCCTTAAATATTATTGTTTAAGAAATGTATTCACTAAAAACCTTACACATTTTGCTAACTACTCGTGTATAATAAACATATAAATAATACGTAGCATTGATTGTATAAGAAAGCCAAAGTTTTGTATTTTATACCCCGTCCCGGAATGATAAATTTAGATTTTTATGATTGGGGTTTCAGTTACAATGAAATTGATATAAATTAAACTAGCATCGTTAAAAAAGTATCAAAGTATATTGCGATGCCCATTGACGAAAATAAATCTCGTTCTGTAAGTAACGCAAACCTAACCTTTTAATATTACCTTTGGCACAACCCTTTAAACCGTCCCAAGGGTAAATTTCGGTGGAATGTATTTATGTACGTTCTGCTGTGAAATCCCTCAGGCGAGAGTTCGAATGGAATTCCAGACTTTATTTAACCAGAGTAAATTTATGGTATTATTTTAATATATCCAAAAACGTTTAAAATATTTTAATTATTCTAGAAAATTGAACTTATCGTCACTTTGTAGCATTCTAATATGAGCAATACTACAAATGAATTATCTGTTGATTCTATACGAGCAGTTAGAAAAATGTCTAGGTTTCAAGAAAATACGTTATTTAAGGAAATTAAAAAATTATTTTGTGAAAGAAAAATTCATTCGGTCTTATAGAGCCTGAAAAAATGGCAAATGATTTTCGACCCCAGAGCTCACATTTTGCCCTCAAAGTGGTATTTTTTTATAAACGTTAATTTTGAGGTATTTTTTTATTATTTCGTCTTTAGTCCAACATTCTTGACAGAATTTGAAAGATTGACTTCATTCGGTCTCATAGAGCCTGAGAAAATGATATATGATTTTCGGCCCCAAGGCTCACATTTTGCCTGCAAAGTTACATATTTTTTATAAATGTTACTTTTTAGGAGTTTTTTTCATTATTTCGTCTTCAGTTCACCATTCTTGACAGAATTCGAAAGATTGACTTCATTCGGTCTCATAGAGCCTGAGAAAATGGCATATCATTTTGAAATGGCACGTATTTTTTTTATAAATGTTACTTTTGAGGGATTTTTTTTATTATTTTGTCTTCTGTTCATCATTCTAGACAGAATCCCAAAGATAGACTTCATTCAGCCTCATAAGGTCTGAGAAAGTTACATATCATTTTCGACCCCAAGGCTCACATTTTGCCCGCAAAGTGGTATTTTTTTGCTTACTTACTGTTTTATTATTTTTTCATCATTCTAGACAGAATCCCAAAGATTGAATTAAAGTCTGAGAAAGTTACATCATTTTTCGACCCCAAGGCCCGCAAAGTGGGATATTAAAAAAATTATATTTTTGGGAGATTTTTTCATGTCTTCAGTCCATCATTCTAGACAGAATTCCAAAGATTGACTTCATTTGGTCTCATAAAGTCTAAGAAAATGGCATATGATTTTCGACCCCAAGGCTCACATTTTGCCCGCAACGTGGTATATTTAAAAAATTCTACTTTTGGGAGATTTTCATTAATGTCTTCAGTCCATCATTCTTGGCAGAATTAGAAAGATAGATTTCGTTCGGCCTCATAGAGCCTGAGAAAATGGCATATAATTTTCTCACATTTTGCGTGCAAAGTGATATATATTTTTTATAGATGTTTTTTTGGGAGATTTTTTCATTATTTCGTCTTCAATTCCTCATTCTTGACAGAATTCTAAATGTTGACTCCATTCAGTCCGTTGTAAAAACAATAAATAATTATTAAAACATGGTTACATACCTAAAAGTGGTGCGATGTTATTTGACATCTTGCGTTGTCTCTCTTTCTCTCGCGGTTTGCGACGAAAAAAGTCGAAGAAAGTGATTTATCGTATTTAGCGTAGGTTGGGTAAAAATTATTTAGCTCTCTCCCCATACGTATTCTTACTACAAGCTCACAACACACTTCTATTGCTATTGTGGTCAATTTTTGATTTACTTTCGTAATTTATTATTTTGTGTTTATTTATTTATTTAATTTAAATAGAGTTCATCAAACAATTCAATTTATTATTTGTTTATTTATTTATTTTATTTAAATAGAGTAAAATAGCAAACATTTTAACAGATAAATAACAATGTAGATTAACATAATAATTATTTTTGTATGTAAAAAAAAATAGAATAGAAGATATTTGAAAACAGATGCAAATATAACTTAAACATGGATTAATGTAACAAAAAAATACAAATAGATACTTGCATAGTATTTTAAGTTGTAAAGTATATATTTACCTTAAGATTGGAATTAAATGAATATTTAATATGTGTTCGGGTAGAACTTAAAATATCATCAAAAGATGGCAGCCTAAAATCGGAAGAAAATTCAAATACTAATAATTTTTAATAAAAGTATGAGATCGTTTAAAAATGCCGTTTTTTAATGAGGTCTTGATGGCCTAATTGGCAGTGTTAGTCCGAGTGAGAGTCCCGGATAGAGTAGAGGTTCCGAGTTCGAGTCTCAGTCGTGACCATTGTTCTTTTTAGTTTCTGGCTTTTTTTCTGTTTCATATTTGCGGCTAAGATTATTAATATTATTTTAATATTTATTAAAACCCCACATAAAATAATAGAAGGCATATCCAAAAGAGGTTTACGAATATAAAGTAATAAGTATAATAATATAACATTTTATATTATTTAATAATACGAATAATGTGAAGAACGAAATTATTTATGTTAATACCTCACTGGTCTAAACTACCCGAAGCCATTGGGATCATGGCATGCCAAGGATGGAGAAATATTCTGAGGCTGCAATGGTGAGGAGAAGGAGGTCGGGATAAAGGAGTTTTCTAAACATAACCTTAAAGCAGAAATCTGTATATATTACGTTAAGCGAAAAACACTTCCCAGCCGTTAGATCTGATGTTACGATTTTCGACGTCAAAATCATTTTCCGTTTGTAACGTCACTTTCATAATTAAGTTTGTTGCTATTAAATTATCTTTTAACTCCCATGGAAAAGAACGCCACAGTGTTTATCGCATTATTAAAAAATAATGTAATAATATTTTCGTAGAATGCAATCGCTTTGTGGTTTGACATATTTAATTAAAATCAAATTTTATAATAACTTTGTATAAGACTTCAGGTTATATTTTATTTTTTTGTGACCGACTGGTTTCGCTCAGTCTAAACATCATCAGGGTACAACATATATACATGGCCTGTTCAAAAGAAATGGTGAATTTTGAATTTTCGCGGGCTGTGTACATTTGACTGTCGTTTTTTTTTGTTATGTTGGTACACACATGTTTATCATATGCTAGCATTATCAGCCATTTTAGATTAGTGGTTTTTTTTTGACAACTGGAAAGGTTAGTCACGTTTTTGTGTGTTCTTCGATTTTTTTACTTTTTAAAAAAATGGATCAAAGAATAAAATCCATGATTTGTTTTTCCACAACTCCAAGACGCTCATCGTCATTAACATCTTCTCAGCCTTCAGAAAACTGTTTATAAATGGTAAAAGCACAACCAACATGTGTACCAACATAACAACAACAAAAAAAAATCAGATAATCGAATGAACACAGCCCGCGAAAATTCAAAATTCACCTTTTCTTTTGAACAAACCTCGTATATATATAAAAAAATGTTTTTAAAAAAATCATAATTTAAAGTGAGAATAAAGCAATACTGCTGTCAAATAATATGAACCTGGAGAAAAGATGATAAGAATCGTTAAGTTAAAGAATAATATTGTTAAAATCTCAGCCAAAGCCGGGGAATAAAATTACTAATAGGCAAGTACTTACTTAAATATTTTTTTTGTTAAAGATGAAAATAACTAACCCACTTCAGAACAGTTTCCCACTTTCCACTATGATTTAATTGATGCACATATAAATGGTCACTCGTCTTCACACTTCAAAGGAATTATTTCACAGAAATGCTCACAATAAAACTGAATTCATCACAACGACCAGCGCCCAATGGAGCTCTCTCGAAATAACTGACCTCGGCACATTATAATTAGCAAAGTGTAGAACAATTAATTAAGCCACGTAGGTGGGTAAAACTCTGGGCCGTTAATTGGAAGAATGGCGATGCAGAGGTACCTATCTCTACTTCTTATTGGTGATTTAATCGGTCTCATATTTTATAATTCACCAGTGGTTAGTTATTTCCTTGAACTAGCAATATACGACAATATTTGACGGCCTCCATGGTCGAGTGGTAAGACGCTCGACTGCGAATCCAAAGGTCGCGGGTTCAAAACCGGCGTGCGCCAATAACTTTTATTTAATTAGTATGTGTCATAACACATTTGATTCATATAAAAATAATAACAAGTATATTTGCGGCACGTTCCAGAGTGGTAGATACTCTAAGTATCGCCCTGGTGAAAGACCACCATTCAGAATCGAAACGCTGCTTGAAATGGCTTTAGCCGTGTTTGGTGACCAGATCTGAATAGCCAGGTACTTCCCAACCTTCCTCTTCCCGATCTCCTTCCTCTTCCCACTTCCTTCAGCCTCACAACATACCCAATTTGGGGATGCCATAGTCTCACTGGCTCTAGACGGTTGGGAGCAGTTGAGACTCTTGTGCGGTATTCATGTAAAAAAAAAAAAAATATGTATATATATATATATATATATATATATATATATATATATATATATATATATATATATATATATGATGAGAGAGCTGATTCTTTTTACCCAACTTATACAGATTTGGGACAAATCACTTTCTCCGGGTTTTTACGTCGTACACCATGAGAAAGAAAGAGGCAACAATTTTCCCGAATTATCACACCGCTTTAAAGTATTGTTAGAATGTTCTTCGTGTCCCGCGTCTCCGTTGACTCCGCCCGCACGTTATGATATGGGAAATAAATTGAATACTGGAATTAATTAAGGGTCTTAGTACCAAAAACTTGAACTGCTTGTCGTAAGAAAATACTAATTTACCAAGTAAAATTATGTGTTGCATACCTTTTAAAAAATGTTTCTTAATAGTTTAGAGCAATCTCGAAGGCTTCCATAATTTAAAATTTTTAATTTATTTTACATTTCTATAAAATAAAAGTTTAAAACAAACAACGACGGTTACGGTGTAAGCACCACGGCTAGTAACCTATATAAGGCTCTAAGTGCCAACTCAGGGACGCTGGTCAATATAAGTAAACACACCATAACATACGGAATAAAGATGTGCATGTTAATCTCATTAAGTTATCTCGTTAAGTTATCTCAATTATTGAGATAACTCAACGGTTTATTAGGTTACATGTTATTTTATTTTTAAAAACAATACTGTGAAAAAGTGGCCATACGAATAAACAAAAACATTATTATGATATGTGATATGAATGGATGTTTAAATACCCATGCCCTAGTCCTAGCCACACCCAGGTCTAGCCGAGTCCAGTAAACCTCGTATAAACTGACTTCAGATATCTCTTGTATATTATTGCTGAGGTTATTTCCCATATTTGTGTTGATTAAAAAACTTGCAGTGGTTACACAAATAAATCAAACATGATGGTGATATGTGCTATGCGTGAATGTTCAAATAAGACCAAACAACGATTATAAAACATCACATTTCAGAGGTATTTCAACAGTTTTCAATATTTTTGACCGAACTTTATAATTTTCACATTTTAAATGAAATACAGACATAAAATCAACAAAAATCTTCCATCATTATTTAAGCAAAGTTTCTGTTATTATTGTTTGTGTGATATTTTGACTAAATAAAACATTTTTACTGTGTATTGATATTGTTTTGTTTAATGTGTTCAAATATGTTTATTAAAATTTCCAAATTCCATGTGAGCGGTAACTACTAGGTTATTCAGCATCCTTTAACATATCTTTGTCTCTTTCTGTTGAGTCAGTGTAAAGCCAACAAGCCTGACTACACTGTTTTCGCAAAGGTACCTCTACATGTCCTTCAAGATTTGCCCTCATCTAGAACATGGCAGTGACAATTGGTCCCCTTTCTACACCGTTCATATTCAACATATTGAATCCGTACAACATCGTTTCTTACGCGGTATTGCATGGATATTAGGGCGAGAAAGAGGCGATTATTTATATTCTTAAATTGAAAAAACATTAAAAATGTCTTCATTATAGATGCGAAGGAAGAAATACTTCAAATTAATTTGCATTTAGAAAAATATAAATTGTATAATTGACTCACCTTCCTTGTTGCAACTCATCTAGTTCAACATTCCTTGTCGCAGACTCAGAATCAATGAATTGCTATTCCTCAATCATCACTCTACTAATTATGGGTATCATTCTCTTCTGTCCAGAATGCGGAGGCTTGTTAACTCAAGCCAATATCTTGAAATTTTTGTGTGACCTTAAATGATATTTGTCATTTTTTACGACTCTACCAAAACTTCGACTTGACCTTCACTTTGACTTGAATGTTATTTCTTATGTATTGTTTTGTCCTATTTTTGTCATTGCTTCATTACAATATTATGTATGTGATGATCTTTCTCTGTTGCTCTTTTTTCCCCATTTCGTATTGTGATTTTTTTTTATAATTGGACAATAGCCCGTTAGTTTATAAATAAATTTTATTTCTAAAAGAGTCTGTAGATATTACAAATCTAAGGAATAATAACTTTTTTAAGTAGCTCTCTAACCATTTATCCTCGTCATATTTTCCCATCATCTTTCTTCGTTGTCTTTTCCTACCACCTCTCTTTATGGTCTTTCCATATCGCCTTTCCATCTCTCTTTATCTCTTTTGTGAATAGCAATATAAAATGACTCAAATGTTTTAACATTGCATTTCATACAACTTTTACAAACTTCGCTTATGAAATTCTAAAGCAGTAAATAAATTAACTATGGCACTTTTAAAATCCTTCGAGAGACCATGTGCTGGTCATAAGAATAAGACTGTACAGTACAGAGTAGAAACTTGCAAGTAGACTATCTAGTGAAATTTTAAAATGAAAACTCAATCGATTGCTTACTACGCTCGGTGCTCTTCCAGATGTGGATGCAATGAAGCTGATAGAGACGATAATAAAAAAAACCTTTTAAAGGAACCTAGGTTAAAAAAAATCCCCAAAAAGTAAAGGTTTCGCATTAAGATGGCCAAGCACCTCCATTAATAACTCATATATTAACAAAATTTTATCGAACAGTTTTTTTAATTAATTTATATTTGAGGGGCTTAGAAGCAAAGGCAACAATCTCCAAAAACGGTTCTGTAGCATTGTCAACTTTTGGATGATTATTATTAAGAAATGGAGAATGAAGTGAACAAAAATGTTAGTGCACATTAAACTAGGAACAATTTGAAACAATTATCTCTAAATGCATCAACATATTCACAAAAGAAAAGTGCATTAAACGTTAAATCAACTTTCCAAGAAATAATTTAAAATTAAGGAGATTGCTGCCTTTGCTTCTAAGCCCCTGATTTATATTAATAATTGAAATAATATCAATAATCTACGGTCGCGACAGAGACTCGAACTCGGAACCTCTTCTCTATCCTATTTTATATATATATATAAGAACCTTCATTGGCTTAAATGTCCTGGACGGATCCAATTCAGACTATGCTGGATGATTTTTAAGGCAAAACATGACATGGCACCACCTTACTTGTTGGAACTGTGCATTCCAAGCGATACTAATACGAGACAAGTTACTCTTCGATCTGCATCTTCAACGGCCATAGGTAGACTCACAGTACCTAAACGCAATCCCAACACCAATTTCGGAGAGCGAGCTTTTGCCGTAGCAGGCCCCACAGCTTGGAATAACCTCCCTTCACATTTGCGAAAGATCTGCAGCTCAACTGAGTTCAGAGCAAAACTAAAGACTCACCTTTTAAAATTATTATACCTACAATAACGTCAATTTGCTTCATTGTAGTTTTGATCACTCAGTCCGAGTGCTATACTTAATTTACTAGTGCTTTTTCCGTTTTTTTCTACCCTAGGTTTAACAGCGCGAGCAACAACCATTACATGTATTTGTTAATGTAAATATGTTAGTTGTAAGTATTAGGCATAAGTTAATATTAAATCTTAGTATTAATATTATGTTAATTATGTTGTAAAGCGCCCTTGAGGTGATATTTCTATCACGAAAACGGCGCTATTTAAATCATTAATATGTGGATGAGTTTGTGTATTAAAGAAGTATGTTTACGAGAGACGGAAAGGCTGATAAGACTATTGAAAGAAGGGTGAATGTAGGAAACTCCATTAATGGAGGACTGAAGGCTGGTGATGCAAATAAGAAATTGTCCAAAGAAGCAAAGCTAGCAGTCCACAATGAAGTGCTTATACCAACCCTGATGTATGGTATTGAGGCACGAAGGAAGGATGAAAGTAGACTGAATGCTGTGGAAATGAGATCCCTGACGTATGTGCGTAAAACCATGTATGGTCAAAATGTGGATATCCAGAAAGAATTTAAGGCTGATGTCGGCGTAATGAATAAGATCAAGAAAGGGACGCTTAGATGGTTTGGGCATGTAGAGCGAATGAACAAAGAAAGGAGTGTGAAAGGAATATATGATGCGAAGGTGAATGGAAGAAGAAGTCGAGGGCGCCCTAGGAAGACATGGCACGATAAATTAAATCAAATACTTAAATCGGGTCATGTAAAGAGTCAGAATGACCGAAGATTATGTATGAATGTGAACAAAGCAAGGAGTGTGTGCCAAGACAGAGTTATACGGCGGTCCGTCCTCTCTGTCTACCACTGCGGCAAAACCTTGTGATGGTTATTAGTTAGTTAGTCATTAATTTCGATTTAAATCATAATGTCTGTGAAAAGCATAGTTGTATACGCAGTTATAGTGGGAAATGATTACATCGAGTATCACATCAAGTGAGTAAATGATATTTTACCATTATAAGTCAGGGTAATAAAACATGACCTTTTGAGAATATATATCCCGGGAATTCCGAGGGGAGTTTATTCGTGAATTATCTAACGATAATATGGCTATTACGAAATTCTGAGAACCTGTACAATCTACCCGAATCAACGATTTTGAAAATGTTCCTGTGAAAGATATTTTTAGCACGATGGAAATATTTACATCTCTTCTCCCGTGTTCGAGAAGAGTGGGTGGCTGCCTAGATACGCAGAATCCGTAGTTACAGTATTACAAAAAACAGCATTACGAGATTTCTTAATTTTCAGCCCCTCATTGGCACTACTGTTTTTTTCTTTTTTTTTTTAATAGTGAATACCGCACAAGAGTCCCTAACCTTAGAGTTACAATATATGGAGAAAAAACTAATTCTTTTCACCCAACCTATAGAAATTCGGGATAAATCACTTTCTCCGAGTTTTTACGTCGTACACCATGAGAAAGAAAGAGATGGCAAATTTTCACAAATTATCACACCGCTTTAAAGTACTGAAACGATGTTCTTCGGGTCATGACTCCGCCCACACCTTTTGATATGCGACATAATTAGACATAAGTTAACGGTTTTTTAGGTTATAAGATATATATATTTGTTTATTACAATACTGGGAAAAAGTGGTTATACGAATAAACAAAAACATTATGTCGACATGTGCTATGAATGGATATATACATACCCTAACCCTAGTCCTATCCACGCCCAGCTCTAGCCGAGTCCGTCAAAACTCATCAAAATTGACTACAGCAGCGCTCTCTCTTGTATAATATTATTATAAAATATGGTATATTTTTTGTATATATTCTAAGTATCGCCCTGGTGACAGACCACTATTCAGAATTGAAACGTTGCTTGAAATGGCTTTAGCCGTCTTTGGTGACCAGATCTAAATAGCCAGGTACTTTTCAATCTTCCCCTTCTTCATCTCCTTTCCCTCCTCACTACCTTCAGCCTCACAACATACCCCTATTGGGGATGCCATAGTCTCACTGGCTCTAGATGGTTGGGAGTCGTTAAGGCTCTCGTGCGGTATTCACGTAAAAAAAACTACCACATACGCAGTATGTATTCCCAGTTACATTCAATCTATGTTAGGTACAAGCGAATTTGATTTTTCACATATTTAATCAAAAAAAGTAAAGATTAATAATTAAAATGTGGTTTGAAAAAGATTTAACTGCGTTTGGTAACCACATCTGACTAGCCAGGCACTTGATATAAAGGGGTCTTTGCTTTGTTTTGTTTAGTTTTATTTATTTTATATTAGTTCCTAGTACATTAAAGTTGACAAAGTAACTTATTATTTAATTTTCTTTTTGACTTTATAATATTTTGACTTTTATATTTTTTTTATATGAATACCGCACAAGAGTCTCAACTGCTCCAAACCGTCTAGAGCCAGGGAGACTATGGCATCCCCAAATGGGGTATTTTGTGAGGCTGAAGGTAGTGGGGAGGGGAAGGAGATTGGGAAGAGGAAGGTTGGTAAGTACCTGGCTATTCAGATCTGGTCACCAAACACGAGTAAAGCCATTTCAAGCAACGTTTCGATTCTGAATGGTGGTCTGGAGTATCTACCACTCTGGAACGTGCCCCATATATACTTTTTATTATTTTTATATGAATTAAATGTGTTATTACACATATTAATCAATAAAAGTTATTGGCGCACGCCGGGTTCGAACCCGCGACCTTTGGATTCGTAGTCGAGCGTCTTACCACTCGACCAACGAGGCCGTCAAATTATTATTATAACTACTTATTATTTTGATTTAAATGTATGTTAAATAGTTTTTACAGGTAATTTAGAATTAATTGATTGACATAATTTAGATGGTTTTCGGCAGTGCATTATTAGATTACATCCCTTTGTAAAGTTAGCTATTTTGTGTGTTGGCTGTATTATTTTCTAGTAGTCTGATTTGCTTTATAATCACTATAACTATATGTACTTTTATTTAAATTGATTGTGTTTGTAAACGGTCATTGACCGTGAATAAATAAGCAAACTAAAAGCCATGTAAATAATCCTCTCAAACATAATTTCAATTCGAATATTTTTTTTATTTTTTTATTAGTTACTGTTTCTCCTCTCGTGGTACGAGAACGTATGGAAGCAGAAAAACACTTTAACTTCTTCTTCTTCTTTTTTATTCAAACATTTTTATAGGAAGATTTTTTAAAGTATTACAGTTGAACCTTCAACTGACGACATTCAAGAACCGCACGGCAAGGCGCTCTGAATGGGACTCTTAACTCACGATATTCAAGAACCGCACGCCGTGGCGGTCTGAACAGGACTGCTAAGATGAAGTAATGGTCAACTCAAAATTCATACTCTAACATGCGGTATGGAACAAAGCATGTTTAAAAAGGGTCTTAAAATTCGATCTAAAGATATTGTACACAATAAAATTCAAGGGACAGAAACACATTAAAGAAGGCAATTAAGAAATACCCAAGGACCTTGGTCTGGCGGGTAGATCACAGGGGATAAGCCCCCATGTGGGTGCAACTGCATGGCGCATTACAGTTCTCATAACGAATTCACTATTATTTCACAGACATAATAAACATTACTCAGATTTTCTTAATCCTAAAACATAAATCACACTAAAATACAAATGTAAACATAAACATATAAAATTACGATTTGCAGTAAGCGATAAGACATTCCTTCATAAAATACCAGGCTAGTACTAGAGGTACCTTATTTAATTTCACCTAGTAACGTCGCATTTGGGAACGAACAGTTACTTTGTACATTTAAGTTTACAAGTATCTAAATATTTCATTTTCTTTTTGACTAATAATATTTTAACTTGAACACTACTTATTATTTTGGTTTACATGCATTAATTAATTGAATTAATAATAATTGAATTCATCAAACTCGGTATTCTGCGAAAAGGGTATACGTTAATTTCAACGAATACTTAGTTCTGTCAATGCAACTTTCAAACATTGTAAACCGCACCAAAGGACCCTTTGTCGCAAGTTACTAGTTTCACATTTGCAAAAGACAAAGCGTTAGAGCGGTTAATTTGGAATTGAATTTCAGAGAAATAAAGACAGCTTAGGTTAATTTTCTTTGTAAATAACATCAAACGGATTAATTAAATTGTAGCTGGAAGTAGATTTAACTTGTCTAGCTGACTTTTTCCATATTCTAGAAAAGAAGGGTCAATGTAGGAAACTTCATTAATGGAGGATCGAACGCTGTTGACGCCAATAAGAAATTTTCAAAAAAGCGAAGCTAGCAGTCCACAATGGAGTGCTCATACCAACCCTGATGTATGGCGGTGAGGCATGGAACTGGCAGAGAAACGATGAAAGTAAACTGAATGAAGTGGCAATGAGATTCCTGAGACGTATGTGGAATGTGGAAAGAACGCAAGGCTGATGTAAGCGCAATGAATAGGATCGAGAAAGGGACGCCTGGATGGTTTGCACATCTAGAGTGAATGAACGAAGAAGGTAGTGTGAAATTAATATATTTGATGAGAAAGTGAATGGAAGAAAAGTCAGGGATGCCGGAGGAAGACATGGCACGATCAATTGAATCAAAGACTTGAATCGGGCCACGTGAAGAGTCAGAATAACAGAAGGGTATGTGTGAGACGATGTATGAATGTGAACGAAGCAAGAAGTGTGTGCCAAGACAGAGTTGTATGGCGGTCTGTCCTCTTAGCCTACCCCTGTGGAGAAACGGCGCGATGTTTAATTAGTTAGTTTTTAAAAAAGACTAACATTCTCGGGTCACGAATAATAACTATCATCATAATAAGCGGAAGATATTTCTTGTGCAACGATGGAGGACTTAGCAAACAGATGCATTGAACCCTCAACGCCCGGGTGGGAATAGGACGCGTTTGTCCACTCAGCTACTAACCGGTCAAACTTTTCCCCATTTTGGAGAACACTGTTTTAAAGTTCTATTTTAAATGGTTGGAAAGATAAATAGGCAGAAAGCGTGGTGATGAGGTTTCATTAATTAATCGATTGGTGTTTTTCTCAAACTTTTCCGAGAGCTTTTTGACGGCCTCCATGGTCGAGTGGTAAGACGCTCGACTACGAATCCAAAGGTCGCGGGTTCAAACCCGGCGTGCGCCAATAACTTTTATTTAATTAATATGTGTCATAACACATTTAATTCATATAAAAATAATAACAAGTATATTTGCGGCACGTTCCAGAGTGGTAGATACTATAAGTATCGCCCTGGTGAAAGACCACCATTCAGAATCGAAACGTTGCTTGAAATGGCTTAAGCCGCGTTTGGTGACCAGATCTGAATAGCCAGGTACTTCCCAACCTTCCTCTTCCCGATCTCCTTCCCCTCCCCACTACCTTCAGCCTCACAACATACCCAATTTGGGGATGCCATAGTCTCACTGGCTCTAGACGGTTGGGAGCAGTTGAGACTCTTGTGCGGTATTCATGTAAAAAAAAAAAAAAGTTGTTCCACGACTTAACTTAACATGAGTTGGCATATTCAATGTTACCAGCACAGAGCAATAATATACAAGGTGGGACAGCTAGTGTAGTCAGGATTGTTGATTTTTTCCTGACTCGGGCGTGGCAAGGGTTTTCATGGACACACCTTTTTACATCCATTCATAGTACATGTCGATATAATGTTTTGTTTATTTGTATAACCACTTTTTCACAGTATTGTTATCAGCAAATATATAGCATATAACCTCAAAAACTGTCGATTTATGTCGCATAACAAAACGTAGTGGGCGGAGTCGCCGGAGACGGAAAACATACTTACATACCTAAAAGTGGTGCGATATTATGTGACAACTTGTCTTGTCTCTTTCTCTCTCACGGTTCACGACGTGAAAACGATCTACGTGGAGGGTCTTTTTGACGAAAGGAAGGAGTGACAACTTGTCTTGTCTCTTTCTCTCTCACGGTTCACGACGTGAAAACGATCTATGTGGAGGGTCTTTTTGACGAAAGGAAGGAGTGACAACTTGTCTTGTCTCTTTCTCTCTCACCTTTCACGACGTGAAAACGATCTATGTGGAGGGTCTTTTTGACGAAAGGAAGGAGTGACAACTTGTCTTGTCTCTTTCTCTCTCACGGTTCACGACGTGAAAACGATCTACGGGGAGGGTCTTTTTGACGAAACGATGGAGTAAACCTGGTCTTGATGAGGACCATGTTTTAGGAGGGAAGAAACACAGAGGCCAGCAAACCGTTCCACAGTCGAGCTTTTGAACACAATTGCGAGATGTATAGAAGTGGCCCGTTATCATGTATCTCTTTTTACGACGTGAAAACCGTGAGAGAGAAAGTGACAAGACAAGTTGTCACATAATATCGCACCACTTTAAGTAAGCATGTTTTCTGTCTCCCGCGTCTCCAGCGCCTCCGCCCACTACATTTTAATAATAATAATAAATAATAATTATAATAATAATAAAAGTTTTATTCCAGAAGATATGCAATGCAATACCTTCCATAATTGATAATAATACAAAGTCATAGTCAATGGTCAAAGTCAAGGGCATGTAGAGCGAATGAACGAAGAAAGGAATGTGAAAACAATATATGATGCGAAAGTGAATGGAAGAAGAAGTCGAGGACGCCCGAGAAAGACATGGCACGATCAAGTAAATCAAATACTTGAATCGGGTCATGTGAAGAGTCAGAATAACAGAAGAGTATGTATGAGACGATGTATGAATGTAAATGAAGCAAGAAGTGTGTGCCAAGACAGAGTTGTATGGCGGTCCGTCCTCTCTGCCTACCCCTGCGGGAAAACGGCGTGATGGTTAGTTAGTTGGTTAGTTTTTTTTACAAAGTCATAATAATAGTGATAAAGAAAAATTTAAATATAAACATAAATTTACAAGAGGTTTTTAATTAAATAATACATGTAAAAAATATTAATGGAGGATATTTGGTCTAAGAGGCCATCAAGAAGGGAGTCCATCCTGGCAGCGTTAAGATTATAACTAACTCCAATGCGCTTCATATGCTAGAATTCGGGATCAGACGGGATTCCATGATGAGGTCATTTCTGGAGTTGTTAATCCTTCCCCTGATTCCTGCTACCCTGGTTCTCATAAGGGCTGCAAATCCAAGTTATGTTATGTGACAAAAGTCAACGGTTTTTAAGGTTGTATCCGTATATTTTTGTTGATAAAAATACTCTGAAGAAGTGGTTATAAAATTAAACAAAACATAACGTCGACATGTGATATGAATAGATGTAAAAAGGTGTGTCCATGAAAACCCTAGCCACGCCCTAGTCAGGAAAAAATCAACAATCCTGACTGCATAGTCTGACTACTGTTTTGCAAAGCTAGCTCTCCTGTATAGTATTGCTTTGAAAAATGACCGGATACTAATCTAGTTTTCAACTCTAGTCTCAGACTTGTTTTGAAATTAGAAAAAATCTGTAAAGCATCGCTTCACGCACATTAAATTTGCATTACAAAATACAACCACTTTGTAAAACAATAAAACCCTTAACGTTCAACATACCCTTTATAATTACGTGCTTTCGTTTAAGTGCCATTGTACCGAGAATGATCACAAAAGTTCGAATGTTTCGGTGTTTAATTAACGTGGAAGTGAATTTAGAAACTCTGGAGTATTTATAAAACATTTTTTTTCTCTAAACGCGATACGTCCTAAGAATATATGTTATGTTCACGCACTAATCAATCGTTGCGTTATGTACCTACCCATTTAAAGGCTGGTTCACACCAACGTCCGGATCCGCTCAGTGACGATATTGTTCCGCAAGAGAGCTAATTGATATGGTATGAATATCAATCAAGGAGTATGTGCCAAGACATAGTTGTGTAGCAGTATATCCTTCTGCCCGCCCTTGTGATATTTAACTACTTAGTCAATTAAATAATTATTTTGAAGTGTAAAAATACTTACATCGAAGTTTTTTTTTTTAAATCATTTTTTATCACTAAATAATATTTTTAATAATTAATAATTAGTGAAAATATTATTTAGTGATAAAAACATGGTTTTAGATTTAAAACAAAACTGCGATGTAAGTATTTTTACAATTCAAAATAATTATTTAACTAACTAAGTAGTTAAATATCACAAGGGTGGGCAAAAAGATATACTGATACAAAAAATTTGTCTTGGCACATACCCCTTGATCGATATTCATACCATATCAATAAGCTCTCTTGCGGAACAGTATCGTCACTGAGCGGATCCGGACGTTGGTGTGAATCAGCCTTAACTCTCATTCTACTTACCTACTACTCGAATTTAAACTGTTGTTTAGTTAAGTTTAATTGACGGCCTCCGTAGTCTAGTGGTAAGACGCTCGACTCCGAATCCAAAGGTCGCGGGTTCAAACCTGGCGTGCCCCAATATTTTTTATATGAACTATATGTGTCATAACACATTTAATTCATAAAAAATATTAAAAAATATATTTGCGGCACGTTCCAGAGTGGTAGATACTCTAGTATCAGCCTTCTTATTTGCGCCAACAGCGTTCAGTCCTCCTTTAATGGAGTTTCCTTTTTTTTTTACAATAACTCCACACAGGAGGCCTTGAGGAAAACAATTTCCTTCAGGGCCTATGTCATCTTTGGGAATGCTGTGTGGAGGGTTTTTTTGAGGAAAGGAAGGAGTGAACTTGGGTCTTGAAGAGGCCCATGTTGAAGGAGGGAGGAAACACAGAGGCCGGCAAATCGTTCCATAGCCGAGCTGTTGAACATAAGAACGAGTCGTAAAAGCGACCCGTTCTCATGTATTGAATGTCAACCGTGTACAAATGTTGGGCGCGCGTTTGGCGAGTTTCCCGACTATGCACCGGTGCCGAAGGGATCAATGACGCAAGTTCCTCGGAGCATCTTCCATTGAAAGGTGAAATATCACAAAACTGCGCTATATAAGTTCACTGTTATTATTATTATGAAATACCTGTAGAACAAGGACAGCATTCCCACCTGACGTCTGTGCTCCAAAGTTTGCAATCCGTTTGTTAAGATATTTCCTGCATTCCCCCTTCTTTCAATATCCTCGTATTGTCTTGATAACTTTATTTTTATTTTTATAGTGAATACCGCACAAGAGTCCAAACTGCTCCCAACCGTCTGGAGCCATTGAGACTATAGCATCCCTAATTAGGGCATGTTGTGAGGCTGACGGTAGTGAAGAGGGGAACGAGATGGGGAATAGAATGGTTGGGAAGTACCTGGCTTTTCAGATCTGGTCACCAAACACGGATAAAGCCATTTCATCCAAAAACGAACTAACGAAAAAATGAGGGGCTTAGAAGCAAAGGCAGCAATCTCCAAAAACGGTTCTGTAGCATTGTCAACTTTTGAATGATTATTATAAAGAAATGGAGAATGAAGTGTACAAAAATGTTAGTGCACATTAAACTAGGAACAATTTAAAACAATTATCTCTAAATTTATCAACATATTCACAAAAGAAAAGTGCATTAAACGTTAAATCAACTTTCCAAGAAATAATTTAAAATGAAGGAGATTGCTGCCTTTGCTTCTAAGCCCCTCAAATACAAGGGCATACAAATATTAAAAGATGGTACAAAATAACAACAAAACGTTGCTTGAAATGGCTTCAGCCGTGTTTGGTGACCAGATCTGAATAGCCAGAGACTTCCCAACCTTCCTCTTCCCCATCTTCTACCCCTCCACACTACCTACAGCCTCACAATATGCCTCAATTGGGGATGCCATAGTCTCACTGGCTTAAGACGGTTGGGAGCAGGCATCGAGTCGAAACGCTTGTAGTTCGCCGAAACTTTGCAACTTTTTTTCAGATGCTGGCAAATATTTATCGTTAATCTGCAGATTGAATATTTTTTTAATTTAATTTTCCATTCGCAAGTATTTTTACGTGAGTCCGTCAGACACGTGTTGTTGAGTAACGTCCATTAAATACTCGGCTAATTTATATAGCGCTATTTTTTCGAGATGTCACCTGAAAGTTAAAATCAAATTAAACAGCTGGAAAACATGGTTGTGATACAAAGGTGACAAATAAAACAATTACACAAGATTTTAATTGATTCTGTATTTGACGAAAGTTCACTTACACCTAGAATACAGTTAATTTGTGATTCGTTTTATTCAACCTTACAAGACTACCAAACTGCTTTTGTAAAATGGATTAAAAATAAAATACTGAACGAAATTCTAAAACTAAGAAAAATTATTATTGATTTTGATTTTTATTTTGTTCAATAAATATAATTTATTTTTATTCTTTGAAATACTGAATAACAATATTTTTATATAAAGTAGAAATGCTTGATTTTTAGGCTGCATATTTATAACTTTACTGTTCTCATGAAATACAGTAAGATATGGTCGTAACTAGTAATTTAAAGAATTTTTCGTGGCTTTCAAATATTGAAATATGTTTCTTACTCCTTATAAAACGATTTGATGATTTTATAATATAAATCAACTGGGAAAAGGCAGTGAAGTTTTTTAAAAAGAGCATTTCTTGGCTAAATTATGAATTTTCTCGTTGGTTTAATTCTGAATTTGAATTGTAGAAAGAAATAACGCCAGGAACCCATTAGATAGGTACTTTGAAAGTATAATTTTTAATAACGTTAATTTAAAAATATTGACCTAAAAACTCCGACTTTATCAAATGTCAAGCCTCACGGATCACATTTGCGACCGTCGCATGTGAGACACACCTTCGGAATCTCATATATGATACAGTGGCGTTTGTGAGGTTAACTTTTTATTGAGGTGAATAATTTTAACTTCTTCGTGTATAATACAAGGGGCTTAGAAGTAAAAGCAGTAATCTACAAAAACGGTTCTGCAGCATTGTTAATTTTTAAATGATTATTATAAAGAAACATGGAATTTTTGAGTATCAAAATGCTTGTGTACATTAAACTATGAACAATTTTAAACAATTATCTCTAAATGTATCAACATATTCATGAAAAAAGTGTATAAAACGCTTTATCAACTTCTCAAAAAATATTTTAAGATGAAAAAGATTGCTGCCTTTGCTTCTATAGCCCTCACATTAAGGTTGTCGATAGGATCACGAAATGTAAATGATTTAAATTATGTTCAACCTAAAATCTACTGGAAAACTTTGTGGATCACATCTGAGACAGGCGCGTATGAGGCATGTATTCGAAATCTCAAATATGATATCGGCGCACTCATTAGGTTAAATATTTGCCAACAAAAAAGAAAAACAAAATTTTAAATGTTCCACCCGCTTTTCCCACTCGATATAAAATGAATTATTGTGATGATGAAATATGAACATTAACATTTAGGGCTGATGAAGCTAAATATATAATTATTTTTTTAAAGGACATATTTAATTCCTTGCCCTTGTTCCTTGAGGACCGACAAATTCTTCTTCGTTTTTATCTTGTTGTCTCTCTTGCTGTCTCTCTTGCTGTTGTTGCTGTCTCTCTTGTTGTTGCTGTCTCTCTTGCGCCCTGTCTTGAGGGCGATTCTTAACGGGCCTGTTCTGAAAGATAGAAAAGATAAAGTTAGAAAGGTCAGACCTCAGAGCAATAATATATCAGAAGGGATAGCTTTGCGAAACAGTGTAGTCAGAATCGTTGATTTTTTCCTGACTCGGGCGTGGCGAGGGTTTTCATGGACACACCTTTCGACAACCACTCATAGCACATATCGACATAATGATTTGTTTATTTGTATAACCACTTTTTCACAGTTTTGTTATCGGCAAAAATATTGGAAATAACCTCAAATATTGTTGAGTTATGTTGCATAACAAAACGTAGTGGGCGGAGTCACCGGAGCCGCAACGGGGGAGACGGAAAACATGCTTACATACCCAAAAGTGGTGCGATATTATGTGACAACTTGTCTTGTCTCTTTCTCTCTCACGGTTTACGACGTAAAAACCCGGAGAAAGTGTATAAGTTGGGTGAAAATATTTAACTCTCTATCCATATATATTCTTACTCCAAAGCGTCAGATATTGTTTAAATCATTGTGTGAATTCAGAAAACCGAATGTCATTTTTTTTTTGTGACGAATGTTGAATGCGGATTACCACCGTCCATCGTAAACTTAGAGTATACAAGAGGTAGCCCAAGCCAAGGCAGTGAAGTCAGTTTTGGACTTGTTTTTGATGATTTTAACATGACTCGGCGCAAATGGGCGCGGCTAAGACTAAGGCTACGGTATTTATACATCCATTCATATCACATATCGACATAATGTTTTTGTGTATTCGTATAGCCACTTTTTCACAGTATTTTTTTCAACAAAAATATAGCATCTAACCTAAAAAACCGTTTAGTTGTGTCAAGTTTAGTGGCAAAATAAAAAATGTGGGCGGAGTCCCGCCGTTAACCAGCTTAACATACATTACGACAGTATATAGAAGCGCTCCAAGAAATTTGTTGTCTCTTTCTCTCTCATGGTGTACGATGGAAAAACTCGGAAAAAGTGATTTATTACAATTTCGGATGGGTTGGGTAAAACAAATTAGCTATCCCTCCATATATTGTTCCTTCAAGATCGTAAAGAAGTTGCTTAAAATAACTCAATCTGTGATAAGTGGCTAGGTCTGAATAACCAGAGTTGTAGATACCCTAAGTATCGCCCTGGTAAAAGACAATCACTTGGAATCGAAATGTTGCTTGAAATTGCAACAGACGCGTTTAGTGACCGTACCTGAATAGCTAGGTACTTCCTAACCATTCTCTTCCCTATCTCCTTCCTTTCTCTACTTCTCAACCTCACAATATATTACAATTGAGAATACCATAGTCCTACTGGCTCTAGACATTAAAAAAAAAAAGTTTTCCCTATCTCCTTCTCTGTCTCACTTATTTCATACTCACAACACACCCAATTTAGGATGCGATGCAGTTCCCACCGGCCCTGGCAGTGGAAACTCTTGTGCGGTATTCACATTTAAAAAAAAATCTAATTCCTTAAAACGGATATTGAGTGCCTGTATCTGAATAGCCAATTACTTTTTAACTTTTCTCTTTCCATCTCCTTATTTTCTCCACTCTATTCAACCTCACAATATACCCTAATCCAGGATGCTTTAGTGCTACTGGCTCTGAACAGTTGGGATTCGTCTAAAAATCGTCTTCCCTATCTATTTTCCTCTCTTACTCTTTTTAACTTCATAACATACCCGATCAGAGATGCAATAGTCCCACTGGCTCTGGCAGTGGGAACTCTTGTGCGATGTACATTTAAAAAAAAATTAAAAAATTAAAACTGTTTTTTTCTAACTAACTAACTAACCATCACGCCGTTTCCCCGCAGGGGTAGGCAGAGAGGACGGACTGCCATATATATATATATTTTTTTTTTTTACATGAATACCGCACAAGAGTCTCAACTGCTCCCAACCGTCTAGAGCCAGCGAGACTATGGCATCCCCAAATTGGGTATGTTGTGAGGCTGAAGGTAGTGGGGAGGGGAAGGAGATCGGGAAGAGGAAGGTTGGGAAGTACCTGGCTATTCAGATCTGGTCACCAAACACGGCTTAAGCCATTTCAAGCAACGTTTCGATTCTGAATGGTGGTCTTTCACCAGGGCGATACTTTGAGTACTTACTACTCTGGAACGTGCCGCAAATATACTACATACTATTTTTATATGAATTGAATATGTTATGACACATATTAATCAATAAAAGTTATTGGCGCACGCCGGGTTTGAACCCGCGACCTTCGGATTCGTAGTCGAGCGTCTTATAGGTCTCACTACCGGTTAATACTCACACAGATGCATAACTTACGTACAGCGTGTCGAACTGAATGAATAGGACACGCATTTACAATATCAACATAAACACTCGCTGTCCCTTTTCCACTAATGACAATTAGTAGGCGTAAACAAGACAAAGGGCTCTTTCTTTATGACACATCGTAAATACATCGCCACTGGAGCGTATACCGATACACAATAAACCCAACGCTATGCATGTATTGTTTGTTTCAACTTGCGCCAGCTATACCGCTCGACCATGGAGGCCGTCAAAATCGAGATGAAATGTAATGACGTGACACAAGTTGTGTTAATACCTGTGGGATATTCTGATTCTCCTGAAGCTCATCTTCCGCCGGAGGGGGCAGAGTAGTGGGTACATCGCAGTCTTCCGTCGGTGGAACTACACATCTCAGGGATTGTCTGCAAATAAAACAATACGTTGTTAGACTACACTGTGGACAGAAATAGAACGGTCACACTTGACCTGTGGCTGGGTTACTATGACAATGGTAAGGTTCCAATTGCAGAGAGATACATATTTTATTCATTTATTTACGCCCGTTTAAGGCTTTTACACAAATAAATGGCCTGTTCAAAAGAAAATGTGAATTTTGAATTTTCGCGGGCTGTGTGCATTTGATTACCGATTTTTTTCTGTTGTTATGTTGGTACACATATGTTTATCGTATGTTAGCATTATCAGCCGTTTCGGATTAGTGGTTTGTTTTTTAAAACTGGAAAGGTTAGTAACGTTTCTGTGTGTTCTTAGATTTTTTACTTTTGAAAAAAATAGATCAAAGAATATGTATTGAATTTTGCGTTAAAAATGTAATAAAGTGCTTCAACGCACTTATTAAATTTAATTAAACTGAATCATAAATATGTTTTTTCACGTGAATACCGCACAAGAGTCTCAACTGCTTCCAACCGTCTAAAGCCAGTAGAGGTAGTGGGGAGAGGAAAGAGATGAGAAAGGGAAAGGTTGATAAGTACCTGGCTATTCAAATCTGGTCACCAAACAGGGCTGAAGCCATTTCAAGCAACGTTTCAATTCTGAATGATGGTCTTTCACCAGGGCGATACTTAAAGTATCCACCATTTATATTATTTAAGGTTAACTGTATGCGTAATAACACAAATCAATTGATAAAAAAAGCCAAGCCCAAGTCAGGTAAAAATCATCAATCCTGACTACACTAGCGCTCCCTCCTGGTATATTATTGCTCTGGGCGCTAGCTTAAATAATGCCAACACCTCCGCTCGGTTAACGTACAAAAGGTTTTGTTATTAAGCTCTTTAATCTGTCGCTTTATAAAACAAAGTGATAGACAAATCCTGAGCTTTAATTGGGTGTTGGGATTATGCATAAACTAATTTTGATTAAAATGTAAGCCTTAAGAATATTATTATATTTTAAATCGGATGAGTTAGTTTTGGGGGACAGCTCGCAGAGTTTATTAACTAATTACTTTACTTTTTAATACAAGCAATACAACAATTGAATTATCTATTAATGGTATACAGTTTTTAAACAGTAAAGTTATAAATTCTTTATAAAATGCATACTAGAATTTTAGGTAAAATGTATATTTTTCATAAAATTTGTAAAGTAATACAGTTTAGCGTACACGCGTTGTATACATACAGAGTCAAACAGAATAGGGATTAATATCAACGACACGTCTGTTCTGGAGCTAGTAAGTTGTTTCCTTGAAGTAACAATATATGGAGAGAGAGATAATTATTTTTACCCAACCCATACAGATTTGGGAAAAATCATTTTCTGCGGGTTTTTACGTCGTACACCATGAGAGAGAAATACACAAAAAAATCTCCCAAATAATCACACCGCTTTAAAGTATTGTTAGAATGTTCTTCGTGTCCCGTGTCTCCGTTGACTCCGCCCACACGTTTTTATATGCGACATAAATCAACCGTTTTTAGGTTATTTGCTATATTTTTGATTATAATAATACTGTGAAAAGGTGGTTATACGAATAAACAAAAATATTATGTCGACATGTGCTATTATTGGATGTATCTAGTCCTAGCTACGCCCAGGTCTAGCCGAGTCCAGCAAAAAAAAAAGTAAAAACTGACTACAGCTCTCTCCACAGCGCTCTCTCTTGTATATTATGGATCCGAGGTTATTTCAGACAATGTTGAAGGTGGGTAAGTGAAGCGCAGCGTAACCACTACAACAGCTTCAAAAACGTATTCACTGAAATTGGACGGCCTCGGCGGTCGAGTGGTAAGACGCTCGACTACGAATTCGGTTAAGGTCACCGGTTCAAGCCCGACGTGCGCAAAAATTAATTGATAAGTTTATTTTTGTACCCTGACGATGCTTAGGCTAAGCGAAACCAGTCGACCATAAAAAATAAAATAAAATCTGCGGTCCTATACAAACTTAACATTTCATTTGCATTTAATATGTTAAACCACAAAGTGATTGATTTCTACAAAAAAAATGCTAATAATTTAATCCACGCTACTTCTGTATCACTATTATATTATATTGTCGATTTCACAGTTTGTAAAAGCCCATAAGAAAGTTTAAAATAAGATAAATAAATAAGATGAGTTTTTGGTCTTTGAAAGAGAGAGTACGACAGCGTGCAATATAGTTGTGAATGATAAATACTTGGAGCAAGTGGATGAGTTTGTGTATTTGGGAAGTATGTTCTAGAGAGACGGAAAGGCTGATAAGGATATTGAAAGAAGGGTGAATTCCGGAAACTCCATAAATGGAAGACTGAACGCTGTTGGCGAAAATAACAAATTGTCCAAAGAAGCGAAGCTAGCAATCCACAATGGAGTGCTTATATCAACCCTGATGTATGGCAGTGGGGCATGGAACTGGCAGAGGAAGGATGAAAGTAAACTGAATACTGTGGAAATGAGATCTTTGAGACGTAAGTGCGGTAAAACCATGTATAACCGTATTAAAAATGTGGAAATCCGGAAAAAATGCAAGGCTGATGTGTGGATCAAAAAGGGACGCTTAGATGGTTTGGGCATGTAGAGCGAGTGAACGAAGAAAGGTGTGTGAAAAGAATATATGATGCGAAAGTGAATGGAAGAAGAAGTCGAGAACACCCGAGAAAGACATGACACGATCAAGTAAATCAAATACTTGAATCGGGTCATGTGAAGAGTCAGAATAACAGAATGTAAATGAAGCGAGGAGTGTGTGCCAAGACAGAGTTTTTTTTTTTTTTTTTTTTTTTTTATTTGGTTTTTGTCACATACATTTTTTTTAAATTAGAAAAGAAAAAGATTACAAAAGTAAAAACATTAATTAAAAAGAAAGAAACATATTATAAACAATAAAGAAAAAAAAATAAGGAAGAACAATGTAGATATAACAAAAAATCCCACATAGGCAAAAGCCAGTGCGTGGGTATACTAATATAAATCAATAGTAGGTTCTCTATAGCAATAATATAAATAGATAAACAGTATATAATTACAATTAATAAAGAGTTACATTTCAAATTAAGCAAAACATTTAAATTTTTTTTTTTTTTTTTTTTAAATCACAGCAGATAAGTTAGTTAAGAATTTAAAAAAAATATAGCAGTTATGGTATTAAGAGGTTGGTATTTTTTGTTTTTAACCAACTTTATTTTTTTTTTTTTTTTTTCAAATACAAAATCACAACAGATAAGTTAGTTAATTTTTTTAGAATTTAGCACTTATAGTATGAAGAGGCTGGTATCTTTTGCTTTTATCCAGTTTTTTATTACATTTTTGTATGTATTTAAGGAAGTTGAATTTGAACACTTAAAATGTAATGAAAGTGAATTATACATTTTTGGGGCAATGAAGTATGCATGTCTCTGCGTAAGTCTAGTTTTGCAGAGAGGTACCTCCAGTACATTATTTATTCTGTTGCTGTAACGATTTTCATTTTTTGCAAATAGTTTACTTCGCGAAAATATGTACTTTAGGCACTGTATACAATAAATTTTTCTTATAGCCACAAAAGTCTTCAGAATTAAAAAAGAGTCAGAGCATTCGACACATTAAAAAAACTGCATATTCAACTCATTTTTGACCGGAGTGTTGTTTAAGCATTTTTTTTTCTTTTCAGCGGTGATATGTTAATTTTATAAAATGAAAAAAATAAATTGTTTTAACCAAAAATTATGAAAAAATAATTGACAAATTGCAACATGAATTTCTGAGATACGTCAACCACAAACTCGGTCTACCTATTGAAACCATAAATTATAATTATTCAATGAAGGAATTAAAATTATTAACACTCTCACACAGGAGGCTTGTTTCCAACTTGACTTTTATTTTTAAAATTGTTAATGGTGTTATAGACAGCCCTGATTTACTTAGCTTAATTACCTTCCATGTACCTAACAGAACCACTCAATCCAAAATTATTTTTAAATGTAACAATAATATCAGGACTGAGTCGTTTAGATACTCGCTTGTACCTAGATTGCATACAGTGGGTAATTCTATCGCTGAAATAGTAGATATATTCAACTGTACTGAATCTAGTTACAAGAAGGCTATAATGGCATGCCTCTCTCAAAAATATTACTGTTAATTTATTGCATTATAATATTTACTTATTTATGTTTTTGGGTGCTAATCATTTACTCCGTGTTATTTTTACGTCACTATTATTTTATGTTATATATTACACTGTTATGTAAAAGCCCATAAGGGCGTATATAATTAAATAAATAAAAAAACAATATCCCAATCGTTAATTCTAATTCAGAACCCTTTCTGAATCTTTTCAAACTTGACGTTCTTCCTCTAGAGCTCTAGACGAAGTAAAATATATGAATATTACATTTAAAAATAATATTATAATACTAGTAAGGATCCATGAATATGAAAAAGGCCTCAGAAAACCTAGTTTTTTTTTAATTTCCCGCCCTCCCTGCGGAAAATAACGAGGCGGAAATAAACATCCAACCGGAAAGGATTGAATTATTAGAAAAGGACAAAGCGGAAGAGCCTACAGGAAATGATTGTCCAATATTGAGGTGAATTTTTTTACGTTTACTCAAGCAAAAGGGTCGGTTTTGTTAACAGTGGATTTTGCGACATAATCATTTCTACTTTTACGAAATTCAAATTATATTCAATGTTCTAAAACGCATTGGTTTTTGTACAAACTCAAACTAAATGCGCATTGTCAAAACATTGAATTGAATCTTGCCAACAATTTGAAATATTTTTGCTGTACCAAACTTTGTATTCACACGACATGCATTTTTACTACAAAGGATTTTGTATTTTTAAATTGTTTGGTTGATAAAACCTTTTTATGGTCGGTAAAAAACCGTTTACTTATGTCCATTTATGTCGCAATTTAAAACGTGTGGGCGGAGTCAACAGAGACGCGAGACACGAGACACGAAGAACATTTTTACAATACTTTAAAGTGGTGTGATAATTTGGGAAACTTTGCTGTCTCTTTCTTGCTCATGGTGTACGACGTAAAAACCCGGAAAAAGTGATTTATCCCAAATTTGTATAGTTTGGATAAAAATAATATTTCTCTCTCTCCATATATTGTTACTCCAAGGTTGGGACTCTTGTGCGGTATAAAAAAAAATTAAAAAGAAAAAAAAGTAGTTCTAATGAGGGGCTGAAGATTAAAAGATCTCGTAATGCTGTTTTTTAAACACTGCAACTACGGATTCTGCGTATCTTGTCCATTTATGTCGTATATGAAAACGTGTAGGCGGACTCACCGGAGACGCGAACAACATCCTTACAGTACTTTAAAGCGGTGTGATAATTTGACAAAATTTTCTGTCTATTTCTTCCTTATGGTGTACGACGTAAAAACCCGCAGAAAGTGATTTATCCCAAGTTTGTATAGGTTGGGTAAAAATAATTAGCTCTCTCTCCATATATTGTTACTCCAAGGTTGTGACCATTGTCAAATTATTTAAATATTCAAAAAATATAAGCATTAATGTTTAAAGTTATTTCTTATTTCAAAATTATAGATAATTCAATTTATACACGTGTTTTCTAAATAAATTCTTTCCGCCGAGTTGATTCACATAAATAATACATTTGCTTCGCGCGTAAGACAAATTTTCGGATCCGTGTCATTTTATTGAATTTTCCACCTTAGCTGTAAACACGAAAAGAAAATAAAAGTTGCTTTATGCCTTATTTGCTTTATTTACCTTTGGCATTCGCATTCTGCTAAATAAAACTAGTAATGACAAAACAAACAACAGCTTGTTATTTCATTTGTAATAATAAAAAAGTCGAACACGTCTGGTCGGTAGTTTCCAAATTCTAATTTTGATTATTTTCGATAAATCGTGGCAGTAGAAAAACAAAAATATTCATGGTTTTGTCACATTTCACATCAAATCAAATAATGTTGTAGTAAACAGACAGAAAGTCAATATCGTCGCCATAAATGCAAAGGGGCTGAAGCGCCATTTCGGGAGGTTTAAACCAGAGCACTGTTTTACAATAAAATTCACAAGTATTCACTTGGCTTAGATGAATTAAATAATGTAGACACGTTACTGAGACAACGCGCGTGAATGCACTAAACCGAGTCCGAGAGACATACCTGAGATTTACTGCGTTAAGTATCACACAAACATTCGTTCGACAGGCAAGCTGTCACGGGAAAACGGGAGCTCTTCAACCGAAATAATGTGAGATAGCGAATGCAGATATACATAGATGTGTGGAAGACAACCGTTTCCGTACGTCGTGCTCTACTTGGCTAGTCGCTCAGTAAGTTCGTCGGGGAAGAGAGATTATAACAGTAGCGCGGTACGTTCATATAGCTATCTCATCCCCAAACACACATTCTGTTTAGTATTGCTATTCTTTTCATAAGCGTAATGAGCTTTGAAACTTAAATCAAGACCGTGCCACATTTATCGTTCGATTTGTATGAATATGACGTTTCTTGTATTTTATGGTTGGATTTTGAAAAAAGCTAACTTAGGTAACTCAATGCTCTCACTAAGTTGGCTGAAGCGAAAAAAGCTTAAAAAGTCCTAAACTTGTGTCGCTTGAGTCAAGCCTTCTCCCAAGTAATAAATATATTTTGAATGGCTGAAGGGCCACAAAAGTCTTCAGGATCAAATGAGAGTCAGAGCTTTCGATGCAGAAAAAAGAACTGATCATAACTGCATATTTAACTCATCTTTGACTAGAGTGACGCTTAAGCCCTTTTGCCTTTCTAGCGACGATATGTTAAATAGATTTTTTATATAAAAAACCCGTTTAAAACAACATTATTTTTAATGTGAGTTTTATATTTTATTTGTAAAACACGAATCTGGGTTTTTTTTAAAATCAATCATGTATCCAAACTGCTCCCAACCGTTAGGAGCCATTTCGACTGTTGCATACCCAATCGGGGTATGTTGTGAGGTTGAATTAGTGGGGAAGGGAAGGAGATAGTGAAGAGGAAGGTAAACAAGTACTAGGTTAGTCAGATCTAGTCATCAAACACGGTTAAAGCCATTTCAAACAACGTTTCATTTTTGAATGGCGGTCTTTCACCAGGGCAATACAGGGCAGTACCTACCATTCTGATGACCTACCTTCCTAGAGGCACTAGTAAAAATCAGTAAATCTGTCAATGTCGAGCTTAGGGATAGTATATTTGTGGCACGTTCTAGAGTGGTAGATGCTCTAAGTATCGCCCTGGTGAAAAACTACCATTCAGAATCGAAACGTTGCTTTTTTTTTTTTTATAATAATTCCACACAGGAGGCCTTGAGGAAAACAATTTTCCTCAGGGCCTATGTCATCTTTGGGGATGCTGTGTGGAGGGTTTTTTTGAGGAAAGGAAGGAGTGAGCTTTGGTCTTGAAGAGGCCCATGTTGAAGGAGGGAGGAAACACAGAGGCCGGCAAATCGTTCCATAGCCGAGCTGTTGAACATAAGAACGAGTCGTAAAAGCGACCCGTTCTCATGTATTGAATGTCAACCGTCTACAAATGTTGGACGCGCTTGAAATGGCTTTGGCTGTGTTTGGTGACCAGATCTGAATAGCCAGGTACTTCCCAACCTTCCTCTTCCCAATTTCCTTCTCCTCCCCACTACTTTCAGCCTCACAACATACCCTATTTGGTAATGTCATAGTCTCACTACCTCTAGACGGTAGGGAGCAGATGACACTTTTGTGCGGTATTTATATAAAAAAATATATTAAAAACTTACACTTTACTTACTAACTTTTTTGAAATTTACTATGCTAGGTATTATATACGTATTACAATATTTTGTGAAATATACTATGTTAACATAACTAATTGTAAAACCTACACTATATTTATATACTCGCGTTTTAAATACTTAATTTTTTTTTAAACTCTTGCTTTAATGTTATATTCTACACATTTATTGTACTATATTATTTAAATAAAATGTATTTTATATAAAAGCCTTTAAGGCTTTAATCAAATAATTAAAATAAATATTTATAGTATCAAAGAAGTGCCAACAAAACTGGAAAATCTAATTTTAAAACGAAACGCTATAATAAATTCATTATTTTTTTGATTAAATAAAAACAAATTTATAACTTTATTCCACTTTTTTATTTTTGACTGGACCGGTTTCAGCTTATAACGGCCATCTTCAGACTAGTACAGTTTGTTCTTATTTTATGGCTTATATACTGTTTTTGGGATGTCAGGGGTAATAAACCATGATTTTACTTTAATTATATTTATCAGTATTACTGCATAATTTTACTGGTTACAAGTTACTTTTAGTTTACTATTTTGTAAATCTATCTGGTATGAATTTTTATTTAAGACGGGTTACAGTTGTATTTCTCTAAGTATGATTTTACGATGTATTTATATGATGCAAGGTTGGTGAATACTGATTATTAATGAGTTTATTTTAGGTTTTCACATTTAATTGTAATGTCTAGATTTTCCATAAAATTTCCTAATTATTGGGTTACTCCCAGTATTATGGTATAATTACATGATTAAATTTATTATGCACTTTTACAGTAGATTATTTTTATTATTATCATTTATTTTGTTTATAATTTCTCGGTATTTAGGAATTTTTAAGTGCTATGCACTTGGGTAATAACCTACATTTATTGTTATTACCTGTTAATTGTTTTGAATTTTTAAGTGCCTTTAAATTATACTATGTTTTGAATTAGAAAAATACATTGTTTATATCAGGTTATACGAAGAAATTATAATGGGTAGAATAGTAATACCTGTGGATGAAAGACGCGCTACGCCAAAATAAAGCAAAACAATCTCTAATGTCGAAGCGCACAGAATTGAATTATCAGGTTTTCATTCTGGGACCCATCTCAAGTGCTCACCCCGGAAACGATGTTCTTTTAACAGAATGAACGTAAATCGCCCCGACGTAAACAACGTATCGATCTTTTCTGACCTTTTGCATTATAATAATATTCATGCAGCCTCGGCGCAGATCGGTCAACGTCAAAAACGGAAAATTTAAAATTAAGCCGAAACAATTGTATTTCATTTTAAATAATATGACGTGGTAAGACGCTCTACTACGAATCCAGAGTTCGCGGGTTCGAACCCGGCGTGCGAAAATAAATTTTATTTAATTAATATGTGTTATAACACAATTAATTGATATGAAATAAAATAAAGTATATTAAATACAACAATAAACTTTGTAAAACACAACTTTATTAGAGTTAATCGCCAACCAGGTTTCGCTTTTCTCAAGCTTCTTCAGGGCTTTTACATCAACTAAGCAACATTACATACAGACAGGATATATATAGGAAAGTGACGAAAGAGAGAGATACAAGACATAGTAGAGAGAGACATCTCTCTCTTTCGTCACTTTCCTATATATATCCTGTCTGTATGTAATGTTGTTTAGTTGATGTAAAAGCCCTGAAGAAGCTTGAGAAAAGCGAAACCTGGTTGGTGATTAACTCTAATAAAGTGGTGTTTTACAAAGTTTATTGTTTTATTTAATATACAATGTCACACCCCCAAGTTTTTGCTTCCTTCGAAAAAAAAATAAAAATAAATAAACTATGTTTGCGGCACGTTCCAGAGTGGTAAATACTCCAAGTATCGCCCTGGTGAAAGACCACCATTCAGAATTCAAACGTTGCTTGAAATGGCCTTAGCCGTGTTTGGTGACCAGATCTGAATAGCCAGGTAAATCCAACCTTTCCCTTCCTCATCTCCTTTTTCTCCCCACTACCTTCAGCCTCACAACATGCCCCTATCGGAAATGCCATAGTCTTACTGGCTCTAGACGTTTGGGAGCAGTTGAGACTCTTGTGCGGTATTCACGTTAAAAAATATATATAAATATATGTAATTCGGCTTAATTAAATTTACTATTATTATTATTTAGTTCTGCCAGTTTTTGTAATTATTTTTTAGTGACAGCTGTTTCGACGCTTAAGGCCACTATCAAACTGCGACACAGTTTGATAGCGGCGATTTGACAATAATAATTTAAAATAGTCGAAGTGAGCTGTTCTTTGTTAAATTTAATTTATTTGCGTGCGCCGGGACTTGAACCCGCGACCTCTGAATTCGCAGGCGAGGATATTAACCACTTGACCACGGAAGCCGACAAATTGAATAATTAGGCGCATTCATCAATTGATAGCTGAATGGTGTTTTTAATAATTAATACCGCACAAAGTCCCAACTGCTCACAGCCGTCTAGAGCCAGTGGGACTATGGCATCCCTAATTTGGGTATGTTGTGAGGCTGAAGGTATTGGGAAGGGGAAAGAGATGGGAAAGAAGAAGGTTGGAAAGTACCTGGCTATTCAGATCTGCTCACAAACAGCTAAAGCCATTTCAAACAAGCAACGCCTCGATTCTGAATTATGGTCTTTCACCAGGGCGATACTTAGAGGATCTACCACTCTGAAACGTGCCGCAAATATACTTTACATAATTTTATAAATGTGTTATAACATATATTAATTAAATAAAAGGTTTTTGCATACGCCGGGTTTGAACCCGCGACCTTTGGATTAATAGTCGAGCGTCTTACAACTCGACCATGGAGGCCGTCAAAAGGATACTTAGTGAGAGCATCGAGTTATCTGTGTTAACTTATTTTTTTCAAAATCCAACCAGGTACTGAAGACTTATGAATTTTATTGTAAAACGAAAAAAAAAATCAAAGTGCTCTGGTGCAAACTTCCCGCAATGGCACTTCAGCCCTTTTGCCTTTCCGGTTACGATATTACTTGGCTAATTTAAGCAGCGCCATTTTTGTGAAATATCACCACAAAGGCGCCATTGTAAACCATTTCACAATTGGTTATTTAATCGTTTCATGGTATTTTGGGAATGCTGACAAAGTTTTACGAATTCTTATATGTTTTTAATCTTGAATTATATATTCCTTTCCTTGGAATTCTACAGTTCTGTGTTTGTGTTCTGCTCCGCTGTCTTAATATAGCCTCCCCCGTCAGGCCCTACGAGTTTATAAAATACTTTGGAACAAAATCAAAGAACGTTCTACCTTTGATCACCGAAATATTTTGAAACATTTTTCAAAACTATTTACGATTTGTTTATTAAGAATACCGCAATTACCGAATATTCTCCCGAACGTCTAGAGCCAGTAGGATTATGGAATCCTAAATTCTTCAATTGTTGTATGTTGTGAGGCTGAAGGTAATGTGGAGAAGAAGGAGATGGGGAAGAATAATTTCGGATTCAAACAATTAACGGAATGGCTCAGGCTTATTTATCGGAATTATGTATTCCTGAAGATTCCAATTCGCGACAGTCAACCCTTAGATCGGCAATGTCATCGGCTATCGGAAGGTTGAAGGAACCAAAGCGCACACCAGACACTAAGTTCGGAGAGTGTGCTGCAGAAATGGAAAGCCTGGAATGGACTACCACATGATCTGAGAGTAATAAAAGACTCAACAGAGTTCAGAGCCAAACTCAAAACACATTTTTTCAGAAAATCATATCCATAATCAAGATGTAACAAGCTTAATAGAATTTCTCTTCAAACCAAAAAAACTTTTTAGACTCTCATTCTATAAATTCCATAGAAGATTTTCATCATTATCTGTTCCTCACTACGAAAATTTTTAAAATACCTCCGAAATACAATTTTTTTTTTCATATCCTAAAAATAAAAAAAAATTATTATAAAATAAAAATATATATGGCCTGTTCAAAAGAAAAGGTGAATTTTGAATTTTCGCTGGCTGAGTACATTCGATTATTGATTTTTTTTTGTTGGTACACATATGTTTATCATATGTTAGCATTATCAACCATTTTGGATTAGTTGTTTGTTTTTGACAACTGGAAAGGTTATTCACATTTTTGTGTGTTCTTCGATTTTTTACTTTTGAAAAAAATGGATCAAAGAATAAAATCCATGATTTGTTTTTCCACAACTCCAGGACGCTGGTCGTCATTAACATCTTCTCAGCCTTCTGTAAAGCGCTTGTACCACTTATAAACACTTTTTTGAGACAAAGTAGACTCGTCGAATGCCACAGTCAACATTTTAAGTTCGTTGGAGCACTTTATTCCATTTTTAACGCAAAATTTAATACATATTCTCTGGATATATATATCCAGCCAGTTTGATTACGTCGTGGGAGGGGGTTAAATAGAGAGTTCTAGGAGAAGGAAGTGATATAAATATAGTAAATCTTAAAATATTCATGATTGATGGAGGAGGAAAAACTAATTCCTGCAGGTCGTTCCACCCCTATTTACTTTACATAATTCTGGTGATTGATAATTCCTCTCATCCACCAGCCGTCATCGACGGTGCACTGGTGGAAGAAGATAGCGGTATACGAATCAAAGGTATGAAAATAAATAAATTATAGTCTCACCTGTCGAACACGAGCATAGCGGGACACCTCTGCAGGCGCGGGTAGCCTCCCTGGCACTGCCAGTAGCGGTTGCAGGACTTGCCGAGGGGTACGTTTCCATTGGCATCTTCGTTGCAGAGGGCTGGAAAAAGGCAATCGAATCAGGGTTGGTAATATGTCAATCAGTAATAGCGAATAACAAGATTTATTAAATAGGTCATGTACCAGATCATAATATATAAATAAATATATATATATATGTGTGTGTGTTGTTACGGCACGGATTTAGGAGCCAGTTTTTACACACACACAAAATATAAAATGACGGAGCTCGTGAGTCCCAAGGATTCACATACCTTTTTAAATGCCCTCCCGGTTAGCTCTAGCGGATAGAACGGGTTTTTCGTGTTTGAAACTCGTTTATTTTGATTTAGAGAGGATCTTCTTCTTTTTTGTAAAAGATGGGAGTTGCAAAAGGGACCCATACTTTGCAGGGTTTAAGGTATTTCAACAATAATACACTCGCAAATGCTCTCTTGTATTATATTTGAGTATATTGATTCTACGCCCAGGAAAAGCTTGATTAACTTGGTAGATAACGCTATAATTGGGTACTTATAGAGACAAACTATTAAACTAAATTGTTCAATTATCACCGATACTAGAAAACGCGTGGAACCTGCGCGCTCGGAGTCCTCCCGTTTAGTCTGACAGCCGTGAAATCCAGCTAATTCATTCCCTGGTGGTGGTTGCTGGGGATCGTAGCGTCTCTTGTCTTACTCCCGGTACGTGATTATGACTTGTAATATTTAATTGAATTTACAATTTCACCATAGGCGGCAAACACTGTATTGACTCTAAAAACGTTAACTGCTTGGCGTCTAATGTAACATTTAACCCTTCCAGCCGTTCAGCCGGGCTTCTGGTCATTCTCTTCCCACCTTTTGGCTTTTCAGAGAGACCAACAGACTAAAAATTACACCATAATAAATAGATTTTAATTAGCGCGAAAATTCAAAATCGAATTTATCGTGCTACATAACAGTGTGTTTTGTTCTATTTCACTATTTTGAAATACTGAATGTTCATAAAATACAGTTCTCAATAAAGGGCTGAATTTAAATGAGTGTTAAAAAAAATAATGCAAGCTCTCCAGTAATTCGTAGTATTCCCCGATTTGGGACATTTTTGAGAACGAGCGTCGATGCTAAAACAGATTATAATATTATTTTCAATAGCACCCGATCAAACTGCGTGAATAAAACACACTGTAAGTGCACTTTCAATATACTAGAAGAATCATCGTAAACACTTACTGTCCCGTAAACAAATAAAGGGCTTTTTCTTTATGACGCATCGTAAATACATCGCCACTGCAGCGTATACCGATACACAATACACCCAACGCTGAGCATGTATTATTTGTTTCAACTCTGGTTGCGTTACCTATACTCTACCACTGACTAATAATATTTCTTACGGTGTTTCTGGCAGCCTTCTACGTTCTCGGGCCAGTCGCAACTGTGGGCATTCTCGTTGTACAGTAGCCCCCCGATGCAGAGCTGCTCGGTGGCGGTTCCGTTCCAACAAGTCCAATATCGGGTGCAGGATGTCTCATGGCCGAAGATTCCGTAGAGCCAGTCGCAGTGCTCTACGCCTATGGGGGGATCTGAAATGGAAAAATAGAAAATCGTCATTTAGTAATCTAATGAGAGATGAAAATACACATCGTTACTGGAAAAGCGTAAAGACTTAAGCGACACTTTGGTCAAAGATGAGTTAAATATGCACTTTTGATTAGTTCTTTGTTCTGCGTCGAATGCTCTGACTCTCGTTTGATTCTGAAGACTTTTGTGGCCCTCCAGCCATCTCAAATATATTTAAATTAGAATTGAATTCAAAGCAGTAATGCTTTTTTTAAATATGTAAATAATATCAATAACCAACAACACAAATATGAAACAGAAAATAAAAAGACAATGGTCACAACCGAGACAATGATGGCAGCCAAATCAGATAAAATTGAAAAAATATATCAATAATCTTCAGTAAAAAGTATAAGATAGATTAAAAAGTCGCTCTCTAATTTATTTATTTATTTATTTATTTATAAACGCTCTCATGGGCTTTTACATAACATAAGATATACAATAACAGTGACATAAAAAATAACAATGACATAAAAAATAACAATGCACCCAAAAACATGATGAAATTGTTAGAAATATTATCATGCAAATGAACACTAGTGATATAATGAACACTAGTGATATAATGAACACTAGTGATATAATGAACACTAGTGATATAATGAACACTAGTGATATAATGAACACTAGTGATATAATGAACACTAGTGATATAATGAACACTAGTGATATAATGACCACTAGTGATATAATGACCACTAGTGATATAATGAACACTAGTGATATAATGAACACTAGTGATATAATGAACACTAGTGATATAATGAACACTAGTGATATAATGAACACTAGTGATATAATGAACACTAGTGATATAATGAACACTAGTGATATAATGAACACTAGTGATATAATGAACACTAGTGATATAATGAACACTAGTGATATAATGAACACTAGTGATATAATGAACACTAGTGATATAATGAACACTAGTGATGTGTAATAAGGTCCCAATGGCTGGATCCGAGTTCGAGTCTCGGTTATGACCATTGTCTTTTTATTTTCTAGGTTTCAAATTTGCGTTGTTGATTATTGATATTATTTTATTTATTTTTTTATATATAATATTTACCACTTGGGAGAAGGCTCTGAATTTTTTTAGAGTGAATACCACACACTGCTCCCAACCGTCTACAGCCAGTGAGACTATGGCATCCCCAATCGGGGTATGTTGTGAGGCTGAATAAAGTGGGATGGATTAAAGATAGGAAAGAGAAAGGTTAAAAACACGGCTAAAGCCATTTCAAGCAACGTTTCGATTCTGAATGGGGGTCTTTCACCAAGGTGATACTAAATCTGTATCTATTACTGGAACATGCCGCAAATATATCATACGTTATTTCATTTGAATTAAATATGTCATGACACATATTAATCAAATACAAGTTATTTGCGCACGCCGGGCTTGAACCCGCGATCTTTGAATTCGTAGTGGAGCGTCTTACCACTCGACCACGCACGCCGTCTCTCGTTTGATTCTGAAGACTTTTGTGGCCCTTCAGCCATCTCAAATTTATATTTACCATTTGAGAGAAGGCTTGACTCAAGCGACACAAGTTGAGACGTTTTTAAAATATTTTGATGCTTCAGATAACTCAGTGAGAGCATAGAGGGTCAATTTTTAATGAGTCTTATTGTAAAACAAAACAAAGTTTAAAGTGCTTTGGTGTAAACTTCCCAAAATGGTGCTACAGCTTTTTCCCCTTTCCGGCAATGATATCTAACATTTTCTTTAGCAATTTTAAAAACAGATTTTTTTAAATATTTCTAGTACAATCTCAATTTTATTTACTATATGTCGACCGGGTTGCACTGTATAAGTAATCCGTTTTTTTATTTGATATTTTTACTACCACCGTGGGCTAGATTTGCAAAATAATATTTTTATGCTACATAAATAATAAGCCGAACCCCTAAAATAAAGCCTGATAAAATCAGTAAAATTTGTCGTAAACAAATTCACTCAGTCAATACTGGAAAGTTTTCATAGCCTCCGAAAGGTATTCGAAATAATGATTTTTCGGCTAGAAAACAACCTCGTTTGTTTTTAGTGCTGGGAAATATATTTTTTGATTTATTTTTACGAAAATAATCCGAACAGAATGATGAACTATATTCCTACGAAAAACAGTTGACTAATAAAAAATGTTTTGGTTTGGAGCTTTGCTATTAGATTTATAGACTGTTTTTTTTTATATAATCCTAGCTGTGTTTCTTGGATTTGCCCTACTTTTAACACTCTTTAGAAATCGTTAGTAATTTTATACAATTTTGGAGCAAAGTTGCGTCTTTTATCATTTTTTTGAGGAAGCAGTGAATATTCTCCAGTTTGTAATGAATATCATATTGTCAACTGAATATAATCGTGTCGAGCTAGAAATTTCAGACAGGATTAAGTTTAGAAATTTCATGAAATCGCTGATTATTATAAGCTTTTATTGCTTTAGGAAAGACATTTCGACAAAATGTGTTTGTTTATTCGTATAGCCACTTTTTCATAGTATTTTTATCAACAAAAATATAGCATATAACCTAAAAAACCGTTTAGTTGTGTCAAGTTTAGTAGCATAATAAAAAATGTGGGCCGAGTCCCGCGGTGAACCAGGAGCTTAAGATCATTGCGACAGTATATAAAAGCGGTCTATGAAATTTGTTGTCTCTTTTTCTCTCATGGTGTACGACGTAAAAACCCGGAGAAAGTGATTAATCGCAAGTTTGTGTAGGTTGGGTAAAAATAATTAACTCTCCCTCCATATATTGTTACTTCAGGGTTGTAAATGATGAATACTTGGAGCAAGTGGATGAGTTTGTGTATTTAGGAAGTATGTTCTAGAGAGATATAAAGGCTGATAAGGATATTGAAAGAAGGGCGAATGCAGGAAACTGTATTAATAGAGGACTGAACGCTGTAGGCGCAAATAAAAAATGTCCAAAGAAGCGAAGCTAGCAGTCTACAATAGAGTGCTTATACCAACCCTGATGTATGGCAGTGGGGCATGGAACTGGCAGAGGAAGGATGAAAGTAAACTTAATGCTGTAGATCCCTGTAAAACTATGTATGACCGTTATAAAAATGTGGATATCCGGAAAGAATGCAAGGCTGATGTGAGCGTAATGAATAGGATCAAGAAAGGGACGCTTAGATGGTTTGGGCATGTAAGGCGAATGAACTAAGAAAAGAGTGCGAAAAGAATATATGAGGCGAAAGTGAATGGAAGAAGAAGTCGGGTACGCCCAAGGACGACATGGATCGAGTGAACCAAATACTTAAGTCGGGCCATGTGAAGAGTCACAATAACAGAAGAGTATTTATGGAACGATGTATGAATGCGAATGAAGCAATGAGTGTATGCCGCTTTCTAATGAGATATTGATGGCTTAATTTGCCGAGTGTTACTCCCGGATAGAGTAGTGGTTCCGAGTTCGAGTCTCGGTCGTGACCATTGTTCTTTTTAGTTTCTGGCTTTTTTCTGTTTCATATTTGTGTTTTAGATTATTAACATTATTTAAATATTTAATAAAAAAAATATATTTGAGATTCATGTTTGGATTTTGTAGTACGGTTTTGTACGCTAGGAAACTATTTTGAGTTGAGTTAATTATTTTTAAAAGCATTTAGACAAGATAAAAAAATAACCTTTCAGAAAACGCTAACATGTTACTTAGCGAGGGAAAGCGAGAAAAGGAACTTGAGTGATTTTCATTTCCCATGCGGTTACGAGAAGGAGATTAATGGGAAAAATGCTTGCTTATGTAATTTGACATAGAAGATGAACCAAGCGGTGAAATACACTGAAATAATACAAGAGTTCCGACCGCCCTAGCCACCTGGAGCCAGTCGGACTATCGCATCCCCAATTGGACGAAGTTATAGAGAAAGGGTCTAACCCGCAATTTCCCAATATTGAGTTTTTCTATACATAAATACGAAATTTCTATCAGCTTTTTTACAGTAATACCTCACAAGAGTCCCAACTCCTCTCAATCGTCTAGAGCAGTGATTCCCAAAGTGGTCTATATCGACCCCCTGGGGTCGATTCTGACCTGCAAGGGGTCCACGTCAATGAAAAAAAAAATTGGGGGTGCATGAGACGTAAATGGGGGTCCACGAGAGTGGATTCCATTTAGGCAGGCCGTCACCAAAATGTTGGCTTCCCGCAGATGTAATAATCCACCTCACAGATAGTACCTATGCAGGTACTTACGTAATACTCTCTTATAATAGACATTAATTCCCTAATTATTTTAATTATAATAATTTTTTGTCGATTTGCTAGTACTTATCGATTTCAAATCTCTACCGACTAGTGCTTTTTTTCGGAGGGTAAATTTTGTTGATTTGCTAGCACTTTTTTGGGGAAGTTATTTTGTCGATTTGCTAGCACTTTTCGATTTGAGATCTCTACCGACTAGTACTATTTTTGGCGAGTTTGACTTCAATTGAAGTGTTCATCGCGAAGGGTTTATTTCAAAGAACTAGCAGTTCCTGAAGCGTTCACAAAACTTTGAAGTTTTTCCCAACGCTAAAAAAAACAATATTAGGAAAGCAGGGGGTCTACACAAAACAGAAAAAATCGGCAAGTGGTCTACGGGACAAAAAAGTTTGGGAACCTCTGGTCTAGAGGCAGTGAGGCTATGGCATCCCCAATCGTGGTATGTTGTAAGGCTGACGGTAGTGGGGAAAGCAAAGAGATGAGGGAGAGGAAGGTTGTGATAATTGTACCCGGCAATTCAGATCTGGTCACCAAACACGTCTAAAGACATTTAAGCACGAGAGTGGAGAGTTTCATTAAAATGTTGGCTTCGCGCTATTTATCTCGATATTTTATCGATTTGCTAATACTTGTCGATTTCAAATCTCCACCGACCAGTGCTTTTTTTTCGGAGAGGATTTTTGTCGATTTGCTAGCACTTTTCGATTTGAGATCTCCACCGACAAGTGACTATTAATATGTGTCATAACACATTTAATTGATAAAAAATAAAATATGGTACATTTATTTTATTTATTTATTTATTTTTGGATGATTTTATAGCGCCGTTTTTGTGGAAAATCACCTCAAGGGCGCTGTACAAATCTTAATTTCTACTTAATATTAATTCTTAGTTTAATGGTCAGTAGTCAGAGTCAGGAGCCGAGTCCAGCGGTGACCAAAGGTAGCCGAATTGTCGCCGGTGTCGGAAGGCGGCAGTGGTGGGCGGCGTCGGCTTGGGCGGCACGGGCGTCGTCGTAATCGTGGTCGTCGGCGCTACGGCGCTGGTCGTGGTGGTCCTTCTCTTCTTCTTGCGGAAAAACTTGCGCAGCTGCCCGGGCATGTTTGTTGCTGAAAACTGTCATCGGAGTCCTCCAGAGTCAGAGTATGCTGCGCTGGTGCGGAGTTCGCCAATCCGCCATTTTTCTTCTCGACTGCTTCAAACCCTGTCCCACGCTCTTCTTCCTCGTACCCATTGCCCCTGTCGCCCTGGGCTTGGAGCCGGGAGGCGACGAGGACACGCAGACCAGGAGATCCTTGAGGCTGCAGAGGCCGATGAAGGAGCCGCCGGAGGACAGCCAGGTGAGGGCGGAGACGCACACTGGGGCTGGCCTCGAACCCCGCAAGTGGTGTTCGTAGAAACTTCATTGCTGAGCTGAAACTTAATTGGGGATGCCATAGTCCCACTGGCTCTAGAAAGTTGGACGCAGTTGAGACTCTTGTTCGGTATTCACTGGCAGGTCCCATCAGATAGACACGTGACATATGATTATTATTTTAATTATTATTTATTAATGAATTAATTTATTTTATTTTATTTCATTTTTTATTTTTATTTTTTATTATTATTATTTTTTTTTTTTTTTTGAGTGATTTGTGAAATATCCTACTTATTTGGCGAAAAATAACAATACTAAAACACGTCAGGCAGCTGCAAAAAGCGCCACGACATTTCTAGCAGGTTATATGCGCAGGCAAAAGAAGAACTGATGATTGTATTGAATTGACAAAAAAAAAAAAAAAAAGGTCGCCTGCCGGTTACCGGGCCGGCGGTCGAAGGGACGAAACATGTGGCAAATGGTCATCGTGACGACCATTCTCGGGTTTTAGCACTGCATTTAAAAAACTGATATTTGAAGATTCAAATATTTTCTTAAAAATCGAAATTACGTCGAAACTAGTCACTTTAAAATTATTTAGAGTTTATTCACTTAACCTATACACAACAACGATAATTTTAGTGTAATTTTAAAGAAGTAATTTGTAAAATTTCCTCCTTATTTGGCGAAAAATAACGAGAAAGACTAAAAACACGCCAGGCTGCTCCGAGAGCGCGACATATTTTCACACTCCTCTCTTCGCTCATTCGCTTTACATGCCTAAACCATCTAAGCGTTCCTTTCTTGATCCAATTCGTTACGCTCAGATCAGCCTTGCATTCTTTCCGGCTGATGCGCAAAATAATTCTTAGCATGTGTAAAAACACATTTAATTCATATCAAATAATATTTGCGGCACGTTCCAGAGCGACAGATACTCCAAGTATCGCCCTGGTGAAAGACCACCATTCAGAATCGAAACGTTGCTTCAAATGGCTTTAGCCGTGTTTGGTGACCAGATCTGGATAGCCAGGTACTTCCCAACCTTTCCTTTCCTCATCTCTTTCCTCTCCCCACTACCTTCAGCCTCACAACATACCCCTATTGGGGATGCCATAGTCGCACTGGTTCTAGACGGTTGGCAGCAGTTGAGACTCTTGTGCGGTATTCGTATTAAAAAAACATGCCCAAACCATCTAATCGTCCCTTTCTTGATCCTATTCATCACGTTTACGTCAACCTTGCATTCTTTCGGAATAGCCACATTTTTATTGCGGTCATACATAGGTTTACCGCACAAGGGTCTCAAGGATCTCATTTCCACAGCATTCAGTCTACTTTCATCCTTCCTCTGCCAATTCCATGCTTCACTGCCATACGTCAGGCTTGGTATAAGCACTCATCTGTGGACTGCTAGCTTCGCTTCTTTGGACAATTTCTTATTTGCGCCAACAGCGTTCAGTCCTCCATTAATGGAGTTTTCTGCATTAACACGGGCTCACTGGCTCTAGACGGTTTGGAGCAGTTAAGACTCTTGTGCGGTATTCACGTAAACAAAAACAAAAAAAAGTATTTCTTAGCGAGTTCGACTTCATCGCGAAGTGAAGTGTTCACCGCGAAGGGTTCGTTTTAATGAACCAGCAGTTTCAGAAGCGTTCACGAAACTTCGATTTTATTCCCGACGCTAAAAAAATCAATATTAGGAAAGCAGGGAGTCCATACAAAACAGAAGACTCAAAGGTTAAATTAAAAAAAAAACAAGGTTGATAATCAACAAATGGGAGAAGTATTTTATTTGAATTTTGTACATCAAAGGTGCTATATTACGACTTCCATTGTGAAATTCGCCATTCAATTACGTAATGGTCGGAAAAGGCCCGTGACTTCGTGTTTGAGTAAAAGCGCTTCGTTCAATATAGCTTTGTTTCAAGGAGTACAGCTTTTAACACGTAACAGAAACTTTTGATTCAAAGATTGAGTTAAAATCCATTTAATGTGTATTTTTCCGTAGACAGAGCTTCATAAAAAAAAACGTTATTTTGGCAGTCGAAAAATTAATGCAATGGTCATACTAAACTTACTTAATAGTAATAATAATAAATGCATAACTTTTATAGCGTCGTTTTCGTGGGAAAATCACCTCAAGGGCGCTTTACAAATGATTTTTTAAACTTATACCTCCTTACTTATAAACGAGGTGTAAGTGTTACGCGTGTTATAAGGTCGGAATAGCGATAAATTTGCCTTAAAACCACGGTTTATCTGTCTAATTTAATGGCCTACGTCCGGTGTAACTAAACCAACGCTACGTAGGCGCGTAAAAATCTAATAAGTAAGACGGATAACCAATAACCTACAGTTGAGAATACTACTTAAAAATTAGCATTTTTTGTTTTTTCTCGAGGTAATGTATTCACTATCAATATTATTTGTAGGATTGTTACAATGTAAGATGTATGTATATTTGTATCGTATCCACTGCCTTTAATTATAGGATTTAGTGCCTTGCAACTTTACCTACTGTCAACGTGTCTTATATGGTATCAAGATAGTTTTACGGTCAGTATCTGTTGCATCATCTAGCATTGTGTAGCAAATATCAACATAACTAACTAACCAACTAACCATCACGCCGTTTCTCCGCAGAGGTAGGCAGAGAGGACGGACTGCCATATAACTCTGTCTTGGCACACACTCCTTGCTTCGTTCACATTCAGACATCGTCTCACACATACTCTTATGTTATTATGACTCTTCACATGACCCGATTCAAGTGTTTGATTTACTTAATCGTGCCGTGTCTTTCTCGGGTGTCCTCGACTTCTTCTTCTATTCACTTTTGCATCATACATTCTTTTCACACTCCTTTTTTCATTCATTCGCTATAAATAAAATACTAGTGTTAATTTTCTATCAATTCATCATTTTGGGTGCATTGTTATTTTTTATGTTATTGTTATTTTTTATGTCACTGTTATTTTATTTTATATTTATGTTATGTAAAAACCCATGAGGGTGTATATAAATAAATAAATTCCCAAACCATCTAAGCGTCCCTTTCTTGATTCTATTCATCACGCTCACATCAGCCTTGCATTCTTTCCGGTTTTCCACGTTTTTAATACGGTCATACATAGTTTTACCGCACATGCGTCTCAAGGATCTCATTTCCACAGCATTCAGTCTACTTTCATCCTTCTTCTGCCTTTTCCGTGCCTCACTGCCATACTTCAGGGTTGGTATGTCTGAAAAACTGACTGCCTTGGATAGATACCACCCTATATACTCTAAGGCTGGGACTTTTGTGCGGTATTCACTTTAAAAAAAAACATATTTCACGGAGATTTCACATAATCTACCGATAACATAATTTATTGGACATTTGACTTGATGACTTCGTATTTACGTTATTCGTTTAATCAAAACGAATATCAAATTATACGAATGTACACTGCCTGTATTTAGACGGCTTAAATTAAAAGTATCAAAGTGAATGATAAAAAAATTCCGACTACTAAATCACATAAAAGAGTCATAAAAACCACCCGCGCTGTTATCCAGTTTCTTTCCAAGGGTTTCCGGAAACCCTTTAACCTTTATGTGACTGAAAGGGTACCCGGGTACCCTTTTCGGTTTTCAACATAGATTTTTTTTAATGTTCCAGTAAGTCTAAACGGCTGAAACTTCCTGAATTCTCCATAATAGTGAAAATTAACAATTAAACATAACCGTTGGATATGTGGAGGGTGGTATGTTAGCTGAAAATGTTTAAATAAAACTTTCACCTTCTGACAACTGAAAGGGTATCCGGGTACCCTCGTGTGTTTTATTTGGAATTTGAAGCTTGCCCATATTTATTAATCATTTTATCTTATTTTAAACGATAAATATGATGTACTGTTGTGTTCAAAGTACATCACCTGTATCTTTAATACAATTGAAAACTTACCTTTTCAGACTCTCATATCCTTAAATTCATAAAAAATATCATTTTTAATTCATTAATCTCAACATTATCTGTCTCTCCACGAATCGCCTTTGGATATTCAAATTTTAACCAAATCCTGTACTGTACGACAAATTCAGAAAGTCAATTTTTTTATTTCGCTCCCATGCCCTAAATCGGAAAAAAAAAAAAATTTTTTAAATAAATAAAATAAAAACTATAATTTTAAGTTAATAAGTGTCTATCTGATAGGACCTGCCAAGTAAGTATGTTCCTGAATATTTTCTTATTTAAACTAGGAATTAATATGTAATAATAGAAAATAAGATCTGTACAGCGCCCTTGAGTTGATTTTTCACAAAAATGACGCTATGCACATCATCCAAATATTATTATTTTTAGTCACCTAATAAATTTGTAAAAAACCTAAGAAAAGATGGTACTGGGTACTAATTCCCATCCACTTCTTCAAGTCTTGAACTGAGTCAAAATGTATTACGTCATAAAAGTGGTCCAGGAAACTTCAGCAGATGATATATTGTAAATGAAACCTTCATATCAATTTTAAAAAGGGGTGGTTTTCTTCAGTCACATAAGGGTTAAAAACATTATTTGAAAGTCGCAAGAGTGTTTTCAAATGATTTTTCGTACTAGCCCTCTACCTTCACAGGCGATACTTTATCTAGAAAACATTTAAATATATATTTCTAAATCACGACAGAAAACAACTACAGTGCGAACGTTATCATTAGTTTCATACAGACAACGCATGCAAACCATTCCTAACTCGTAAATAAATAATTTAGCAGTCAAAGAGGAAAATGAAGTGCCAAAATAATATATTCGGGCCTTTCCATTAATGTTTACCTATTTATTGAGGTATTTTCTGACTAGGGAATAGTTCACTGTTAGCCTGTGTTCGGACGAAGTTTTATATTACTGTCAAACTTCCCGGTGAGGAATAACCTAACAATATTTGAAAAACTTCCACTGCCATCATAATAAGCAAAAGATGTTGCTTGTGCAATGATGGAGGACTTAGCTAGCAGAGAAATTGAATCTGCAACGCTCGGGTGAGAGTTTAACGCGTTTGTCCACTCAGCTACTAACCGGTCAAAATAGAAGCATTTTATTTAATTATTTATAAACTAACGGACTTTTGTATAAAAATACATAACACAAAATGGAAAAAAGAGCAACAGAGAAAGAACAGCACATACACCATATTAAATGAAGCAATGATAAAAATAGAACAAATCTTATTTAAGAAAGAACATTCAAATCAAAGCCAATGTCTATTCAAAGTTTTGGTAGAGTCGTAAAGAATGACTAAAATCATTTAGACTGCTACCAAAAATTTCAAGACCATGGCTTGAGTTAACAAGTCTCGACATTCTGGACAGTGAAGAATGATACCCATAATTAGTAGAGTGATGATTGAGGAACAGTAACTCATTGTTTCTGAGTCTATGGCAAGGAATGTCGAACAAGATGAGTTGCAACAAAGAAGGTGAGTCAATAATACAATTGATAATTTTTGAAAATACAAATTATCAAAAATTAAAATTATATTTTAAATAAGAGCTTGCTTGCGCGATGCTTCGATCATATTGATACAACTCTTTCTCTTTCTCGCGAGAGTAGTTTTCGCACATACAGTAACGTGTATCGGTACACAATACATTTATTCATGCAATATATCAATAAAAAATGTACATTTAGAATGTTTACTTGTTCATTTTTATCCACTTAAACGAAATGACAGACATTCTCGTCAGAGTTATGTCAATGGAGGTAAATTATATTGTTGTTGAGCTAGTCATAAAACTGGAGAGACGTAAACGTCGTATTGTGTAATGTTTTATTTACGACGAGAAAGTACATTAATTTCTACTTTACGTTAATAATTTAAATACAAGTACATTTTGTCTCGAATAAATTATAATATAATTATTTGAAAATCAGTTGTACAACTTAGCAGGGAAACAAAAAAATAATACATTTTATATGAAAGTAACTTTGTTTTGACACCACTTTAATAGATACATATATCAGTGGCGGCTCGTGAGTTTTTAGTGTGCTAGAGTGCTGAGATTGAAAAATACGACATTGTTAGAGTTGTTGTAGCCGAAAATGATTTTTTTTTTTTTTCAAGATTTAATTTTTTGTATGAAGATTTTCAGGATTTTTCAGTTTTGGTGGTGCACTGCACGGATTTCTGAAAAATCTTCATACAAAAAGTTGAAATTTCAAAAAAATAAATAAAATTTCAATTCTACCACTCTAGCACACTAAAAAGTCACAAGCCGCCACTGACATATACCAACCGGTTTCGGCTCTACCTGAACCTTCTTCAGGGTTGAACAAATATGTATTCAAGTTCAAAACAAAGTTACTTTTATTTTAAATTTAATTATGTCTTACCACAAAGTGAGTGCTTCATGTCAAAGTTTAAGAAAATAATAATTAGAAAAAGATTTTTATTCAATTTAACAAGCAGTATTTTTTGCATACAGACGTACTAGTGCATCTGATAAAAATATTTTTGAAAAAAAAATGATATTCTAACTTAGTTTTATTGAATTTTAAAACCATTTTTTTTGTACAGTGAATACCGCTACTGCTCCCAACCGTCTAGAGTCAGTCGGACTATGGCATCCCCAATCAGGGTATGTTTTGAAGGGAAGGAGATTAGGAAGGGGAAGGTTGGGTTAGGTTAGGTTATCTGTTGTTGTTATTTTTTGAGAGCACTTGAGATTCTTGTGCGGTATTCTAATATAAACTAACTAACCAACTAACTAACCATCACGCCGTTTCCCCGCAGGGGTAGGCAAAAAGGACGGACCGCCATACAACTCTGACTTGGTACACACTCCTTGCTTTATTTACATTCATACATCGTCTCATCATACTCTTCTGTTATTCTGACTCTTCACATGACCCGATTCAAGTATTTGATTTACTTGATCGTGCCATGTCTTTCTCGCGCGACCTCGACTTCTTCTTCCATTCACTTTCGCGTCATATATTCTTTTCACACTCCTTCCTTCGTTTATTCAATTAGAAGTGTAAAATAATAAAATATGTTCAATCGTCCTTTAATGAAGTTTCCTGCATTCGCCCTCCTTTCAATATCCTCATCAGCCTTTCCGTCTCTCTAGAACATACTTCCCAAATACACAAACTCATCCACTTGCTCCAAGTATTCATCATTCACAATCAAATTGCACGCTGTTCTCGTACTCTATCTTTCAAACAGTAGCTTTATATATACGTATAAACCTTGAAGGAACAAAATATAAGGATATTTTTCATCCTTCCTCTGCCAGTTCCATGCCTTACTCCCATACATCAGAGTTGGCATAAGCACTTATAAGACTTAATTCAAGTATTATATTCACTTGATCGTGTCGTATCTTCTTCGGGCGTCCCCGACTTCTTCTTCCATTCACTTTCGCAATCTACGTGCCCAAACCATCTAAGCGTCCCTTTCTTGATCCTATTCATCACGCTCACATCAGCTTTGCATTATTTCCGGATATCCACATTTTTAATACGGTCATACATGGTTTCACCGCACATACGTCTCAGGGATCTCACTTCCACAGCATTCAGTCTACTTTCATCCTTCCTCTGCCAGTTCCATGCCTCACTGCCATACATCAGGGTTTTATTTATTTATTTATAAATTAACGGACTAAAGTCCAATTACAAAAATACATATAAAACACGAAATATAAAAAAGAGTAACAGAGAAGAAATAGCATATAAATTGAGATAAATGAAGCGATGACAAAAATAAGGCAAAATAAACATAAGAGAGAACATTCAAGCCATGGTCTTAGTCAAAGTTTTGGTAGAGTCGTAAAGAATGACGAAAATCATTTAGACTGCTACCAAAAATTTCAAGACCATGGCTTGAGTTAACAAGTCTTGACATTCTGGACATTGGAGAATTATACCCGTAATTAGTATTGTGATGATTGAGGAACAGCAATTCATTGTTTCTGAGTCTACGGCAAGGAATGTTGAACTGGATAAGTTGCAACAGAGAAGGTGAGTCAATAAAACAATTAATAATTTTGTAAATGAAAATTAAATCGAAGTCTTTCCTGCGCTTTTCTAATGAAGACATTTTCAATAATTGTTCAATTTCATCATATGAATAATCGCCTCTTTCTCGCCCCAATCTCCATGCAATACCGCGTAAGAAGCGATGTTGTACGGATTCAATATGATGAATATGAACGGTATAGAAAGGGGACCAAATTACACTAGCATATTCTAAATGAGGGCGAACTAATGAGCAGTAAAGGGTTTTTAGAGTCTTTATATTCTTAAAGTCACATGCAATTCTATTGATGAAGCCAAGAAGTTTTAATGATTTATTAACTACATTATTAATGTGATCACGAAAAGAAAGATTATAGTCTATAGTGACACCAAGATCTTTTATAGATCTGACGGTAGATAAGGAGACACTATTTAATTTATAATTGAAGAGGATCGGTTTAAGAGTTCTATGAAATGACATAATTTTACATTTATCAATGTTTAATTTTAGGCAGTTAGTTTCACACCATTCATTAAATGAATCAATATCACTTTGGAGAAGAATACAGTCATGAAAAGATTTTATTATTTTAAGGATCTTATTGTCATCTGCAAAAAGCCAAAAACGCGAGGAAGAAAATACTTTGGCAATGTCGTTAATAAATATGTTAAAAAGGAGAGGAGCTAGATGGGCACCTTGGGGTACTCCAGACGTTACTTTAATATTAATAGATTCAAAGTTATTAATTTTGACTCTTTGTTGTCTATCATTTAAATAAGATTTGAAGAAAGATAATAAAGGATTTCTAATACCGATAGCATGAAGTTTGGCGATAAGAATTGAGTGATTAACTTTATCAAAGGCTTTAGAAAAATCAGTGTAGAGAACATCTGCCTGAGAGTTAACTTCCAGAGCGTTAACAATGGTATTAGTGAAGGAAAGTAAATTTGTTGTGGTAGACTTAGCAGATCTAAATCCATGCTGTTCCTCAATCAGAACATTTTTAAATACGGGGGTAATTTTCTTTGTAATGATGGACTCAAATATTTTTGGAATGTGGGATATAATCGAAATTGGTCTGTAGTTTTCAATGTTGGACTTGTTACCAGACTTAAAAATAGGCCTAATATATGAAATTTTCCATGAGTCAGGAAATGAGCCAGATGAAAGTGATAGGTTAAATAAGATAGAAAGTGGCTTAGATAAGATGTATTTACATTCTTTCAATACAATTTCAGGAATTCCATCAGGGCCAGTGCTATTCTTACTAGATAGATTTTTTAACGAATTAAATACATCTAAAAGTGAGATTTGGCAATTATTCATGTCAACATTTTCTGTATAGTTGTATGAAGGGGTGGTGCACGATATATTAGAATAAACAGAGGAGAAGTGTTTGGCAAAGAGGTTAGCTATGTCAAGTCCGTTTGTGGCATGAGATTCATTATAATACATACTTGAAGGGATATCATTTTCAGTCCGCTTTTGTGCTACAAATTGCCAAAATTGTTTTGGGTTTAGTTGTAATTTTGACTCAGTGACTTCTATGAAGGATTTGTAGCACTTAGCTGATTCAACTTTAGACAATTCCCTAAGATTACTAAATTTTTGGTAATGCCTTAAGTTGCCTGAATCTTTAAACAATTTGTGAGCTTTCTTTTTTTCAAATATCAGCTGCTTCAGCTTCATACTGAACCATTTAGGAAACTTAGGTTTGGAGTAGATTCCCCGTGGAACAAATAAATTTACAGCATCCGTTAAACATTTGTTAAATTTAAGTACAGCATCATTAATATTAGAATTGAAAAATAGAGATGACCAATCAAACTGGGCAAGATATCTATTCATGCTGACATAGTCGCCATCATTAAATTTGTTGTAATAAGAAATACATGGATTTAAAGAATCAATTTTGAAAAAGTTTGTAACTTTTATAGATAGAGATGGATGGTATTTATCGATTGGTAACAATGAGTCCGAAGCTTCATATACAGAGACACTAGGCATACTTGTAAAAATCAAATCGAGACACGAACCCAGAGAATTTATTATTGAATTTACTTGGAACATATTCATATAGGCGAAGAAATTCACAATTGTAGTAGCTTGCAAGGAAAGAGTACCACTAACAGTTTTCACACCTAGGTTGTCATTTGTCCACAATAGTTTAGGTAAATTATAATCTCCACAAATAAATGTGGAATCGGAATTTTTAGACACGCGTTCCACTAATTCAGTATGTGACTTATACACTTCCAAAGGAGAAGAGGGGGGAATATAGACACAACCAAGTAAAAGTTTTTTGCTACCAAGAAGAACACATATGAATAATTGATCAGAAACATTATTGGAGGATTCAATAATATGACAAGAGTATTTTTGTTAACACATATCATGACTCCACCTCCTTTAGACTTGTTTGAAGAAGAGGAGCGGTCACTACGAAAAATGTTGTAATCAAAAATTCTAGTTCAGCCGATGCAACATTATCGGACAACCATGTTTCACTAAGAAATATAAAATCGTATTGGCATACATTGATGTTACATCTAATGGTTTTTAATTTTGTATTTAAACCACGTACATTTTGATAATAAGAAGAGAAATCATTATACACGAGACGACGTTTTTCGTTCAATCTAAAAAATTTACACGAGATAGTTCGCGTCGCTCGGCAGCTTGGCGGGCGGGGCAGTCTTTCGATCCAGTGTTGTGGGAGGCCGGTTTCCGGAAGAAAGTGCACGTGGCACATACTGGGGTTTTATCCTTTTTAGGGCACGCATCGCGGTTGTGTCCAACTTTAGCACAGTGAGGACAGGTGGCTGATTCTGCTTGACATTTCGAAGCTATGTGCCCATACAACTGGCAATGGCCGCATTTAAGGCTATCGACCCAGTCTCTGACACGGTGCAGTTGCCAGTCTACTGCCAGCTTGGAGCTCGATATTAAAGAATGCCTTACAGATGGAGGCACTCTAAATATATGTATGCAGTTTCCAGGGTTGGTATAAGCTCTCCATTGTGGACTGCTAGCTTCGCTTCTTTGGACAATTTCGTATTTGCGCCGACAGCGTTCAGTCCTCCATTAATGTAAGTTGAATAAATTAAATCAAATAATATCACTCACTTATCTGCGTCTTGGGGTATTCGCAATAGTTCGACCTCCAGGGGTAGTCGCATCCCTCAGTCACCCCGCGGTGCTTGCCTGCGAACACCAGCCCGTTAGGGCAGTCGTATTCAACCTGCTGGCCGCTGTCGCACTCCCAAAACTTGTCGCAGTGTTTGTCGTCCGCCGTGACGCGGGACTTGGTCTGGCAGGGGTCCTCAACCGGCCCGGCGAGGGTCGTTGCCAGGAGGGTTAAACCTGAAATAAAAAAAATCTTAATTATTTATTTTATTAACGACAGAATCGTAGTTCTGGAAAAAGAAGGCGTAGATTTGATGATCTGATTGAAGTATCTACCACTCTGGAACGTACCGCAAATAAACTATACATTATTAATCATTGAATAAACCAATCACAGAACAAATAATTACTTATTCATATATGTACAATTTTATGTTACTATTTCTATATTAATATTAAATTTACACTTTTAAATAACATTAACCATAGATTAATTTAATTTGAAGTAACCAAAACAATCGGCAAAAATTACTGCCTCAACACAGGCTTGCCTAGTGAGGCAGATTACGAGAAAACAAGTAATAACTGTATACAAATATACGAAAACTAAGTTTATATGTATTTAAACTTTATTATTGATAGCATGAGCAATAATAAACACATATGGGTATTTTATAAATGTAATGTTAGTTATAGATTCCTAGTTCTTAAGTCTTAGATTCAAGTCAACAGTCGTAATTCTTAGTTTTAATTCATTATCTATATGTCTTATATATGGTATTTTGTTTTTGCAATTGTACACTAACTGAGTGTTTGTCACGTAAGTGAGAACATCGGTTAAAACCTATTATAAATATAAATATAAGTAAAATATAAATATGTATTTAAGCAAATACGAATAATGATAATGATCTACTGTAAGGCGAATACGCAGACTAGTCTATACTTCTTTTTGATCACTGTGTTTATTATATATATTATGTTTCCAATGTATCGATCTCTAGTTCAAATATATTCATCATTGTACATACACCTTTACACAACCTTATATTATGTTTATCCTTTTATAAAACTATAATTAAATAAAGATTATTATTATTATTTTATATAAATGAAATGTGTTATGGGACATATGAATTAAATAAAAAATATTTGCGCACGACGGGTTTGAACCCCCGACCTTTGGATTCGTAGTCGAGCGTCTTACCGTTCGACCACGGAGGCCGTCACCGTAGATAAATTATATGTGAAATAGCACATATTTACTGAATAAAAATTATCAGCGTAGGTTGGGATTTGAACCTGTGACCGATAACCATAGCGTTATAAAAAATATATAAACATTATTATTATGTGGGTCTTTGCACAGAGCATTTTACCTTCCCATGTTTATTCGACTTAAAAATCAAATGCCACACTGCGATAATACACTGATATAATTTTTCGTATCTGTGTTACAATTTAAAAGAATGAAAAAATAATGCTATGCAGTGTTTATAACATTACATAATGATTATGTGCTGTGATAGTTCCGCAGAATTCAAACCACAAAAGGTGCAAGTATAAATTCTAAAAACGACGAATTGCTGTTCCTCAATCATCACTCTACTAAATATGGGTATCATTCTCCACTGTCCAGAATGTCAAGACTTGTTAACTTAAGCCATGGTCTTGAAATTTTTGGTACCAGTCTTAGTGATTTTTGACATTCTTTACGACATTACCAAAACATTGACTTGACCTTGACTTTGATTTGAACGTTCTTTCTGATGTATACGAATAATGACATCAGCAATAAATTTGTTTTTAAGGAGCTAGACGTCCTAAACTTTAAGCAACTTTACTCTAAAAAATTCTATTGTACCAATTTAATAATGTCCATATGTTTGAAGAAAGGTAAATTTCTGGAAACCTTAAGGCAGTCACACATAAAATTCTTTAACATCCCAGCCTATAAAACCACTTACGGACAAAAAAGTTTTAAGTACAACGCCACTAAGCAATTCAATTCTCTGCCCAGCACCATCAGAAACATACAAACCAAAAGCTCCTTAAGCAATATCATTACTCACCTTAAAAACCAGGTTTAATTTAGTTCTTAAAATGTAGATTCTATATATTCAAATTAGTCATTTACTAATATTATTTTTATTTACATTATGTATGTACTATATTTTCAATATTAACATGTTACCATGTATTAACTAACTAATCTAACTCTAGTAATGGAGGACTGAACACTGTTGGCGCAAATAAGAAATTGTCTAAAAAAGCGAAGTTAGCAGTCCACAATGGAGTGCTTATACCAACCCTGACGTATGACAGTGAGGCATGGAACTGGCAGAGGAAGGATGAAAGTAGACTGAATGCTGTGGAAATGAGATATTTGAGACGTATGTGCGGTAAAACCATGTATGACCGTATTAAAAATGTGGAAATCCGGAAAGAATGCAAGGCTGATGTGAGCGTAATGAATAGGATCAAGGAAGAGACGCTTAGATGTTTTGGGCATGTACAGCGAATGAACGAATAAAGGAGTGTGAAAAGAATATATGATGCGAAAGTGAATGGAATAAGAAGTCGAGGACTCCCAAGAAAGACATGGCACGATCAAGTAAATCAAATACTCGAATCGGGTTATGTGAAGAGTCAGAATAACAGAAGAGCATGTTCGAAATGATCTATGAATGTAAATGAAGCGAGGAGTCTGTGCCAAGACAGAGTTATATGGCGGTCCGTCCTCTCTGCCTACCCCTGCGACGAAACGGCGTGATGGTTAGTTAGTTAGTTAGTTACTATGTAGCTAAAATAAACACTTTTGTAAATTGCCACCCCAACACAGGCTTATGCCTAGTGGGATGGGCAATTTACCAACTAATAAAAAAATGTATGTTCAAGTAAAATAATTAAAAAATATATATATACTAAGTCCTATTTTGGTAATTGCTTCATTAAAATATTATGTATGTGCTGTTCTTTCTCTGTTGCTCGTTTTTACCATCTCGGGTAGGGCGACATCAGTAAATAATTTCGTTTTAGAAAATGAACGTGTAACACGTGTGATGTATGGTTTTAAAGGGAAATAAATTCAATGTTATCCATTCAATAAGAACTTTTGTATTCCCCCTGGCAGTAATAAATAATAAAGTTGGCTACACGTAATAATTTAAGCTTGTCATTATGAAACCTGGCAACTTTATCACGGTTGCAACGTGAGAAGAATTGATACGAGGTCTTAACCCTTCCCCTGCGCTGTATCAGATATGACACAGGTGCTCATTAAACATAATATACAACCGGTTAGTCGCCGAATTGATAAATGTGTCGGGATTCCACCCAACAGACATGGGTTTAATTCATCAGCCAGCTTTTCTCTTACTTCATCGCACAATCAACATTTTCCTTTTATAATTAAGATAGTAGGAAAAAAATAAATATTGTCACGGCATTTGTTACCTGTTTTATTATGTATCTGAAATCTTTTAGTTCAAATGTATATTCGTAAAAATCATTTACTTTGTGGCTTACCATATTAATAAATAAAACACATAAACTTTGTTTATAACCACTTTGTAATTTAATATTATGTCTACCGGTTTTGAAAGTACCCTTCCATCATCAGGACAATATTAAAATTTTAATATTGTCCTGATGATGGAAGGGTACTTTCGAAACCGGTAGACGTAATATTAAATAATAAAGTGGTTTTAAACAAAGTTTATGTGTTTTATTTACTAAATATATTTGACGAAAGTCACAGTTCCATAAGGTTTTAAAATAATTTTCCTTGAAACTGCAACAAATCACTGTTAACAACTGTGACGTAAGAGATTCTTAAATTTAATTTAAGGAAAGCACTAAATACAATATAAAATCTTTTTCGATACTAATTCCTCTCTACCCAAGATACAAAAAACCGCCATTTACATAGCACAGAAACAGAATGTGTAAGTGAAAAGATTTTTGAAACGGTAAAAATCGTTTTTAAAAATTGTTTTCTACGAACTGTTTTCCATTTTTCTTTCTCATCAGACTAGGTTAAAGGATAGAATAAATTATACAAATAAAATTTTAAATATAGAAGCTTTAAAAATCAAAAACCTCTACACGAATTTAATGCATTTTTTCAAATCAATATTTCATTCTATCTATCGTTGACGTTACAAAAACATACATTTCCAAACAGAGACTTTCTGATATATTGAAGAGGTACAAATTACATTTTTGTGAAGGACGCTTTACAAAAGTATTTTCGAAGCGGGACAGATGTGATCCATAATCACTGCAAGGGTTTTCGTTTGAGCTTTAAGAGAAACGACCAACTTTGATCGTCGGCTGAACTTCGCGGAAGCTAAGTACAGGCTGCCTATAAAGAAGTTATCCTACGAAATACTCTTAAATTAACTGAGCTTCGGAAAGTATCTGGTTCAAAGTAGTTTGGGGAGAAAGTACTATTGGTAAAGGAAATTCTAATTTGCAATTAAAATTTTGAATGTGCTAATATTTTAAGTGGTCTCTCTCACTCGGTGGCAAAGCTATAAGCTGCTTGGCTCTGTGCCCAGAGTTTCCAGGTATCAACACCCGATCAGGAGACATGTTAATTGGGGCGATCAGAAGCAATTTGGAGTACGCTAGATCTGTCTGGACTCCGCATCAGAGCAAATATATAAAAATGTTGGAACCTTAGAGTAAGAATATGCATGGAGAGAGAGCTAAATATTTTTCCCCAACCAATTCAAATTTGCGATAATTCACTTGCTCCGATTTTTATATATGTGTATACCATGAGAGAGAAAGAGACAAGAAAAGTCTTCACATAACATTTCAGCACTTTTAAGTATGTTATAATGTTCTCCGGACGCGCTAACTTCACATCATCGAGTCATATAACTTACGTCAACTGATTTTGAGGTTATTTCCTAAATTTGTGGTGATTAAAAAACTTGCTGTGGTTATAAAAAATAATCAAACATTATAATGATATGTACTATGCTTGAATGTTTAAATAAGACCAAACAAAGATTTTAAAACAGCACTATAGGTATTTCAACAGTTTTAAATATTTTTGACCGAATTTTAGAATTTTCACATGTTGAATGATATAAAGACATAAAATCAACAAAAAGCTTCCATCATTATTTAGGCAAACCTTCTGTTATTGGTGTTTGTGTGATTTTTTTATTAAATAAATCATTTTAATGGTGTATTGTCATTGTTTTGTTTAATGTGTTCAAACATGTTTATTAAAAATGACAGATTTTCGTGTGGGCGATAACTATAGGCTATCCAACATATTTTAACACATTTTTGTATCTTTCTATCGAGTCAGTATAAAGTCAACTCTACTGACTACACTGTTTCGCAAAGGTACCTCTCCATATATTCTTACTCCAAGGTTGGAACAGATTTATAAAAAATTGTATGTGTTCATGCGATTGCACGAAACATACCCTAAGTTCATGCATCACATGGAACTACTCGAAGAGACAGACTATCAAAGCCTAGAGACTAGGTGCAATGCTGGTCTCATGGCAATAGGCTAATTAAAAATATTATGAATAAAAACAAAAATGAAACAGAAAAAAAACAGAAGCTAAAAAGAAAAATGGTCATGACCAGGACACGAACTCTTCTCTACTCTATACGGGAGTAACACTCTGCCAATTCAGCAACCGAGACCTTATCAGAAACCGGCATTTTAAATCGATCTCATTCTTCATTTTATAAATTATAAATTATATAACGTTCATTGCTTACTAAAATTCATACATATGAATGACGAATCGATTCCGGCCAATTCAATTACGACCGGTCGGTGGCTGAGTGGACAAACGCGTCGGATTCCCACCCGGGCGTCGTGCGTTCAATTCCTCCGCTGGCCAAGTCCTCCATCATTGCACACAAGCAACATCTTCCGCTTCTTACGATGGCAGTAGGAGTTTTTCAAATATTTTCAGGTTATTCATAACCCGGGAATGATTGTCTTTCTTAAAAAATTAAAATAAAATAAAATTCAATTGACGAACATTGACGAGTTTCTCTGTGCCCTGTGCCACGACTCAAAACCACATGGCTGTGTTCATTTTAGATCGATTCTAAGCGAAGAGGCGAAACAACGCGCGTGGCACGCTGTGCGCATACCGGTCACATATCTGTCAACCCGCGACGCGCCGTGTCAGCAATGATCGTGTTAACTGACGAAAGCTCCTTTAAGGCAATTTCTCTTCACCGCTGCAGCATTCATTAAACTTTAAGTGTCCAGTCATAAAGTGCATGGAATTGTTAAAGTTAAACGATTTAAAAAAACGTTGCTTGAATAAGTTTATTTTGAGGGGAAGATTATAAGGGATGAAGAGCTTTTACAAATGTTGCTATACCCTTCCTGCTGTCGAACAACGAATGATGATGTGATCGTATTATTTGATGTGACCTGGGCTTAAGCGAACAAAGCTTCGTTACCCACAAATGCTTGGTGAATTATGTAAGTTTAATTATCGAGGCCGGGTTAGAATTAGTACTAACCGCTTTGCTTAGAGCCATTTTAACCCTTAGTTGAAGTAGGCTAGGGTAGTATCACACCCATGAATACACGTAATAGGTTTTTCTAACGCAAACTTAAAATCAACTTATACATATTTTTAAAATATCTATAATCTAAAATACAAATCAAAACAGAAAATAAAAAGACAATGGTCACAACCGAGACTCGAACTCGGAGCATCTACTCTATCCGGGAGTAACGCCTTAACCGATGCGGCCATTGGGACCCTATTGGAAAGTGGCATATTAATCTATTATTATTTTATTTTTTTTCTCCCGGATAAAATATAGAATCCGAGTTTGAGTTTAGGTTGTTACCATTGTCTTTTTATTTTCTGGCTTTTTCTGTTTCATATTTTAGCAGGTTGTAAGTAAAGATACCGTTCTGAATCACTGTCTATCACCAGGGCGATACTAGGAGTTTCTTTCATTATCAAACGTAATGAAAATTAGCTATTTTTCGAAGGTTTATGTGAAACGTTCCTTTAAATGAAATTAACCATGTTTTGTTTTTTAATATTTTTTACAGTGAATACCGCACAAGAGTTCCAACTGCTCCCAACCCTCTGGAGCCTGTGAGACTATGGCATCCCTAATTTGGGTATGTTGTGAGGCTGGAAGTAGTAGAGAAGGAAAGAAGATGGAAAAAGGGAAGGTTGGAAAGTACCTGACTATTCAGATCTGGTAACCAAACATGACTAATGCCATTTCAAGTAACGTGGAATTTTACCAGGGTGATATTTAGCTGATCTACCACTCCGGAACGTGCCGCAAATAAACTTCACTTAAATTAAATGTGTTATGACACATATTAATTAAATATAAGTTATTTATAGTTTTTGTGTTCAATTTGTAGAACTCCATTTTAATTTTTATATAATTTAATTGAATTAAATTTAATATTATTATTATTGAGTTCTGCTATTTTCAATTTTTTATTTTTAGTGACAGCTGTTTCGGCGTTTAAGGCAGACAGTTTGACAATGGCCTTAAACGCAGAAACAGCTGTCACTAAAAATAAAAAACTGAAAATAGCAGAACTCAATAATAATAATATTAAATTTAATTCAATTAAATTATATAAATATAAGTTATTGAACCCGAGACTTCTGAAGTCGTAGTGGAGCTTCTTACCACTCGACCACGGAGGCCGCGATCTGAATTAATTAATGTGCATTTGAATAATCAAGTACTTCCTAATCTTCGTATTTCCCATCTCCTTCCCCTGCCTACTTCCTTCATCCTTGCGATACACCCTTAGGGGCTATTTCACCACCTCTCAATAAGCTGTCAATAAGAGCTACCCATATGATAGCGTATGTTATCCGTTTCACCACCACTGCGTAACGCTATCCACCACGTAAAGTGTCTGTTAAACTATTCACTGCTCAAATCTACGATTTGCTGCTACCCAGTAGTTAGTACCTATCTACTGGTTTAAAATGGCGGCGAACTGTTTTGACACTTGACAGCTGGCGGGTCTAGTAGGCGAGTTGAGGTTGACTTTTTACTATAATTATGGAAGTGGTTGAAGATCCAAATATCATAAACGAACAGGACATGGCGGAAAGACATAGACGACGTGTTTTCAGAGCCAGAGTCAATTTTTTATACGTTTTTTTAACGGCATTGTATTGACAGACGTGACAGCAGACGGGATAACATAATTAGGAGCTAACTAACGAATGTGAAACGCTCGCCAGTTTAACGCCATGTTATTCCGATGATTAGAGTTATTCAATGAATAGTTATTCAACAGTTTATTGAGAGGTGGTGAAATAGCCCCTTAGTCGGGGATGTCATTAAACACTGGCTCCAGACTCTTGTGTGGCGATCACATAAAGCTTATCACAGCCTTAGTTCGAGGAGAGATATAGCATTACTGCTTTGTGCTCAAAAACTCCTGAACGGTGTATTATTAATACCCGACATCCTGGCGGAAATTAGATTTTATGTCCCTGATAATTTCACGCGAGGCCGCCAACACAGTCTTCTGTTTCTTCCCAGGTGAAGAACTAACTTACCAATAATGATGCCCGTGGGAAGATTAACTAGGTTAATTGACTGCCTCGCAGGAAATTTGGATATTTTTCACACGAGCTACAACAAGCTTAAACAAGAACTATTAAATTCTAACTATATTATGTACTTCTAGAAAACTTTTTTTTTTTTGTTTTTAAACTTCTTGTTACCTTATTTTTTGTGTAATTATGATTACCATTTTTTTAATGTTTTTTGCAATGTTTTGGTGTAAAACTGCTTTTGCAAATATAAAATAAATAAATAAAATAAATATTAGTGCTTTTAGCTCATAAACCCTAGAACAGTGTATTATTAATACCTGACAACCTGGCGGAAATTGTGTTTTATGTCCCTGATAATTTCACGCGAGGCCGCCAGCACAGGCTTCTGTTTCTTCCCAGGTGCAGAACTAAATTATCAATGGTGATGGCCCTGGGAAGACTAACTAGGTTTGCAAGGAATTTGGATATTTTTCACACGAGCTAGAACAAGTTTAAGCAAGAACTAACTATTCAGTTTTAACTATATATTATGATTACCATTTTTTGTATGTTTTTTATCGCTTTTGCATTGTAATTGGTATAACACTGTTTTTGCAAAATCAAATAAAAAAATAATTTTTCAAACCTTACATATTGGTGTTAGTAATGTACAGAATCTTAGTGAATAAATTAAAATTAACCTAAATTTAAAAACGATCAAATTTTCACATTTCCAAAAGTGCTTCGTTTTGCGTTTTTTACAAAGGATTCGAAATTCTATCAAATTTACAATTGAACGCTTGGGACTTAATCGCTAAGCTAAGCCATGTGCTGGGGCGTAATAGCTATTTATCGAGAGGGAAATCCAATTTTAGTTCAATTTATCGCCGCTTCCGTTCAATTAGTTCCACGATTTCCATTCACGCGAAACGCCAACTCTTTTATGTGGAATACGACTTGTGGAATTATTGAACCATCGGAAACTTGTGGAGTTCTAAAAGTAATATTTTTCACCACGATAATAGAAGATGAAATGCCAAATAATAAGGTGACACTTTAATTTAATAAGCATCTCGAAAATAGTTAGAAACGCAAGAATAATATTTAACGTAAAGAATGATATTAAACTTATCGTACAGCCTTAAGATAACTTGTGATTTTGTAAGTGATTATTGAGTTTAAAAGGATATTGAAAGAAGGATGAATACAGAAAATTCCATTAATGGAGGATATAACGCTGTTGGCACAAATAAAAGAAATTGTCCGAAGAAGCGAAGCTAGCAGTCCACAATGAAGAGCTTATACTAACCCTGATTTACGACAGTGAGGCATGGCACTGGCAGAAGAAGGATGAAAGTAGACAGAATGATGTAGAAATGAGATGCGTGTGTGCTAAAACCATCTATTACCGTGCCAAAAATTAAAGTATAAAATAATAATTGAAATAATATCAATACTCTTCAACATAAATATGAAACAGAAAGAATATAACGGTCGCAACCGAGACTCGAGCTCGGAACCTCTACTCTATCTGGGAGTAACGCTTCTGCCGATTGAGCCACCGATACCTTCTAAAAAACCGTCATTTTCAATCGATATCATTCTTCATTTTGAAAATTATCAATATCAATTTTCTTCCAATTTAGCTGCCATCTTTGTATTGTATAATAGTTTGTCAATAAACCTGCACTGTTGTAAGAAAATGTAAGCTGGTAGATATGATTTTTTTTTTACCCACACATTCGTAACAGTCAGACGAGAAAGGGTTAACAGATAAAAAAAACAGAAATGATTAACAGTGTATAAAATTTTTGAAATAACTTTGAAGTATTTTTTTTTAATAAACGGTCATTAAATAGATCAATTTAAAATATTGTCTGTACTGCCAATTACATTCTGACAGGAACCTTTTTTCGTAAATATTTTTTTTTACACTTTATAATTATTTCCGTTACCTTTGAATCGTTTACCCCCATCAACAGTACATCATGTATCTACGACGTGTTAGTATTTCTCCCCTTAATTAAGGGTGAATAGACGCTAAGCAAGGGGCAGGTAAATTATGTTACCCTCATCTCATTACACCTTAATTATACCTGGGATTCATTAATTAACTTTTAAATTAAAAACTGACCTGTTCCTGTAGGCAGACAGGAAAGGGGTTAGAGTCGCTTGGACAGGTATATACTATACCCAAAGGAGCAAACAGGTATGATTAAGAGACTCAAATATAAATTAGAAGTGTAATATAATAAAATATGTTCAATCGTCTATTAATGGAGTTTCCTGCATTCGCCCTCCTTTCAATATCCTCTCTAGCCTTTCCATCATTCTAGAACATACTTCCTAAATACAACAAACTCATCCACTTGCTCCAAATATTCATCATTCACAAATATATTGCACGCTGTTCTCGTACTCTCTCTTTCAAACTATTGTATTATTCGGTTAGTTGATTTTTTAAGGCTCAAAAGATTCAATATTTATGTGAAGGTAGAGGGTTCAAGCCCGGCGTGCCCGAAATAATTTCATTAAATGAATATGTGTCGTAACACATAAAATTCATATAAATGTTATGTAGTACATTTGCGGCACGTTCCAGAGTGGTAGACACTCGTAGTATCGCCCTGGTAAAGACTACCATTCGGAATCGAAACGTTGCTTGAAATGGCTTTAGTCGTGTTTGGCGACTAGATCTGAATAGTCAGGTACTTTCCAACCTTCCTCTTCTCATCTCCCCCTACCCACTACCTTCAACCTCACAACTTATATTTCCATTAATGTTTTTTATTAGCATTGAAATCATTAGAAAGTCACATCAAGAAATCTCTCACGAAAAGTCTCCGTGATCGAGTGGTAAGACGCCCGACTGCGAATCTAAAGGTCGCGGGTTCAAGCCCAACGTGCGCAAATATTCTGCATACTACTCTTTCAAACAGTAGTTCTATTTAAACGTATAAACCTCGTAGGAACCAAATATAAGTATATGTTTCATCCTTCCTCTGCCAGTTCCATGCCTCACTGCCGTACATCAGAGTTGATATAAGCAATTATAAGACTTAATTCAAGTATTATATTCACTTGATCGTGTCATGTCTTCTTCGGGCGTCCCCGACTTCTTCTTCCATTCGCTTTCGCGTCATATATTCTTTTCACACTCCTTTCTTCGTTCGTTAGCTTTGCATGCCCAAACCATCTAAGTGTCCCTTTCTTGATCCTATTTATTACGCTTACACCAGCCTTCCATTCTTTTTGGATATCCACGTTTTTAATACGGTCATACATGGTTTTACCACACATACGCCTCGGGGATCTCATTTCCACAGCATTTATTCAACTTTTATCCTTCCTATGCCAGTCCCATGCCATATATCCGGGTTGTTATAAGCACTCCATTGTGGACTGCTAGCTTCGCTTCTCTGGACATTTTTTTTAATTGCGCCAACAGCGTTCAGTCCTCCATTAATGGAATTCCTTACATTCACCCTTCTTTCAATATCCTCATCAACCTTTTCACCTCTCTAGAACATACTTCCCAAATATAAAAACTCATCCACTTGCTCCAAGTATTCATCATTCACAACTATATTGCACGCCGTTCTCGTACTCTCTCTTTCAAACACCATGACTTTGGACTGACTTACATTCATCATTATATCATTCTGAATACATACTTGGTTCACTATAGACACGAGTGAAATGAGGTATCATGAACAAATCTTAACCCCTATTCCATTAATAACATGTTTAAAATTTAGAATTGTTTTATGCTCTTAAAAATTGAAATAAAGTCAAAAAATTTCAAAGAAATATAAAACATAAGTTCTGCACCAAAGGACTATCCAATACGTCACTTAAGTTTACAACTGTGCTTCGGTAAGGCTTCGCATACCAATACAAAGAAGCTGCCTATATCGGAAGAAATTGTGAAAAAACACAATTTTTAATAATTTTTAATGTAATTGATTTTCATGACGGATTCTAAAAAGGTTTCGGTAGCTTAATTGGCAGAGACTTTACTCCCAATCGCGGCCTAATACCATTTTTCGCGTCTTCTTCTGTTTTACATTTTGTTGAAAATTATTGAAATTATTTTAACCAAAAAATAGACACTGTTTAACTTTTTAGTACAAGCAATACTACACAAAGATTCATCGAATTCTATATGGGTAGTTACAAAAACGTCTTAGGTTTCTAGTGAAAACAATTATTAAACAGTAATATTTTAAATTCATTATGAAAAGCAAACAATTTTAGGCGAATCGTTCAAAAATGCCTTTTCTAATTTCAAAAATGCACCTTTTACCATAGACATAAAATACAAGACACGTCATATTCATACAAACTGAACGATAAATATGGCATGCTCTGAAAGCATGAAAAGGATAGCCATACCAAGTAGAGTATGTGTATATGAATGAGATAGCTATATGAACGTCCCGCGTTACATTCTCCGCGTTACAAGCCTTCTCTTCCCTAACGAACTTACGAGCGAAGTAGCATGCGACGTACTCGTGTACTGTCGCTAGGTTGTCTTCCACACACTTATGTGTTTCTGCATTCGCTATCTCACTTATTTGAATAATTGTATTAATTGAACTAATAAATGATTTGTGTGTACTTCGCATGAAAAGAAACTCCATGAGATTTGTTTTTTGTTCCCGAATGATTTTTACACTTGTCAACTTGTCAGGAAGGCATTTTATCTCAGAAAAGAGCTTACAGCGATGCGTTTGTGGCAGCTGGTGACAGCTAGTTCGTCAAACAAATGTTTGTGCGAGACTAAACGCAGTAAATCTCAGGTATGCCACGTTGGCTTAGTTTTGTACAGTCACGCGCGGTGTCTCAGTAACGTATCTATATTATTTAATTCATCTAAGCCATTTACTGACATTTTAGTGTGTTTTTCATAGAATTTAAAGGATTAAAGTTGTGAAATTGTATTTGCTGGAAGCTTCAGACATGTTTACACATTATTATACATTATTTCTGCTTGTTGGTTAGTCTTATCAGCTTAATTTATTTAGTAGAAGCGCATTTGAGAAGAAATATAACAAAACTGCGCCATATGAGTTCGCTGTTATTATTATTATAGTCTCTCTGAAACATTTCTCTTTGAACATCAGAGCGTTCCATTTCACCGTAGAGTATTCTATCCTATCGCGTACTTACATAGAATTCTGTCAGTTTATGCCATCACACATACAGCTTTCTCTCTACTTCTCTGCGGCCATATAACCTCTTTGCATCTGTTTGTCTCTGAGACACAGGAAACTAATCTCCAGGCCTCAATTCTGCTAACGCATTGTGTTCAACCACAGAGTGAGGGATCAACTGTTCCGTGTAACTTTATAGCTACTGATTTCTAATACATATATGTCCATATCAGAATACTTCATAAATTAGATGATTTATAAAAAAGCTATACTTGTGACTTTAGAGCAAGAAAATATATGGAGAAAGAGCCAAATACTTTTACCCAACCCATACAAATTTACGATAAATCACTTTCTACGGGTTTTTATGTCGTAAACCGTGAGAGAGAAAGAGACAAGACAAATTATCACATAATATCGCACCACTTTTCGGTATGTAAGCATGTTTTCCGTATCCCGCGTCTCCGGCGACTCTGCCCACTACGTTTTGTTATGCGACATAACAGGACATAACTCAACGGTTTTTAGGTTATATCCTATATTTTTATTTATAACAACTAACTAACTAACCATCACGCCGTTTCCCCGCAGGGGTAGGCAGAGAGGACGGACCCCCATACAACTCTGTCTTGGCACACACTCCTTGCTTCGTTAACATTCATACTTCTTCTACTAACCAACTAACCGTCATGCCGTTACTCCGCAGGGGTAGGCAGAGGGGACGAACCTCCATACAATTTTGTTTTGGTACACACCTCTTGCTTCGTTTACATTCCTACATCGTCTCATACATACTCTTCTGTTATTCTGACTCTTCACGTGGCCCGATTCAAGTATTTGATTCACTTGATCGTGCCATGTCTTCCTCGGGCGTCTCCGACTTCTTCTTGTTTATAACAATGCTGTGAAAAAGTGGTACACTAACTAACTAACCATCATGCCGTTTCTCCGCAGGGATACGCAGAGAAGACGGACCCCCATACAACTCAGTCTTAGCACACAATCCTAGCTTCGTTCACATTCATATATCGTCTCTTACATGCTCTTTTGCTATTCTGACTCTGCGCGTGGTCCGATTTAAGTGTTTGATTCATTTGACCGTGCCATGTCTTCATCGGGCGTCCCCGACTTGTTCTTCTTCTTCTTGTTTATAATAATACTGTGAAAAAGTGGTTATACAAATAAACGCTACATTTTGTCGACATGTGCTATTAATGGATGTATAAATACCCTAGCCGTAATAACGCCTGAGTCAGGAAAAAATCAACAATCCTGACTAAAGAAGCGCTCTCTCCTGTTGATTATTGCTCTGAGCTTGTGAGGTTTCAAAGGTAATTATTATCAAAAGTTTGCGCCATAAAAACTACATCTAAAAACAAAATGATTAATAAAATACAAGCACCATAATTTAACTTAAAAAACATTGCGCAAAGGTACTGAGAACACGCCATGAGGCCATTATAAAACGCAAAGTTTCTAAACCCGTCTTAATCTTATATAAATCTGCTCTAGCCGGTAGTTACTGGTCCATACGTCGGACGCTGTAGTAGGAAGTGTCTGCAGACACCGGATGGAGATCTAATCCGATTATTACGAAAGAAAAGAAAGAGATCATAATGCAATCTCTTGAGAAAATGGTACTTTGTTGCATTGTGTTTCGCAAAGCTTTGTAAACAACTTGGCTAATTTTTTTACGGGAAATGAGGATTGTATTTTATAGGGAATATGTAAAGCGAAGGTTTTATAGAAAATATGAATTTGTATTTTCGTAGAAAGCAATCACCTTTTGGTTTGACACATTTCAAGAAATTAAAAAAAAAACTTTTCATAACTAACTAACTAATTAACTAACTAACTAACCATCCCGCCGTTTCCCCGCAGGGGTAGGCAGAGAGGACGGACCGCCATACAACTCTGTCTTGACACACACTTCTTGCTTCATTTACATTCAAACATCGTCTCATACATACTCTTCTGTTATTCTGACTCTTCACATGACCCGATTCAAGTATTTGATTTACTTGATCGTGCCATGTCTTTCTCGGGCGTCCTCGACTTCTTCTTCCATTCACTTTCGCATCATATATTCTTTTCACAATCCTTTCTTCGTTCATTCGCTCTACATGCCCAAACCATCATAGGACCACGAATATTATTTAATTTTTTATGACCGACCGGTTTCGCTTGATAATTTTGGTGGTGTTTTTCTGTGTAAACAGTGATACTAATGACACACAGTGTGCATATTTGGTATGTCTTCATAATATCCTTGGAACAAATTTACGAAAAAATATTTTAAACATATATTTAAATTTATATATTTTAATAAAAGTAGATTTTTTTAGTACTCACTTTTGCTAAAAAAAAATCACGCTCTGCCTGTAAAAGCCATAGTAGTTTTTACGGCAGATAAAATGGTCAAAAATGCATTTTAGTTCAACGGCGTTTAGTTAAAAAATTGACTGAATTTATTTTTATTACCGAAAAAGAGTCTTAACCCCTGGAGCCATAGAGGCTATGGCATCCCCAATTGGAGTATATTATGAGGTTTAAGTTCTCGGAGTAACAATATATGGAGAGAGAGCTAATTATTTTTACCCAACCTATACAAACTTGGGATATATCACTTTTTCCGGGTTTTTACGTCGTACACCATGAGAGAGAAAGAGACAACAAAAATCAAAAGATATCACACCGCTTTTAGGTATGTAACAATGCTCTCCGTCTCCCGCGTCTACGGAGACTCCGCTCACATGTTTTGATATACGAACAAACTAAACATAACTCAACGGTTTTTAGGTTATATGCCAAATTTTTGTTTATAAAAATACTGTGAAAAGGTGGTTTTACAAATCAACAAAAACATTATGTCGACATGTGCTATGAATGGATGTATAAATACCCTAGCCTTAGTCCTAGTCAGGCCCAGGTCTAGCCGAGTCAATAAAAAATCATCAATACTGACTATAGATAGTATTGAAGCGTATATTATTGCTCTGAGCTAAAGTTGGTGGGGATAGGAAGAATATGTGGAAGAGGAAGATTAGAATCCACTCAATTGGAGCCGTATGGAGCCAGAGATAGACTCACTACTTTAGTTAACTGACACATGGGGCAGCACACTCGGCAGCGTCTTAAGCCGTCATCAACCGAATTCGAGTCTCGGTTGTGACCATTGTCTTTTTATTTTCTGGCTTTTTCTGTTTCATATTTGTGTTGTCGTTAATTGATATTATTTAAATATTTTTTCAAAAATAACTTTTTTTATGTGCTTAACATTTAATGAAATTCATTCCTAATGGGTTTAACGCACTCTCGAGAAGTTGCGGAGATTCAACCTAGTTTTAGTCCGGTTTTAAATCAAAGCAACGGCTAATATGGAGGTGTTATTTTCTCAGTACCTGCCTTGGAAGATATTCCACTTTCTTATTCCATAAATCATTAAAGTAGGCTGATAGGACATACTCGAAGAACTACGTGTACGTGGAAAGGTTTTCAAAGAAATATAATGACTAAAACGTAGATATTGATGGAAAAATGAAATCACCCTGGAGTAACTATGTATGGAGAAAGCTAATTCTTTTTACCCAACTTAAAAAAACTTGCGATAAATCAGTTTCGCTGGGTTTTTACGTCGTACACCATGAGAGAGAAATAGACAACAAATATAATACACCACTTCTATGTACTGTCGCGATGATCTTGGGCTCCTGGGTCACCGCGGGACTCCGCCCGCATTTTTTATTTTGCCACTAAACTTGACACAACTAAACTGTTTTTTAGGTTGGATGCTATATTTTTATTGATATCAATACTGTGAAAAAGTTGTCATACGAATAAACAAAATCATTATGTCGATATGTGATATGAATGCATGTATAAAAACCCTAGCCTTAGTCTTAGCCACGCCCAGGTCCGCCAAATCAGGTAAAAATTATCAAAAACTGACTACACTGCCTTGGATAGATACCACTCTATGTACTCTAAGGTAATTACCATTTTAAGTAGGGATGGTTGATATTGGAAATTGGGTGTACCTGCGGTTCCAGTTTCCGGTGACCGGCGAGGAACCGGTTATTTATCCAGTTCTTTTTGGAACCGGTTCCTGGTGCCAGAAAAGTTCCAGGAAGGAGATTTTATGTAAATAATTTCTCTCAGGGCCCATGTCATCTTTGAGGATGCTGTGTGGAGGGTCTTTTTGAGGAAAGGAAGGAGTGAATCTGGGTCTTGAAGAGACCCATGTTGAAGGAGGGAGGAAACACAGAGGCCGGCAAATCGTTCCATAGCCGAGCTGTTGAACATGAAAACGAGTCGTAAAAGCGACCCGTTCTCATGTATTAAATCCAATGCTTTAAATCGGAAAAAAATCATAATTATAATTTTAAGTTAATAAGTATGTCTATCTGATGGGACCTGCCAGGTAAGTATGTTTCTGTTTATTGTCTTATTTAAACTAGGAATTAATATGTAATAATAGAAAATAAGGTCTGTACAGCGCCCTCGAGGTGATTTTTCACAAAAACGGCGCTATAAAAATCATACTCTTCTGTTATTCTGACTCTTGATATGGTCCGACTTGAATGAATGGGAATACCGCAAAATAGTTTCAACTGCTCCCAACCGTCTAGAGCCAGTGAGACTATGGTATTCCCAATAGGAGTAGGTTGTGAGGCTGAAAGTAGTGGGGAAATAAAGAGGAAGGTTGAAAATACCTGGCTATTCAGATCTGGCCACTGAATACGGATAAAACCATTTCAAGCAACATTTCGATTCCGAATGGTGGTCGTTCACCAGGGCGATACTTAGAGTGTCTACCACTCTGGAACGTACCGCAAATATACCATACATTATTGTATTAGAACTAAATGTCTTATGATACATATTAATTAATTAAATATATTTTCACACGCCGGGCTTGAACCCACGACCTATAATTTAAACCTTAATTGAAAATGTGCCTACGTCACACTTTATCGGGTCGTACGTTCGATTTTTACTTTCAGCTGCGGAAATGTTCGTAAAATGTACTATTTTTTCGAAAAACATCATAACTAAAATAAATTACCTAAAGATTCCCGGATTTGGCTCAAACCAGTGCAATCCAAATTAAACAAGCATTGAAATATGCATATCACAGTCTTAGATTAATTAAATAATGTAGATACGTTACTGAGACAACGCGCGCAGATGCACTAAATCCAGTTCGCGAGACATACCTGAGATTTACTGCGTTTAGTATCACATAAACATTCGTTCGACAGACAAACTGTCGCCAGCTGACACAAACGCGTCGCTGTAAACTCTTTTCTGAGAAAAAATGCCTTGAGAGGTGGAAAAATCATTCGGGAGTAAAAAATATATATCATGGAATTTCTTTCTATTTATAATTACCCACAAATCACTTATTATTTTAATTCAATAAATAGAATTATTTACAAGGTATTTGGCTCCTCGAAAACGGGTGAGATAGCGAATGCAGAAATACATAAGTGTGTGGAAGACATCTAGAGCTAGTAGCGTCGAACGTTCATATAGCTATCTCATCAGTACACAATAGCGTTGTAATCACTCTGAAAGAACTACTTCAAGAACTTGTTATTTTTGCAGCAGTTCCTACTTCATTCATTGTTCATTGAACAAATACTTCAATTGAAGTTGGTAGTTCATTTTAGCGTTTCGACTGCCCCGTGTGAACTATTTCATTTTGCGGCAGTTCAAACTTCATTCATTTCATTTCACTGAACAAATACTTTAACGGAAGTTAGATAACAAAGAACTACATCGATTTGCAGTAGTTCACTTGTGAAGTTGAACTTCAAAGCCTATTTATTAAATAAATTGTGTCAATTATATTATAAATAACTTTTTATTATCATCAATTATGAAAGGTATTGCATTGCACTACTCCTGCATACCTTCTGGAATAAAAATATTTTATTATTATTATTATAAAGAAGTACTTCATTTCAATTACATCAATTGAAGTTCGCCTTCAAAGTACTTCGATCTAAAGGAACGTGTATCTTTGGGAGTTCTTTTCGTTTCAAAATCTCTACCGGCTAGTACTTTTGTTTTGGCAAGGAACCGGTTCCAGTTCTTTTCACGTTAAAATCCCTACCGACTAGTATGTGTGTTTTTTGGCGAGGAACCAGTTCCAGTTCCTTTCGTTCTTAAATCTCTAACGACTAGTACTTTTGTTTTGGCTAAGAATATCAAGGAACCGGTTCCCAAAAAAACTGAACAAAAAGGCGGATAAATTCAAATCTCTTTTTTGCGAGTTCGACTTCAATTTAAGTGTTCACTGCGAAGGGTTCATTTTAAAGAACTAGCAATTCGTGAAGCATTCACAAAACATCGAAGTTTTTCCCAACGCCAGTACACACATATTAAATGGCTATCCTTTTTATACGCGGGTGAAACATTTAGTGATGCAACATTAGTGGTGCTACATTTTTCGTAAGAATTGTATGAATATGACGTGTCTTGTATTTTACGTCTAAGTTCTCAAAGCATTTTTAATCACGATAATCAGTTTGCCAAACCATAACAAAAAAGGTCGAATCAACAATCAAAATCGTTGTGTCCAATCAATTGAAAGCACGCAACCATGGCGTGAAAACCTTCCACAAAACACAGTTTATTTATAAAATCAAACAACACTGTCTACATTTCAAAATCAATGTCAATATGGGATCAATATTCAAGTATGCATCAGTGATGGTAGGTTGGTCGCGGTACATTCGACGCGGCATCATTGTTGCAATCGCAATGTGTTGCACCACGAAATGAAAGTGGATTTTCATCAATGAAGATCGGTGTGTTAAACAACAATGACATTGTTGCATAATTCAAAGGTAAACACAGATATGTTGCAATCCAAATGATTCTCACCAGCAGATAGAGTAGATTAAACAACCCAATTTAGATCTGTGAGAGAAAGAGAAGTAAACTATAAATGATTTCCTGTGTCATCACGTACGCACAAGTGTGACAAACTAAATAATATGTGTCATAACACATTTAATTCATATACAATAATGTACGAGGCCTGTTCAAAAGAAAAGGTTAATTTTGAATTTTCGCGGGCTGTGTACATTCGATTATTGATTTTTTTTTGTTGTTGTTATGTTGGTACACATATGTTTATCATACGTTAGCATTATCAGCCATTTTGGATTAGTGGTTTGTTTTTGACAACTGGAAAGGTTAGTTACGTTTTTGTGTGTTCTTCGATTTTTTTACTTTTGAAAAAAATGGATCAAAGAATATGTATTAAATTTTGCGTTAAAAATGGAATAAAGTGCTCCAACCCACTTAAATGTTGACTGTGGCATTCGGCGAGTCTACTTTCTCTACTCTCAAAAAAGTGTTTATAAGTGGTACAAGCGCTTTACAGAAGGCCGAGAAGATGTTAATGACGATGAGCGTCCTGGAGTCAAATCATGGATTTTAGTCTTTGATCCATTTTTTTCAAAAGTAAAAAATCGAAAAACACACAAAAACGTGACTAACCTTTCCAGTTGTCAAAAACAAACCACTAATCCAAAATGGCTGATAATGCTAACGTATGATAAACATATGTGTACCAACATAACAAAAAAAACGATAATCGAATGTACACAGCCCGCGAAAATTCAAAATTCACCTTTTACACTCGGGAATGAATACACCTCAAATAATGACATAATTTAGATGAATTTGCCAAAGTTTAAAAGACTTATTTGTCACTAATGTATGGGAACTAACATTTTTATTATATATTTTTTTTTGCTATTCATTTGTCAAAACGTTTCACTTTGTACTTTATCATTTCATGTATATCCTTTTTAAACTGTTTTATTTTCTGTACTAATGCCTAATTATTATGTAAAAGCCCATCAGGGCGTTAATAAATAAATTAATAAAATAAATTGATGAATACTATCAGATCATATAAGTTTGTTTATACCGTGTATTAATTGTATGGTAATTTATGACTGATTTGTTTTGTATTTTTAAAGGTACATACTATAATGGTTCATTTTTTTCTATGTAAGTAATAATGACAAACAACAACATAATGTAATGAATGTTTTAAATGTCAAGTTTTTTGTAGCACTCAACTCTAGTTAATTTATTCCAAGCGTTATGGTCGCATATAACCTAGCTTTTTAACGCATTCTCCTGCGATGTTATTGCCAATGTTTTATAACATTTTAGATTGCACTTGAAGCTGATATTATTAACAGGCATAACAGCATAAAAAACAAGAATGATACTAACACTTGGCTAATTCATATGGCGCAATTTTTGTAAAAATCACATCAAGGACATTTTACAAAACTTAACAGCTATGGCAAAATTTACCATAAAACCATCAAAATACACTACACACACCGTAGCTAGTATTAACATAAATATTCAAATAATTTCATTAATCTTAAATACAAATATGAAACAAAAAAGCCAGAAAATAAAAAGACAATGGTCACAACCGAGACTCGAACTCAAATCCTCTACTCTATCCGGGAGCAACGCCTTTTTTGTTTTTACGTGAATACCGCACAAGAGTCTCAACTGCTCCCAACCGTCTAGAGCCAGTGAGACTTTGGCATCCCCAAATAGGGTATGTTGTGAGGCTGAAGGTAGTGGGGAGGGGAAGTAGATTGGGAAGAGGAAGGTTGGGTAGTACCTGGCTATTCATATCTGGCCAAAAAACACGGCTAAAGCCATTTCAAGCAACGTTTCGATTCTGAATGGTGGTCTTTCACCAAGGCGATACTTAGAAGATCTACCACTCTGGAAAACTTAACTAATACGGTCATTGTGACCTTATTTGGTACTATGGTATCCCAATTGGAGATGCCATAATCTCACTGGCTTTAAACGGTTGGGAGCAGTTGGGACTCTGGTGCAGTATTCGCCATAAAAAAGGCTATATTTTAAAAATTAGTTTTACTCTACGCATATTTTATAGATTATTTATTTGTGAAGTTGACAACGTATTCCTCACGTGAGATAAAACATTACGCGGAAAATTTTAACCGTTCAGTTAATTCGTGATGCGTAATAATTCGGTCCATAATTGATTCTGCAGTGTTGTTTTTTTCGCTCGAGTTAACTATACAACTATCAGTTACGGATGAACAGCTTTAAGCAATCAAGTAAGCGAACGCAAAGAGAATTCAACGTTATTCTAGGAACCATTTAGCACAAGGTGAATAGCGCTAATAAATCTAACAATTAGTATTACATGTGTGCTTTTTCGCCAGGGCGATACAAAAAAGTCGACACTAGAAAAAAATAATGTTTTATTTATTAATAAATTAACGGACTAAAGTCCAATTACAAAAAAGACATAAAAAATATGAAATGGAAAAAAGAGTAACAGAGAAGAAATAGCATATACATAATAATAAATGAAGCGATGACAATAATAGGGCAAAATAAACACAAGAGAGAACATTCAAGCCATGGTCTAGTCAAAGTTTTAGTAGAATCGTAAAGAATGACAAAAATCATTTAGAATGCTACCAAAAATTTTAAGACCATGGCTTGAGTTAACAAGTCTTGACATTCTGGATATTGGAGAATTATATGCATAGTTAGTATAGTGATGATTGAGGAACAGCAATTCATTGTTTCTAAGTCTACGGTAAAGAATGTTGAACTGGATACGTTGCAACAGAGAAGGTGAGTCAATAAAACAATTAATAATTTTGTAAATGAAAATTAAATCAAAGTCCTTCCTGCGCTTTTCTAATGAAGACATTTTCAATAATTGTTCGATTTCATCATATGAATAATCGCCTCTTTCTCGCCCTTATCTCCATGGATAATGTTTTGGCTTCCAATGACTTTGTCAAACTGCCTTCGGAAGACTAAACAACTGTCAGTTGAGTAGTTTTCATTTTTTTTAAATATCTCTTGAATTTGTACACCTAACAACATTAAATATAATTAACTAACTAACCATCACGCCGTTTCCCCGCAGGGGTCGGACTGCTATACAACTCTGTCTTGGCACAAACTCCTTGCTTCATTCTCATTCATACATCGTCTCATACATACTCTTCTGTTATTCTGACTCTTCACTTGGCCCGATTAAAGTGGTTTTTTTTCCTAAGAAAGACAAACATTCCCGGGTTACGAATAACCTGACAATATTTGAAAAACTTCTACTGCCATCTTAATAAGCGGAAATTTTCCTTGTGCAATGATGTAGGACCAAGCTAGCAGAGGAATTGAACTCACGACGCCCGGACGGGAATCCGAAGCGATTGTCAACTGATCTACTAAGCGATCAAATTTGGTCATTTGATTCACTTGATCGTGCCATGTTTTTCTCGGGCGTCCCCGACTTCTCCTTCCATTCGCTTTCACATCATTCTTTTCACACTCCTTTCTTCGTTCATTCGCTTTACACGCCCAAACCATCTAAGCGTCCCTTTCTTGGTCCTGTTCATTACGCTTCCATCAGCCTTGCATTCTTTCCAGATATCCACATACACATTTTGACTCGGTCATACATGGTTTTACCGCACATACGCCTCAGGGATCTTATTTTTAAAGCATTCAGTCTACTTTCATCCTTCCTCTGTTAGTTCCATGCCTCACTGCTTGGAATAACAATGTATGGAGAGAGAGTTAATTCTTTTTACCAAACCAATACAAAATTGCGATAAATCACTTTCTCCGGATTTTTGCGTCCTACACCATGAGAGAGAAAGAGACAACAAAAATAACACACCGCTTTTATGTACTGTAAGGATGATCTTGGTCTCCCGCGTCTCCGGGGACTCCACCCACGTGTTTTCATTTGCGACTAAACTCGACACAACCAAACAGTTTTTTAGGTTATATGCTATATTTTTATTGATAACAATACTGTGAAAAAGTGGCTGTACGAATAAACAAAAACATTATGTAAACATGTGCTATGAATGGATGTATAAATACCATAGCCCTAGTTCTAGCCACGCCCAGGTCTGCCGAGTCCGGCAAAAATCATCAAAAACTAACTACACTGCCTTAGATAGGTACCACTCTATGTACTCTAAGCCTCACTGCCACATATCAGGGTTTGTAGAAGCACTCTATTGTGGACTGCTTGATTCGCTTCTTTGAACAATTTATTACTAGCGCCAACAGCATGCATTCCTCCTTTTAACATTTAATATTAAAAATAAAATTAAAATTAAAATCTTAGTGGAGTTTTAAATAAATGCTACAAGTAATACAATTAGCTATCTGCATCGCGCTCAGAGAAAGTAAAAAATTGTCTATCATTAAAAATCCGCATAATAATGCCTTAAAAATAACAATTTCTCTCTAACGCGAGTTTTTCGCAATTGGAAAGCGAACGAACTTCATTTTTTTTAGGAAACACTGAAACCGTCGGATGAATTCAACTAATGGCCGTGAATTAATTATCCATAAGAATTAATTAATAAAGTTTTCTTGCTTATTCATAATTAATAACTTTCTTTGATTAATCACCACCATTTTGGCATTTACTTAACACGTTTACAAAATAAAAACATGTACTAGATTATGAATCACTTAGAGGCGGGTAAATCTAGTTCGACGACGGCGTTCACCAATAAAACTGAGCAAACGCAGAGCCTGGTAAAAATGATCAATGATAATAGTAAAAATGATAATGACGGCCTCCATGGTTGAGTAAAGCAAAATTTAATACATATTCTTTGATCCATTTTTTTCAAAAGTAAAGAAATCCGGCTCTGGATATACGCAGCTCGACATTGCTAGAGAGGGACAGTGCTTTAGAACGGAGCGAAACAGTATTCGGAACCGCGCACTTTGTTGGGTTAAAAAATCACAATTGTCGCTGTGACGCGTTTGAAACACGCTGTATGCAAGCGATGCATCTGTGTGAGTACTGTGTTCGCCTCAACTCTCGCTAATCGAAGAACACACAAACACGTGACTAACCTTTCCAGTTGTCAAAAACAAACCACTAATCCAAAATGGCTGATAATACCAACATATGATAAACATATGTGTACCAACATAACAACAACAACATAAAATCGATAATCGATACACAGCCCGCGAAAATTCAAAATTCACCTTTTCTTTTGAACAGGCCATGTGTAATATATACGTTGTACATTTTCAACGAAAGATATGAGACCAGTTAAAACGCCACTTTCTAATAAGGTCCCAATGGTCGAATTGGTTAAGGTATTACTCCCGGATAGAGTAGAGGATCCGAGTTCAAGCTTCGGTTGTGACCATTGTCTTTTTATTTTCTGGCTTTTTTCTGTTTCATATTTGTGTTGTAGATTATTGATATTATTTAAATATTAAAAAAACATAAGCATTAATGCTTTAAAGTTATTTACAGAAGGGCCAAGAAAATCTTCAGAATCAAACGAAAACAAAATGCATGTGTAACTCATTTTTGACCAAAGTGTCACTTAAACCCTTTTGCCTTTCCAGCGACGATATAGTTTATACACTTAAATAAAAGAAAAAAAATATATAGATAAGAGAGCAAAAAGGAAAACAACAACGAAAAGGACAAATTTATATAAGGGAGGTAATTAAAATGTTGTATGCATTGTACTGTTAGTAAATTATCAAATTGCTGTTCCTCAATCATCACTCTGATAATTATGGGTATCATTCTCTACTACCCAGAATGTCGAAACTTGTTAACTCAAGCTTGATCTTTAAATAATATAAAATTAAGTTGTTTGTTCGTTGATATCTCGCTTGGTCGTCGTTTAGTTGCTATCGTGTTCAGTGTTTTGATCCGTTGTGTAAGAAGAATCAAGAGCTTAAGCATCAACTTCATCGGTGAGTGAATTGGTTTTCCTTACTTCCTTCACTCCTTAATCTGTCCAAATCTATAATTAGTCACTTCCACAAAGTAGTAGTAGTTCGTTCGTTCACGTATTCAACAACACCGAGTTTAAAAACAAGTGACAAACAAGAAACAGAGGAGTTATGTGAAAAAACGTGTTCTTTTGTTGGTGTCTCGCTTGATCGTTCGGTTTGTTGTATTTCTTTAAATAATATTAAATTAAGTATGTTTTTTGTTGTTGTGGTGTTTGTTGAATAATACAATGTGTAATAATAATCAAGAACTTCAACTTTATCGGTGAGTGAATTGGTTTCCATCTGCCTTCATTTCATTATCTCTCTACATCCATAATTAGACACCTCCATCAAGCATAAAGTAGTATAGTTTATCGTTTTACAGTCCACTATTTTCAAAATTCATCTGTAGCTGAAAACATACTCCGTGTTTTATAGCAGCTTCGGATGCAACATCTATTGCATTATTTTAGTTCAGGGGGTGGGATTTTACCGCTTCGCCACGCAACTAAAGATGTTCACATTTGGCAACATCTTCAATTGCACATTTTATCGATTATAAATGCATTTCGTCCATAAGCACAGATTGCTCCGTGTCTATTTACAGAATGATGTCATGAAACTGCTAGATTTGCAATGCGGAATGCAGTTTGCTATCCGAACTGTAATATTTAAAAGTCAGCTTTCCCACGCTCTCGGCATAACTGTACGGAGACGCGTTGCACTGGTAAGTATTCGTTATGTATTCACGGCGTTTTTAAATCGAGTTTTATGGCTAAGGCTGCACAGCGGTCTGCTGAAAAATGAATATACGGAGTGTAGCAAAACCTTGGAGTAACAATGTATGGAGAGAGAGCTAATTATTTTTACCCAACCTATACAAACTTGCGATAAATCACTTTCTCCGGGATTTTACGTCGTACACCATGAGAGAGAAAGAGACAACACATATAATACTCCGCTTCTATGTACTGTAACGATGATCTTGGGCTCCTGGGTCACCGCGGGACCCCGCCCGCATTTTTATTATGCCACTAAGCTTGACACAACTAAACGGTTTTTTTAGGTTATATGCTATATTTTTGTTGAAAACAATACTGTGAAAAAGTGGTTATACGAATAAACAAAAATATTATGTCGATATGTGCTATGAATGGATGTATGAATATCCTAGTTTTAGTCTTAGCCGCGCCCAGGTCCACCGAGTCCGGTAAAAATCATCAAAAACTGACTACACTGCCTTGTATGAATACCACTCTATATACTCTAAGAGCAAAACGTAGCTGACAGAATTTAACCAGCGATTCTTGAACTTCTGTTTTAGCTTAAAGTTTGCTATCGGCTAGAAATTTAATCTAGCTTATTTGTGTCATCGTGGTACGCACCGTATTTTTTCCGCATCATTTGATAGCAAATGGTGGTGCGTGTGCCTTTGTTTTTCGTTGAAAAAAATTTAATCAGAGTTCGAAATGATGTAATATTTTTTACTAAGTAAGTTCAGGAACAACTGGTTAAAATTTGACTTGCGCCTACGGTCTGTTACACCCTTGGAGTAACAATATATGGAGAGGAGCTAATTCTTTTACCGAACCTATACAAATTTGGGATAAATCACTTTCTCCGGGTTTTTACGTCATACACCATGAGAAAGAAAGAGACAGAAAATTTTCCAAATTATCACACCGCTTTAAAGTATTGTAAGGATGTTCTACGTGTTCCACGTCTAAAAATAAAATTAAAAAATCTATGCTATAATACAAAGTTCTTATTACATTTTCACTAAACATATCAAACCACAAAGTAATAGTCCTCTGCAAAAATACAATGTATATTGCACTTTGTCCCAAATAGAAGGATACTCTCAATTTTAATATCTTAATTTATAAATTTAGTTGCACGAATAAAACTATAATGAGGATGAATATTAACCTAAAAAGCGTAAAAAGTCAGTAGATATTATTTCGTTAGATTGTCCATAAATACGAATGGTAGGTACTTGAGATAAGAATATAAACATTAAGAGAACAGTAAACATGTTTGTGAAGAACTTTTGACGGGTCAAGCAAAACGCATTATCCTTGGCAAAGATATCAATGAAAACTGTCTGGAAATTCATACACTTAACCCCAATTACGTAAAGAAAAATAAAAAGAACTTTATAAATATTAAATTACAATTATCTTTGAAGGTTTTTTGCTAATTATTTTATATATTTATAATTGAAATAATGTCAATAAATCCCAACGCAAATATGAAACAGAAAAAATATAACGGTCGCGACGAAGACTAAACTCGAAACCTCTATTCTATCCGGGCGTGACTCACTGCCAATTCAGCCAAAAAAATCTTATAGGATACCGACATTTTAATCGATCTCATTCTTTATTTAGAAAATCATTAACTTCTTTTTTTTTCTTCCGATTTGCCTGCCATCTTCGTATGATATACAAAGCTCTACCCTAGCACATATTATATACCTAGATGGTGTCTTGGATAAACCATTCATATTTGTTTTACAGAAGATTTTTTACTTCTTACAAAGTCGAGAATTAATATATTTAGTTGAAATTAACTTGGAAGCTTTTGTGCTTATTATTTTAATATTAATAATTGAAATAATATCAATAATCTTCAACGTAAATATGAAACAGTAAAAATATAACGGTCGCGACCGAGGCTCGAACTCGGAATCTCTACTCTATTTAGGAGTAGCGCTTCTCCCAATTCAGCCATTGAGACAAGATAATAGAAAATATAGACTAAAGATTAGATGTACGAGTATATAGATTTATTATTAATATTATTATTGTGTATAGATTTACTCTTCGATAGAGCAGAGGTGCCGAGTTCGAGTCTCGGTCGCGACCGACATTTTATTCTGTTTCATATTTACGTTGGGGATTTTTGATATTATTCTAATTAAATAAAAAAAATATAACATTGCCTACGATTATTTTTTTTTTCTTTAAAAAAATATGGTAATAATGTTTTCAAGAAGTATTTGATTGATAAAAACTAGTTATCAGTTAAGTCTTTACACACACGGCAAAAGGGACATAGTGAGTAAATCGTAAAGAAGCGTAATCGGAATAAAATTTCGGTCTCTTTTGCGTATGAGCGAAAATTAGCATTTGTAATTTTTCAAGTAATGTACAGAAGACGGCTTAGCGTATTAATAATATAGAATGATGCTGAATAAATTGGTTGGGTTAGCGAAATTGGTGGACGCGTCCGCCCGGATGGAGTAAAGGTTTCAGGTTCAAGTCTCGGTCACAATCTATGTTTTTCTTGAGAGCCTGAAAATTAATATATCTTAGCTAGCCTAAACCTCGTATTTTGCCCATAAATCAAACGATTTTTCAAAAAATGATTTTAAATAGTTTTTTAAATGTATCGTCTTTAATCCGTCACTCTCAGTTAGTATTTTTATTAGATAATTAAAATATTATATGCGAAGTCTTATAGCTGGAGAAATTAGTAATCTAAGTACAGCTCTCAGAGCGATAATATACCAGAAGGGATAGCTTGTGTAGTCAGGATTGTTGATTTTTTCCTGACTCACCTTTTTACAACCATTTATAGTTAAATGTAAATTTAATTATAATGTAGCGTTTAATTGTATTACCACTTATTCACAGTATTGTTATCAACAAAAATATGGGATATAACCTCAAAAACCGTTGAGCTATGTCGCATAACAAAACGTAGTGGGTGGAGTCGCCGGAGACGCGGAAGACGGAAAACATCCTTACATACCGAAAAGTGGTGCGATATTATGTGACAACTTGTCTTGTCTCTTTCTCTCTCACAGTTAACGACGTAAAAACCCGGAGAACGTGATTTATCGTAAGTTTGTATGGGTTGGGTTAGGTTAGGTTAGGTTAGGTATATTCTTACTTCAAGGTTTAGCTCAACCCTTGCAAGTTGTCCATAAATTGGACAATATTTCCAAAATTAAGTCTTAAGGCCGTCATTTTGAGTGAGCGTTTAAAAAAGTATTATTATTGTTCGATTTTGAGAGGCTGCAATAATAATGATAATATTTGGATAATTTGTATAGCGCCGTTTTTGTGAAAAATCACCTCAAAGGCGCTGTGCAATGAGTCTAGCCCAATCTTAGAGTACATAGAGTAGTATCTATCCAAGGCAGAGAAGTCAGTTTTCGATGATTTAAAAAAAGTTTTAACCTGACTCGGCACACCTGGGCGTGGCTAAGACTAAGTTTAGGGTATTTATACATCCATTCATATCACATATCGACATAATGTTTTTGTTTATTCGTATAGCCACATTTTCACAGTATTTTTATCATCAAAAATATAGCATATAACCCAAAAAACCGTTTAGTTGTGTCAAGTTTAGTGGCATAATAAAAAATGTGGGTGGAGTCCTACAGTGACCCAGGAGCTTAAGATCATTGCGACAGCATATAGAAGCGGTCTATGAAATTTGTTGTTTCTTTCTCTCTCATGGTGTACGACGTAAAAACCCGGAGAAAGTGATTTATCGCAAGTTTGTGTAGGTTGGGTAAAAATAATTAGCTCTCCCTCCATATATTGTTCACTTCAAGAGCCCAATCCTGGTAGGCTGTATAATTAAAAAAAAACATTAAAAAATGTTTTGCCTATGAAATGCCAGGGACCTTTCAAAATAATTAATGCTCGTAAAAATGTTACACATATTTAAATTATTACCATTAACTCAACTCAACAACAAAGGTGATTATGCATTATTAATAATGACAAGTACGTAGTGATTCAATGAATGGAAAATTAAAAGTCACGTATGATTACAAAAACTGACATTAAACTGGATTTAATTAATTCATTAACACTGATTACGTGATTATGCAACTTGAATTATCCACTGGTAAGAAATTTAATTCAATTGAATTGGGCTAACGGTTTCGCGTGATATTTTCGACACTCGCAAATGAAAATATATTTTATCAGGGGAGGATTGAACATGGGTGCATTTGGAACGTAACACCCGGGCGCAAAATCGTAAGGGGCGCAAAGAATGCTATTTTTTCTTTCTAAAATATCGCGGAAATGCATTTATTAACAATGTTTATCACAGTAACCTATTGACACTAAGGGACAGTTGTGTCGCAGAAATTAAAATGTGACATTGTCATCAAATCGCCTTGCTTGATAACATTTGACAGGTCGGTAGCTGAGGGGATAAACGCGTCGGATTCACATCCGGGCGTCGTGGGTTCAATTCCTCTGCTGGTCAAGTCCCACATCATTAGTAGAAGAAGGAGATGGGAAGAGGAAGGTTGAGAAGTACCTAGCTATTCAGATCTGATCACCAAACACGGCCGAAAGCCATTTCAAGCAACGTTTTAATTCTGAATGGTGGTCGTTCACCAGGGCGATACTTAGAGTATTTATTACTCTGGAACGTGCTGCAAATACACTTTTCATTATTTAATATGAATTAAATATGTCATGAAACATTTTAATTAAATAAAAGTTATTGGCGCACGCCGGGTTTGAGCCCCCGACCTTTGGATTTGTGGTCTAGCGTCTTACCACTCGACCATGGAGGCCGTCAGTAGTGTTATGTATCTACCCATACAGGAGATAACACTTTGGACCCATTTGGCCGACTTTCTATTATCCACACAAATTTGTTATCACCCCTAAATTATTATTGTTTTGATGAACTATGTATTATGTAATTATTTGGGTAATAATCTATGTTATGTTGAACTTTACCCCAACTGATATTGACATACCTTGTAGACATTCTACCACTATATAAGACGGTTCATTATGAAGATTTAGTTAGTCTCACACAGTTGATATTAGTTGAAGTAACACTACGCTTCTGGTGTAGATAATTACCCTGTAAAACCTCACACTATGAAATAAATACAAATAAAGTTCAAGTAAAGTGTTTTAGTACAAAAAAATCCATAACAGTAGTAAAAGTAATAGTTTTTCAAATGTTATATATAAGGTTGTTTGTAACCCGGGAATATTTGTATTTCTTTTAAAATATATGTTTAAATATATTTATCAGGTAAAATCTTCATAAATCACTGACGAGACCTTAAAGAAATTTTGACAGGAGGCGAACGAATTCCAGTAGAAAATAAGTATTGTTAAAAAGGTAAAAAATAATCCCATGAGAATTGCCTGGAATAAATCTCGAATTAGACGGGAAACATACCGAAATCCAATCGGTTTTTAAACAGCTAAAATTATGTCTTACGAAAATCAATGAGGTGATGGACGTCACATTGGAATGTGTCAGAAGAATGTAACTGATCATTCAAGTTGTTTGAATCAACTAGCCCTAAGTATAAGCTTGTGATGTACGTAACTTTTACTAATGCCATCTGGCGACCACATCGTAAATGGAGCGAATGTGGAGGCCTTAATATTTCAAACGTAATAACCCTAATTACGTTTGAAATATTATTAAAACTTAGACAAATAGGTATTAGTATGAAAACTTAGACAAATTTATCTAAGTTTTAAAACACAGGTTCACATTGCAACTTGTGTTCGTCACTACGTACATGGTGTTTGAAAGAGAGAGCACGAGAACTGGGTGCGATATAGTTGTGAATGATGAATACTTGGAACAAGTGGAGGAGTTTGTGTATTTGGGAAGTGTGGTCTAGAGAGACGAAAATGCTGATGAGAATATTGAAAGAAGGGCGAATGCAGGAAACTTCATTATTGGAGGACTGAACGCTGTTGAGGCAAATAAAAAACGTCTAAAGAAGCAAAGTTAGCAGTCCACAATGGGGTGCTTATACCAACCCTGATGTATGGCAGTGAGGCATGGAACTGGCAGAGGAAGAATGAAAGTAGACTGAATGCTGTAGAAATGAAATCCATGAGACGAATGTTCGGTAAAACCATGTATGACCGTGTTAAAATGTGGATGTCAAGAAAGGAACGCTTAGATGGTTTGGACGTGTTTGGCGAGTGAACGAAGAAAGGAGTGTGAAAAGAATATATGATGCGAATGTGAATGGAAGTAGAAGTTAAGGACGCCTGAGGAAGACAGTTCGGCACGATCAAGTGAATAAAATACTTGAATCGGGCCATGTGAAGAGTCAGAATTACAGAAGAGTATGTATGAGACGATGTATGAATGTGAAAGAAGCAAGGAGTGTGTGCCAAGACAGAATTATATGGCAGTAAGTCTTCTCTTCCTACCCTTGCGGGGAAACAGCGCGATAGTTGGTTACTTAGTTAGTTTGTGTATCTTGCTTTTGTTTGTATTATTTATCATTGATTGAGTTTTGGTAATTTTATATTTGAAGTATCCTTTATTGTATTTGTAATTATTTTGAACTAACTGAAATTTTATAACTTGATTGTTGTCACGTAAGCGAGAGCACCTGTTAAAACCCAGTATAAAATAAATAAATTCTAAAGAAACCCACCCATTCGCGCCACTTGTGCAGTTAACCCATGTCAAAAACCATTCATACAAACGTCCTTTGGTATTTCTTAATTGCTTCTTTTAATGTCTTTCTGTCTCCTAAATTGTATTGAAAGGGCCGATTTCTAAATTCCTTTAAACATGCATTATCCCTTATACCACATGTTGGACTATGACCATTTGCTACAACTCTGTTCTACCCTCAACCCATTTTCATCTGGGCATTACTATCCAGATCGCACTGCCGTGCGGTACATAGATATCTACAGTTAAAGGTTTAATTATTGTACTCTATAAATTCTACTAATAAAAAATATGCAAGTAAAGTGATTATATTTTATTCTACATCCCCGAACAAAAGCGCGCCTTACCCAAGGAGCATCTGTCGAGTTCGTCAGCGAACATTACAAAATAAAAAAACTAAGACCAGAGAATTTTTATAATAATGTTCAATGTATGGTTTCTCAGAAAAATAACGAGATTCGGTGAATGTAATGTGTAATTATGGTTCGATGTGAATTTAATAGGAGAATGTAATAATGTTGAAAGTTTAAAAGGGAGCAATGAACGCGCTTCAAACAATGCATGTATTTAAAAAAAGATTACATCAAAACAGCTTGGTTTTGTTTACATTCGAATTATTTACTTTTCAAAGTGTATTGTCTCGCAGCATTTATAAATCGCGTTTAAAAATACAAAACAGGTCGCGCTCTGTCGATTCAAATTACCGTTTGCTTTCAGATCGAATTAATAGCACAATTACGTGAGTGAACATTTATAAACCAACGAGTAAAGATAACGAGTTGTAAATAAAACTGATGAGCTTTGTTTATAACCACTTTATTATTCAATATTTTGTCTACCGGTTTCGGTAATTCTCGGGACTCTTGTGCGGTATTCACTTTATAAAAAATAGTAAATCAAGGTTAAGTAATAAATAATACAAAGGATAAAGTGTGCACGAATATTATTTTAATTTTTATGACCGACCGGTTTCGCTCACTCGAGGTAGTACTCACACAGATGCATTAGTTGCATACAACACGTTTAGAAGCTTCTGATTAAATTTCAGAAGTAAAAAAGTGCAGTGAAAAAAAGGTTTGAATTCAACGTTGTGCAAATAATACGCCAACAACCTTTTTGAATATTCGTTGTTGCGGCTTTTTCGCTAAAAACAAAAGCTGTTTCTCAGTGAGGTTTTGCAAGGACATCACTTATGCACCAATACACACAATGCTAAGTGTATGTTTTGCGGGTCGAGTCTATTTACGCGATCTGCAAGAAGTAATTACGAAATATAATCGTATTTCAACCAAATAAAGCGATTTAGTTTTGAATATAAATTCGATCTGGGTATCTAATTTCAAACATGTATATCGGAATATCGTGCAGCGCTAGGAATACCGTTATTAAACAAACACAATGCTACTATCGCTCTTAAATTAAAACAATTTAAAATTGGAAGCATTTCAGCACGTACATGATAATAATAATAATAACAGTGAACTTATATAGCGCAGTTTTGTGATATTTCACCTCAAGTGCGCTTCATGCTAAATTAATTATGCTAATAAGATTAACTAACAAGGAGAAAATAATACATAATATGTATACAAATTAAAACTATCTAAAATAATGATCGTTACCATAAATCACGAGAGAAAAGGTTCAGATATGGGTATAACAGTGTATGTGTACATCAACAGATTAAAAAACAATTTATTAGGAGCTAAGGGTATAAAAAATCAGATGAAACAAATTAATTCATATAAACACATTTGTCGAATCAAAGAAAAGGAAATATGATTGAGGACAGTTAATATGTGGGCACTTAAAACATTAATATTCAAGTATTGTAAGTAAACGATTCTAAAAATGCAAACAGTGTAAATATAGCAAGTAACAATTAACAAAAGAAATATTCAACTATTCAGCGATCATAAAATTTAAGTACTGCAGAGAAATATTAAATTTTACAAAACAACATTTTAAATATGCAGAACGTCTTCTGGGGAAATACGTGTTAACGTGTATCTTTAAATTTAATAAATAATGAAAATTGCTCTTTTCTGGCGAGGTCAAATGATAATAATAAAAGTTGCACTTATAAAGAGAAACAGTATACAACATTTTCTGTAATCTTAAGGAGAAGATGATGCCGATAGTAGATTTCATTTTTACATTTGAAGGTCGACTTCTGTATTTTTTTTTTTTTTTACAATAACTCCACACAGGAGGCCTTGAGGAAAACAATTTCCCTCAGGGCCTATGTAATCTTTGGGGATGCTGTGTGGAGGTTTTTTTTAAGGAAAGTAAGGAGTGAACTTGGGTCTTGAAGAGGCCCATGTTGAAGGAGGGAGGAAACACAGAGGCCGGCAAATCGTTCCATAGCCGAGCTGTTGAACATAAGAACGAGTCGTAAAAGCGACCCGTTCTCATGTATTGAATGTCAACCGTGTACAAATGTTGGGCGCGCGTTTGGCGAGTTTCCCGACTATGCACCGGTGCCGAAGGGATCAATGACGCAAGTTCCTCGGAGCATCTTCCATTGAAATACCTGTAGAACAAGGACAGCATTCCCACCTGACGTCTGTGCTCCAAAGTTTGCAATCCGTTTGTTAAGATAGGAGAATCTATCAAACGGGCCGCCCGTTTCTGCAAAGAGTCAAGGGTTTTTTTCAGGTATTTAGGGGCTCCAGACCAGAGGTGGCTGCCAAATTTAACAGTGGGGCGTACTTGCGATTTGTACAAGGTCAGCAGTTGTGGACTATTGAAGTATCTGCGGGCCCTGTACAACACGCTCAACTTCTGAGAGGCTAACTTTACTCTGGCTTCGATGGAGCCCCGGTGCCTTAACTGGTCACTCAAGGTTACACCAAGCATCTCAATGGAAGGTTTGTTGGGAAGATTACTTCCGTTGAAGGAGACTAAAGTATCATTTGGATCCCTTTTATTCGTAATCAGACATGATTGGGTCTTTGAAACATTAAATTCGACATTCTTCACATTTTGTATCCTTTGATTCAAAATGTGAAGAACGTAGAGACCTTGTAAGACATGGAGAGGTACCTTTTTGAAGCAGTGTAGTCAGGACGGTTGGCTTTATACTGACTCGATAGAAAATAAAAAATTAAAAAAATTAAAGGATGTTGGATAGCCTATAAGCTACCACCCACGTAGAATTCTGGACATTTTTAATAAACATATTTGAACACATTAAACAAAACAAATCAATACACCATCAAAATGATTTATAAAGTCAAAATATCACACTAATACTAATAACAGAAAGTCTGCCTAAATAATGATGGAAGCTTTTTGTTGAATTGGTGTCTTTATATCATTAAAAATGTGAAAAATTTTAAGTTCGTTAAAAAATATTTAAAACTGTTGAAATACCTCTGAAAAGTGATGTTTAACAATCATTGTTTGGTCTTATTTGAACATTCACGCATAGCACATATCACCATCATGTTTGATTGATTTGTACAACCACTGCAAGTTTTTTAATCAACACAAATATAGGAAATAACTTCAAAATCTGTTGACGCAAGTTATGCGACTTGGTGATGTGAAGTTAGCGCGGACGGAGAACATCCTTACACCCTTAGAAGTGCTGCAATATTATGTGAAGACTTTTCTTGTCTCTTTCTCTCTCATGGTATACGACATAAAAACCCGGAGAAAGTGATTTATCGCAAATTTGTATAGGTTGGGTAAACATATTTAGCTCTCTCGTAATATACATTCTCACTCCAAAGCCTCCATGGTCGAGTGGTAAGACGCTCGACTACGAATTCAAAGGTCGCGGGTTCAAACCCGGCGTGCGCCAATAACTTTTATATCATTAATATGTCTCATAACACATTTAATTCATATAAAAATAGCAACAAGTATATTTGCGGCACGTACCAGAGTGGTAGATACTCTAAGTATCGCCCTGGTGAAAGACCACTATTCGGAATAGAAACGTTGCTCAAAATGGCTTTAGCCGTGTTTGGTGACCAGATCTGAATAGCCAGGTACTTCCCAATGTCCTTCCCCCTCCCACTACCTTCAGCCTCACAACATAACCTATTTGGGGATGCCATAGTCTCACTGGCTCTAGACGGTTGGGAGCAGTTGAGACTCTTGTACGGTATTCATATAAAAAAAAACGAGGCTGCAACAGGTTGATACCGATGTGGTCTAACAAAGAACAATGAAATTAAGTTAAAATGTTGTTTTTATAATATCATTAAAATGGAATTTCACCAAGAAATAGCAGTTTCAAAAATGGTAATAATGCATCACTATTTTTAAAAGTTTTTTTATCGGCCTTTTGCCTTTCTGCAATTGTGATCTCACATCTTCTTGATGGAGAAAACTACGGCGGGTCTCTTGATCTTTTCTCCTCCTTTTTCTCTCTTCTCGTGGCCTCCTCTCCGATGCCCGCTGACTTAGAAATCCTATTTGAAAGGCGATTACATGACCGAGAGAACGAAAGTTGCAGATGCGCATCCATTCGACGGTCGGCCATGGACAAGTGGGTGCATTAGATGCAGAATGCACGCGAAATGTTACCGACGCAGCCTGCATTTAATTTAAACGCAAATCTCTTTAGGGAGAATCGTTTTGCTGCATTTTCAAAGTGGCGAAAGAACGTCATTTTTTTGACAGTCGCTAACTAACTAAAGAATTCCTGTACTGTATGACAAATTCAGAAAGTCCATTCTTTTAATTTCGCTCCCATGCCCTAAATCGAAAAAAAAAAATTAAATAAAATAAATAAATAAAAAATAAAAAAATAAAAATAAAAAAAAATAATAAAAATAAATAAATAAAAAATAAAAATAAATAAAATAAATAATAGTCATAATTTTAAGTTAATAATTGTGTCTATCTGATGGGACCTGCCAGGTAAGTATGTTCCTGTATATTTTCTTATTTAAACTAGGAATTAATATGTAATGATAGAAAGTAAGATCTGTACAGCGCCCTTGAGGTGATTTTTCACAAAAACGGCGCTATACAAATCTTTTAATATTATTATTAACTAACTAACTAACAATCACGCCGTTTCTCCGCAGGTGTAGGCGGAGAGGACGGACCGCCATACAACTCTGTCGTGGCACACACTCCTTGCTTCATTCACATTCATCCATCGTCTCATACATACTCTTCTGTTATTCTGACATAGCGACTATTGTAAGGAAAGAATGCAAGGCTGATCTGAGCGTAATCAGTAGGATCAAGAAAGGGACACTTAGATGGTTTGGGCATGTAGAGCGAATGAACGAAGAAAGCAGTGTGAAAAGAAAATATGATGCGAAAGTGAATGGAAAAAGAAGTCGAGGACGCCCGAGAAAGACATGGCACGATCAAGTAAATCAAATACTTAAATCGGGTCGTGTTAAGAGTCAGAATAACAGAAGAGTATGTATGAGACGATGTATGAATGTAAATGAAGCAAGAAGTGTGTGCCAAGACAGAGTTGTATGGCGGTCCGTCCTCTCTGCCTACCCTTGCGGGGAAACGGCGTGATGGTTAGTTAGTTAGTTAGTTACGGTTGAAATCATCACTTAAAACCGGCTGCCTGTTATGGAAAAAAATATTTCAAAAAACATTTTTTATTTTCTTTATTTCTAAAAGAAAGACAAACATTCACGGCTTACGAAAAACGTGCATGACCAATAATAAGCTTTGACTTGAATTTTCTTTGAAATGTATATTTTTGTCATCGCTTTAAATATTATGTATGTGGTGTTCTCTCTCTGTTGCTTTTTTCCATTTCGTGTTGTGTGTTTGTAATTTGGCTTTAGTCCGTTAATTTATAAATAAATAAATGAGTCAAGTTGCATTCCGTGATTTTTCTAACGCGTAATGTGCAAGAAGCTAATAATGCGTATAGAGATTGTTGATATCAGATAGTATTTACTGTAGAGCCATTCAAAGCCAACAACTCAAGGCTGAAGAGTTGTAGACTAACTTGCAGTATAAATATTTGAAGCGTAAAGCAATATTGCTTTTGCAATTAGCCAAAAGATTCGTTTTGTATATTTGAAATAAATGAATTTATATTAATAGCTTAAGACTCTTTGACATTTCAATGGCATTAGCAGTTTTACAATACTTTCTCAAGGCGAAACAGATTTCGAGTTACTTACAAAAATGAACATGCTACATAATGCATTTTATATAATATAAGTTACTGATAGAATAGAGTGGTAGATACTCTAAGTATCGCCCTCGTGAAAGACCACCATTCAGAAGCGAAACGTTGCTTGAAATGGCTTTAGCCGTGTTTGGTGATCAGATCCGAATAGTCAGGTACTTCCCAACCTTCCTCTTCCCAATCTATTTTCCCTCCCACTACCTTCAGCCTCACAACATACCCTGTTTGGGGATGCCATAGTCTCACTGGCTCTAGACGGTTGGAAAGCAGTTGAGACTCTTGTGCGCTATTCATATATAAAAATAATAAAAATACAATCTTTACCCTTTCCGGTCCTAAATCAAATGACATTCGACATCGACTTTATTCCCAGTGAGTCCTGTGTCGAATGTCATTCGACATTTTTCTTTTTCATCAGTTTAGTGTCAAAATACAGTTAATAAAAACCTGGATGTATTGTTTTACCCTGTAATTCTGTAAATATATTGTGGACCAAATGGAATTTTTTTTTTGTTTTTTTGTGGACCGGAAAGGGTTGAAAATAAAAATAGAAAAAGACAAAATACAAAAATAATAGATTGTGAAGAAGACTCGAACCTTAAACCGGGTTAAGCGCGATTACCGATTGTGCCATCGCAACCAATACATTAAACATATACTTTTTAAATCACATACTAATTAAAAACTGTTAATATTATTATTTTTCCATATTTTTGGCAAATATCTTTATAACCTTGAGCAAATCTCTATCCGAACACAATAGAAAACATAGACGGTGTCATGGATATAATTATTGACTTTTATAGACCTTATTCGAAAGATTTGAAATAATTGACTGGTTAGTAGCTGAGTGGACAAACGCGTCGGATTCCCACCCAGGCGTTGTAAGTTTATTTCCTCTGCTAGAACATCTTTCGCTTATTATGATGACAGTTAGAGTTTTTTTTGTTTTAATATTTTCATGTTAAAAAAAAAAATTATACTAAAAAAAAATACAAATATTAACTTAGATCTATTTTTTTAATGCATTCGTTTTATTTTTCACCGTAGGCAACATATTAAATTGATTGAAGATTGTTTTCTCATAGCTAACAGCCACAATGTTTTACAATGATTTACTCAAAAATAAAAATTATTTCAGCAATAATTATTTTAAGTGCATTCTCACTATATAATTTTTTATATATAATTTTTGTTAAGCTATTTTTTTTAAATAAAACAAACATTTTCGGGTTACGAATAACCTGACAATATTTAAAAACTCCTACTACCATCATAATAAACAGAAAATATTGCTTGTGCAATGATGAAGGACTTAGCCAACAGAGGAATTGAACCCAGGACGCCCGGATGGGAATCCGATGCGTTTGTTCACTCAGCTACTGACTGGTCAATTTTGTGAAGAATTTAAAAAATCCAATTGAAAAAGTTACGAATAACCTGTCAATGTTTGAAAAACTTCTACTGCCATCATAATAAGCGGAAAATGTTGCTTGTGCAATGACGGAGAACTTAGCCAGCAGAGGAATTGAACCCACGAAGCCCGAATGGGAATCCGACGCGTTTGTCCAATCAGGTACCGACTGAGCTATGAACTATTCGAAAAAATAATCTCGTAATTTATCGATAAATGCATCAGCCATTAATAACTGCAAGAAGCAATTATTGGCGATGTTTTTTGATACATACTCACCACTTACATGTAATATTTTTTAATAATACTGTTTAATAGGAGTGTGCTGATGTAGAAATTTTTATTGATGATTTGTACAGTTTCGATAAGAATGTCCTGCTATTGCTTAGGTGTGTCAAAACGATGGTCTAATTAAATTGTGTATTTATTTTGTCTCTCTTTGTGTGTCTTCTTTTGTTTATATTATTTATCATTGGTTGAGTTTTTGTAATTTTTATATTTGAGTTTATTTGTAGTTTATTTAACAATGACTGTACATTAACTGGACGTTTTCACGTAAGTAAGAAGATTTAAATCAAACTGATTTTCGCATAGTATAAAATATCAACTTACCCATGAACAGGATGATTCCAGCGTGGGTCTGCATTGTAACCTTCTTTCACTCTTAGCACTAGACTGTGGCGGTATCTTTCTCCGCCTCTCGAACGAGTAAATCACCCCCTCCAACTGCGCGAGCTGCAGATTCGAATAACCGGACGAACCACTTGTGTTTTCAAATCGACCTTTAAACGTCCAGTCGATTATGTTGACGCGAAGAGAACTTTCTACCGACAAACGCCGCAGGTCACTTACAGAAGACAACGCGCCGATTCGCAACTATCATCGAGCCACTCAAAAGATGCCGCTCGAGCCTTCTGCGTCTGTTGAGGCTGCTGCGGGTTTCACTAGTCGTTCGAGACTGCCTGATTGCGGCCGAGTGGTTTGCTTATACAGGTCGCAGTTTGAAATGCACGCGGAGGGAGGGAACTGCGCTCGTATGCCGGCGAGGGCCGGTTTCTTAAAACGGTTTTGCCGAAAGCAAGACGTCTCGTGTGTTGGCAACCAGAGGTCGATTGGTGCAAAATAGAGAAGGTGCGAAAGTTGTGAGCGAAATTTATATTTGATCGATATTTGATTCGTCTGCTGGTTGTTTTGATGTCTGGATGCATAATTCAGATATTCTATTCTATATTAAGATGCATACATCAACTTGTAGCTGCTAATTCAAAGAAATCAGTATTTTAACACTGTCAACTTGATTCTTAAAAGATTCATTGAAGGCTGTGGCAAAAAATCAAAAAATAGTAGTGGTTTGTTTGATGGTTGATAGTTGCCCAGTTGTTTATTTTCTGTAACTGCATACTACAGCTGCTGTAGTCAGTTTTTACGAGGTTTGCCAGACTCAGCTAGACCTGGGCGTGGCTAGGACTAGGGCTGGGGTATTTATACATCCATTCATAGCACATGTCGACAAATACTTTTTTTTGTTTATCCGTATAAACACTTTTTCACAGTATTGTTAAAAACAAAAATATAGCATAAAATTTAATTAACGGTTGAGTTACGTTCATTTATATCGCGTATCCAAACGTGTGGGCGGAGTCAAAGAAGACGCGGGACACGAAAAACATTCTAACAATACCTTAAAGCGGTGTGATTATTTGGGAGATTTTGTTGTCTCTTTTTTTCTCATGGTGTACGATGTAAAAACCCAGAGAAAGTGATTTATCCCAAATTTGTATAGGTTGGGTAAAAAAATTAGCTCTCTCTCCATACATTGTTACATCAAGGGTACAAGTATGTTGCATTCACCAGTGAAGTTTACAATAATAATTTTTTTACCATGGAAAATATGAAAAATAATAATAATAACTAACTAACCATCACGCCGTTTCCCCGCAGGGGTAGGCAGAGAGGACGGACCGCCATATAACTCTGTCTTGGCACACACTCCTTGCTTCACTCACATTCATACATCGTCTCATACATACTGTTCTGTTATTCTGTCTCTTCACATAACTTGATTCAAGTATTTGATTTACTTGATCTTATCATGTCTTCCTCGGGCGTCCTCGACTTCTTCTTCTATTCACTTTCGCATCATATATTCTTTTCACACTACTTTCTTCGTTCATTCGCTCTACATGCCCAAACAATCTAAGTGTCCCTTGCTTTATCATATTCCTTACGCTCACATCACCCTTGTATTCTTTCCGGATTTCCACATTTTTATTAATAAAAACAATAATATTAATTAATCAAACAACACATTGACAGTAAACTATTTAAAATTAATACATAAAAAATAATGTAAGCAAAGTTATAAAAACAAACAAAATAAAAGAAAAAAAGACAAAACGTAATGTTTTTTTATCATTGAATACCGCACAAGAGCCCCAACTGCTCCCAACCGTCTAGAGCCAGTGAGACTATGGCATCCCCAATTGGGGAATGTTGTCAGGTTGAAGGTAGTTGGGGGCGGAGGAGATGTGTAGAGAAAGGTGGGAAGTACCTGACTATTTAGATCTGGTCACCAAACACGGCTAAAGCCATTTCAAGCAACGTTTCAATTCCGAATGATGGTCTTTCACCAGGGCGATACTTAGAGTATCTACCACTCTGGAACGTGCTGCAAATTTACCATAAATTGTTTTTCATATTAATTAAAAATCTGAAAGTATTAATACGCTAAGCCGTCTTCTGTACATGATTCGTTATATCGTCTTGTGGGGTGCTAATGTATGCAAAAACAATACTGGTAATTTTCGCTCATGCGTAAAAAAAGTGTGAAATTTTATTCCGATAACTCTACTTCACGATTAACTGACTATGTCCCTTTTGACGTGTGTATCAAGTAGTATATTATTATTTTCCCACACTGGGTTTGAACCCGCGACCTCTGGATTTGTAGTCGAGCGTCTTACCACTCGACCACGCAGGCCGTCAATAATCTAAAACACAAATATGAAACAGAAACAGAAAAAGACAATAAAAAGACAATGGTCACAACCGAGACTATTGTGACCATTGTCTTCTTAATATTATCCCTTATTTCTGTTTCATGTTTGTGGCTTAGATTATTGGTATTATTTAAATTAATAAAATAACATAATTAACGCTTTGAAGTTATTATCGATTTCTATAAAAATATCTTATTTTTTCTTTCTGTTTGGATTTAGATAAATATTTAAATTTTAGACTGTTAACACTTCCAATACGTCCCTGCCCATGCGGGGCTATGAACCAGAGTCCCATAGTGAACGATGCGAGCCTCTGCAGATAGGTATACAATTGTTTACCGTTTCGCGCAATGGTTCTCAAAGAGTTACGATTGAAGTTGTATTTTACGATTGTACGCTGAAGAATATATCAGCTATTTAAAACTACGATTTTCCGCTTAGAGTACATAGAGTGGTACCTATTCAAGGTAGTGAAGTCAGTTTTTGACTTGTTTTTGATGATTTTGACCTGACTCGGCGCACCTGGGCGTGGCTAAGACTAAGGCTACGTTATTTATACATCCATTCTTATCACATATCGGCATAATGTTTTTGTTTATTCGTATAGCCACTTTTTCAGTGTATTTTTATCAACAAAAATAAAGCCTTTAACCTAAAAAACCGTTTAGTTGTGTCAAGTTTAGTGGCATAATAAAAAATGTGGGCGGAGTCCCGCGGTGACCCAGGAGCTAAAGATCATTGCAACAGTATATAGAAGCGGTCTATGAAATTTGTTGTCTCTTTCTCTCTTATGGTGTACGAAGTAAAAACCCGAAAAAAGTGATGAAGTTTGTATAGGTTGGGTAAAAATAATTAGCTCTCTCTCCATACATTGTCACTCCAATGGTGTTCACTATAAAAAAAAAATAAAAAAGACTAAACAACAGATTAGAATATTCAGCCCCTAAGGGAAAGCCCAGAGTTCATCGACTTGTATTTTCTTCTCTGTCACTTTTGTGAGAGTACATTCTTCTGCTCTATACATCAATCCAATAAATTTAACTTCGAACAGTTCGCAATTGGAGTTTCTGATTTATGTATCTGCTAAAGCCATAGACAAAAAATACAAGACACGTCATATTCATACAAATTGAACGATAAATATGGCATGCTCTGAAAGCACGAAAAGGATAGTTATACCAAGCAGAATATGTGTGTATAAATGAGATAGCTATATGAACGTCCCGCGTTACACTCTCCGCGTTACAAGCCCTCTCTTCCCTAACGAACTTACCAGCGAAGTAGCATGCGACGTACTCGTGTACTGTCGCTAGGTTGTCTTCCACACACTTATGTATTTCTGTATTCGCTATCTCACTTATTTGAATAATTGTATTAATTGAAATAATAAGTGATTTGTGTGTACTTCGCATGAAAAGAAACTCCATGAGATTTGTTTTTTGTTCCCGAATGATTTTTACACTTGTCAAAAGCACAGGAAGGCATTTTATCTCAGAAAAGAGCTCACAGCGATGCGTTTGTGGCAGCTGGTGACAGCGTGTTTGTCAAACGAATGTTTTTGCGAGACTAAACGCAGTAAATCTCATGTATGCCACGTTGGCTTAGTTTCGTACAGTCACGCGCGGTGTCTCACTAACGTATCTACATTATTTGATCCATCTAAAGCTAAAGCGTATCTTTCGACTGTGGTATTTCGATAATGGAAATAGTCAGTATAATAGTCCGTCAGTTTTTACGAGGTTTGCTGAACTCGGCCAGACCTGGGCGTGGCTAGGACTAGCGCTTGGATATTTATACATCCATTCATAGCACATGTCGGCATAATACTTTTGTTTATTCGTATAGCCACTTTTTTACAGCATTTTTAAATATATATATTTTTTATATGAATACCGCACAAGAGTCTCATCTGCTCCCAACCGTCTAGAGCCAGTGCGACTATGGCATCCCCAAATAGGGTATATTGTGAGGTTGAAGGTAGTTGAGAGGGGGAGGAGATTAAGAAGACAGGGGTTGTGAAGTACCTGGCTATTCAGATCTGGTCACCAAAGTAAAAAAATCGAAAAACACACAAAAACGTGTCTAACCTTTCCAGTTGTCAAAAACAAACTTCTAATCTAAAATGGCTGATAATGCTAACATATGATAAACATATGTGTACCAACATAACAAAACAAAAAAATCGATAATCGAATGTACACAGCCCGCGAAAATTCAAAATTCAATTTTCTTTTGAACAGGCCTCGTGTATGTAACGTTATAGGTTCAAATATGTTTATGAAAAATGTTCGAATTCCATGTGGGCGGTAACTAATAGGTTTTTATATAATTTAATTGAATTAAATTTAATATTATTATTTTTGAGTTCTGCTATTTTCAGTTTTTTTTATTTTTAGTGACAGCTGTTTCGGCGTTTAAGGCCATTGTCAAACTGTTGTCAGATCATTGTCAGTTTGACAATGGCCTTAAACGCCGAAAACAGCTGTCACTAAAAAATAAAAATTGAAAATAGCAGAACTCAATAATAATAATATTAAATTTAATTCAATTAAATTATACAAAAATTAAAATGGAGTTCTACAAATTGAACACAAAACCTATAAATAAGTAACTAATAGGCTATCCAACATCCTTTAACACATCTTTGTCTCTTTCTATCGAGTCAGTATAAAGTCAACCGTTTGACTACACTGACTTTACTTGTTATTTTCTACATGAAGTACAGTTTAATTTGTTTGACGTGTTTGCGTGGAAGGCTGTTCGTGTTTGACACTTTGAGTGTCGCGGCTTTAACTAATCACTATGTGCATCAGGCCTACCGAGCCGAGAATCAGTACTGAAGCGCCTACAGTAGAGGAAGTGCTACGACTTTTTCATCGCTAACGACGTTCAGCTACGTCCAAGAATTCTGGTGCTAGCTTCTGGTGGATGGACATGTACAGAGTAGCCAATTACTCGATTAAGTGATTACACATTGTGTCATTTTCAATGCGTTGAATCGATTTGAATTGATTTATTTATGCGTTCAACTGATGATAATAATATTTCGATAATTTGTAAAGCGCGGTTTTTGTGAAAAATCACCTCAAAGACGCTGCACAAATCTTATTTTCTACTTAATATTAATTCTTAGTTTATACAAATACACAGCAATATACTTACCTGGCAGGTCATTTCTGGCAGGACACAATCACCATATCATAATAACTTAAAATTTAGCTGATTCTTACATATTTCTTTATTTCTTTTTTTTTCATTTTTTCGGGCATGAGAGCAAATTTAAAATATACTCGCGTATATCGGAGGTATTTTTTAATTTTTCGTAGTGAGGAACAGATAATGGTGAAAATCTTCTAGTGACTTTAAGGAATGAGAGTCTGAAAAGTTTTCTTGGTTTGAACAGAAATTCTATTGGGCTTGTTACATCTTGATTATGGATATGATTTTCTGAAAAAATGGGTTTTGAGTTTGGCTCTGAACTCTGTCGAGTCTTTTATTACTCTCAGATCATAAATGATGAAGATCTGTCGAGTCTTTTATTACTCTCAGATGGACTGGTAGTCCATTCCAGGCTTTAGGACCTGATACTCCTGCAGCGCGCTCTCCTAGCTTAGTGTCTGATCTAAGGGTTGAATGTCGCGAATTGGAATCTTCAGGAATACATAATTCCGATAAATAAGCCAGAGCCATTCTGTTAATTGATTTGAATACTATCCAGAAACTAACTAACTAACCATCACGCCGTTTCCTCCCCCGGGGGAGTAGGCAGAGAGCACGGACCACCATACAACTCTGTCTTGGCACACACGCCTTGCTTTGTTCACATTCAAGAGGCTAAAGGTAGTGGGGAGGGGAAGAAGATTCGGAAGAGGAAGCTTGGGAAGTACCTGGCTATTCAGATCTGGCCACCAAATGCGGCTAAAGCTATTTCAAGCAACGTTTTGATTATGAATGGTGGTTTTCCACCAGGGCGATACTTAGAGTATCTACCACTCTGAAACGTGCCGCAAATATACTTTTTATTGTTTTGTTATATGAATTAACCACTCTACCATGGAAGCAGTCAAATATTAAATTACGAGTGCATACTAAAAAGTGTTGCGATAGTATGTGATAAATTGTCTTGTCTCTTTCACTCTCACGGTTTACGACGTAAAAACCCGGAGAAAGTGATCTATCGCAAATTCGTATGGGTTAGAAAAAAAAATGTAGCACTCTCCCCATGTATATTCTTTCTACGAGAAGTTTCATATCACCTTAGTCACGTGAATATTTACATATATTAATGCCACTGCTAGCTATCGTGCATTCTGCAGAGTTTGATGACATTTGCTCCTCACTTCCTGTACGTTCAAACGTGTGACACAATCGTTTAAAGGTTAATCCGTTATCGCATTGTCTCAAACCGACGATTTAAGGCTGATTCACACCAACGTCCGGTTCCGCTCAGTGACGATATTGTTCCGCAAGAGAGCTTATTGATATGGTTTGAATATCAATCAAGGAGTATGTGCCAAGACAAAGTTGTATGGCATTATATCCTTCTGCCCACCCTTGTGATATTTAACTACTTAGTCAGTTAAATAATTATTTTGAATTGTAAAAATACTAACATCGCAGATTTTTTTATGTTAAAAACCATTTCTTTATCACTAAATAATATTTTTATTAATTATTAATTATTTAAAATATTATTTAGTGATAAAAAAATGGTTTAAAAAAAAATAATGTATATAGACACGTTGTAGCGCTCTCAAAGTGGCAAGCAATAATCACGCTAGTTGGTGTGATCGGTGTTCAAGTCGATTTAGTACTAAACGGTCACGCGTCGCTTGAGGTCGTTTCAAGCAAGTATGGAACGCGGTCCGAACTTCGGATCTGTTTCGTTCATACACATATATTCTATGAATGTCTATCTTTGTCATGATGAATTTACTGGTAACGTGTGTGTTTTGCTTGCCACATTTTGTGTTGATATTCTAAGGTTATAACGTGTCTATATATACTCGTATAACGTCATTGGAATTAGGTACATTTATCTCAAGGCATACTGTAGTATCGAGATGACCGTGAATTATTTTATGCAAACATTTTCAATCCGTGATTTGTCATATCAAATGAAAAGACACTATAAGTGTCGATTCACACCAACGTCCGGATCCGCTCAGTGACGATATTGTTCCGCAAAGAGAGATGAATATATCAATCAAGGAGTATGTACCAAGACAAATTTGTGTGGCAGTATATTTTCTGCTTCACCTTGTGATATTTAACTACGTAATTAGTTAAATAATTATTTTGAAGTGTAAACATACTTACATCGCAGATTTTTTTTATTAAAAATCGTTTTTTTACCACTAAATAATATTTTTATTCATTATTAATTATTAAAAATATTATTTAGTGATAAAAAATGGTTTAAAAAAAATAAAATCTGCGATGTAAGTATTTTTACACTTCAAAATAATTATTTAACTAACTAAGTAGTTAAATATCACAAAGGTGGGCAAAAGAATATACTGCCACACAACTTTGTCTTGGCACATACTCCTTGATCGATATTCATACCATATCAATAAGCTCTCTTGCGGAACAATATCGTCACTGACCGGATCCGGACGTTGGTGTGAATCGACACTAAAACGTTTTATCTTTTGCAATTAAAATGCGAGAATGCGAAATAATCTTTGCATTAAATCTGTTTTTATTCTCGTAATAAAAGTTAGGCACGTTCTTACACACACCTTAATAAAAACGATGGTTTAATTTCATTCAGAGAATCAAATTTTCAAGTGTTATTAATAATGATTAGAGGCGTGTCAGGTCTGAATCGTTCCCACAATATCCAAACAAAAGGTTACCGAAACCTCTGTTGAAACCTCTTACCTTGAATGTGTTACACTACGCAGAACAATAATAGTTATTTCAATAGTCGGTCATTAAAGTATTTCGCCTTAATATAACGAACTGCCTACGCAGCTAGTAACTTAATCTAAAACAGCGAATAAAAATTGGTTATAAAACTGTGGGTGTACTCCTTAGAGGACATGAAGAGGTACCTTTGCGAAACAGTGTAGTCAGTATTGTCAGTATTGTAAGTTCTAACTCAATTTACCACATAATGAAAGTCTTTGACGTTCGACAAATATATGTAAAATCAATTCTCACCCATCTTTTTACAAACAAACATAAATATTATGAAAAAAGACCACACACTCGATTTACTCGTAACACTAACAAAGATTTACTCCAATATCCTGTTATCTCTACCACATTTGGTCAACGGAGTTTTAGGTACATTGCGACAAGAATCTTCAATATTCTTCCAGAAAATTTAAAACAAAGTCTAACATTAAATAATTTCAAACATAACATAAAAATTTGGATTAATAGCACAGACAGAGCATTTACCGGTGCACTCACCCTAATTCGAAATCGTTGAATAAACCAATCACAGAACAAATAATTACTTATTCATATATGTACAATTTTATGTTACTATTTCTATATTAATATTAAATTCACACTTTTAAATAACATTAACCGTGGATTAATTTAATTTGAAGTAACCAAAACAATCGGCAAAAATTACTGCCTCAACACAGGCTTGCCTAGTGAGGCAGATTACGAGAAAACAAAAGTAATAACTGTATACAAATATACGAAAACTAAGTTTAAATGTATTTAATCAAATACGAATAATAATCTATATTTCTATTTAATTAATGTATGTATTTACTGTTTACAATGTATAGATCTCTTGTTAAAATATATAAATGTACCTACACCTTTATGCACCTTATGTATTTTATATGATTATTCTGCTTTTATTTTTATTATTTTGCTGTTATTACTGTAAACCGTATTTAAATAAATATATATTATTATTATTATTGTTGACTTTATACTGACTCCATAGAAAGAGACGAAGATATTTTAAAGGATGTTGGAAAGCCTATTACCCACATGGAATTCGGACATTTTTAATAAACATATTTGAACACTATCAATAAAAAAAAAAAACAATATCAACACACCATTAAAATGATTTATAAAGTAAAAATATTACACAAGCACTAATAACAGAAGGTTTGTCTAATTAATGATGGAAGCTTTTTGTTGATTTTATGTATTCATATCATTAAAAATGTGAAAATTTTCAAGTTTGTTAGAAAAATATTTTAAACTGTTGAAAAATACCTCTGAAAAGTGATATTTTATAATCTTTGTTTGGTCTTATTTAAACATTCACGCATAGCACATATCACCATCATGTTTGATTCATTTGTATAGCCACTGCAAGTTTTTTAATTGACACAAATATAGGAAATAACCTCAAAATTCGTTGACGTAAGTTATGCGACTGCGACTCGACGATGAGAAGTTAGCGCGGACGGAGAATATTCTCACATACTTAGAAGTGCTGCAATATAATGTGAAGAAGTTTATTTTCTCTTTCTCTCTCATGGTATACGACGTAAATAGCCGGAGAAAGTGATTTATCGCAAATTTACTCCAAGCCTCTACCACATGCAACGCTTCCCTCGTCCAAAGACGCAATTGCTTGTATCAGATTTGATATTAGGAGTCGAGGACGCCCGAGAAAGACATGGCACGATCAAGTAAATCAACTACTTGAATCGGTTTATGTGAAGAGTCAGAATAACAGAACAGTATGTATGAGACGATGTATGAATTTGAATGAAGCAAGGAGTGTGTGCCAAGACAGAGTTGTATGGCGGTTCGTCCTCTCTGCCTATCCCTGCGGCGAAACGGCGTGATGGTTAGTTAGTTAGATTTAATATTATTAGTCATATTAAGTTCTGCTAGTTTTAGTTTTTTTTTTACTTATTTTTGGTGATAGCTGTTTCGGTGTTTCTGGCCATTATCAAACAGTGGTTAGGCCACACGGCCTCCATGGTCGAGTGGTAAGACGCTAGACTACGCATCCGAAGGTCACGGGCTCAAACCCGGCGTGCGCCAATAACTTTTATTCAATTAATATGTATATATGTGATGGAAATTATTTCCCACAGGGCCTTCTGTGTGGAGTTACAGTAAAAAAGGAACGTGATCCTAATTAGTCCGTATATTTGAAATTCCACTATAATGCCCCTTAAATGTTGATATAACAGCAAGATCTTCCAATATAAAGAAGCTTTACTCATAATAAGAGAACCATTCATAATAAGGGCCTGCATGGTCGAGTGGTAAGACGCTCGACTACGAATCCAGAGGTCGCGGGTTCGAACTCGGCGTGCGCAATTAAATTTTATTTAATTAATATGTGTCACAACACATTTAATTGATATAAAATAAAATAAAGTATATTTGCGGCAAGTTGCTGGTGAAAGACCACCATTCAGAATTGAAACGTTGCTTGAAATGGCTTTAGCCGTGTTTGCTGACCAGATCTGAATAGCCAGAAACTTACCAACCTTCCCTTCCCCTTCCCCTTCCCCTTCCCCTTCCCCTTCCCCTTCCCCTTCCCCTTCCCTTCCCCTTCCCCTTCCCCTTCCCCTTCCCCTTCCCTCTCCCCTTCCCCTTCCCCTTCCCCTTCCCCTTCCCCTTCCCCTTCCCCTTCCCCTTCCCCTTCCCCTTCCCTCCCTTCCCCTTCCCCTTCCCCTTCCCTTCCCTTCCCTTCCTTCCCCTTCCCCTTCCTTCCCTTCCCTTCCCCTTCCCCTTCCCCTTCCCTTCCCTTCCCCTTCCCTTCCCCTTCCCCCCTCCCCTTCCCTTTCCCCTTCTCCATCTCCTTCCAGCCTCACAACATACCCCCATATATACGAGACTCTTGTGCGGTATTCATGTAAAAAAAAAAAAGAACTTCAATTTGACCTGTTTTACAACCCTGGCGGAAGCGGGTCCCAGAATTTTGAGAGGTCCTACTCTTTTGGGGTGGAGCTCCTTGAAAGCCTCCGTAAAATAATAATAAGACCTAATTTCATATTCTCAGAGTGCTGCGGGCTATAATTAGTATGGCAACTCAATTTTCCGGTAGACATGTAATGAAAACTCTGATCAAAACCTAATAGAACTTACCAAAGCGAATATTAATCATGGTAATCAAGTAAGGTCTAATTACAATTTTAAAATATTTGGTATTCTTAGGTACGATTGTTCTAGTTATTAACATTACCATTAATAGACCAGTGGAAACCTCAAATTTACAGTGCCTTAGATAGTGGAAACCATAAATTTACAATATATTATTATCACGTTGTCATATTAGGATAGGTAGTTTAGTGTGAAGCGAACTTGGGGTGAACTATCACAAAACTGCGGTACATAAATTCACTATTATTATTATTACAGTGCTTTAGCCAGTGGAAACTTTAATTTTACAGTGCATCAGCCAGTATGAACCTCAAATTTACAGTGCTTAAGTTAGTGGAAACTTCAAATTTACAGTGATTCAGCCAGAATAAATTTCAAATTTACAGTGCTTCAGTCAGTGGATACCTCAAACTTACAGTGATCCAGCCAGTATAAACCTCAAATTTACAGTGCTTTAGCCAGTGGAAACCTCAAACTTACAGTGATTCATCCAGTATAAATCTTTTATCTACAGTGCTTCAGCCAGTGGAAACATCAAGCTTACAGTGATTCAGCCAATATAAATCTTTTGTTTACAGTGCTTCAGTCAGTAGAAACCTCAAACTTACAGTGATTCAGCCAGTATAAATCTCTTATTTACAGTACTTCAGCCAGTGGAAACCTTAAACTTTCAGTGCCAGTATAAATCTCAAATTTACAGTGCTTTAGCCAGTGGAATTCTCAACCTGACAGTGATTTAGCCAGTAAAAAAATCTTATTTACAGTGCTTCAACCAGTGGAAACCTCAAATGTATAGTACTTCAGCCAGTGGAAACCTCAAAAATATTATTCACTCGGTAGTGGAAACCGCTAAATTAACGTTCAACGAGAAACGAAAATTTCAAATATATATTTTCGTGAATACTATATAATAATTGGGTAAGAGAAAGGTTGGGAAGCAGTAAGAAGTACCTGACTATTCATATCCGGTCACTAGGAACGTCTAAAGCCATTTTAAACAACAACCCGTATACTATATATTATTTTATATTAATTGGTCGTGAAATAACACCTTTTAATTAAATAATATTTCTTATTTAACTGCGACCTCCGGATTCGAAGTAGGGCGTCTTAACCTCTCGACCACAGCCTCCGATGACCTGTGACGGATTGTGTGTATTGGTTTCCACGTACACTCTTCCGACAGCGGTGTTTTTATGAAACGTCACTGAGAAACAGCCTTATGTCTTGCTTACGCCTACTTATTGATATTAGCGAAAAATACATGAGTTCTAAAAAAAATTGAAAACGTAATTTTTTTTTAATATAATAAATCGTAAAACAAGTTCAAAACATACTGTATGCAAGCAATGCATTTGCGTGTGTACTATATTTGACTCAACATTAAGAAAGTGGGTATTATTCAAAATGCCATTTATTTCGCTCCTTGCCAATGTTACAGCGCCATTCGTCATAGCCTTAATGTGAAGGTCAAAGGCGTGAATCTTGCCATCGCGAAAATTGACGATAATGTATTTTTAAATTTTATTTTCAAAGCCGTGAGAACTTTTCGATGGTCGTTTCGTGTTTGCTCTGGCATTTCAAATACGATGGCTTCAATAATATACCTTCCTAGATAAATTCAATCTGATTAAAATATCTTAGATAATAAAGTAGTGCAGAATAAACAAAAACTGCATTCTCTAGATGTAAAACTGGCGAATAGCCATTTTACGTGGGTGTTTCAGAATCGAAATGCAATTCTTGATTTACAAACTAAAGAAAATGATTTTAATATGTCTGCTAGATATCAGAATAACATTAAGATCCCAAAATTTAACACTAAGCATTCCCAAAATACCTACCTCTATCTAGGAATAACTTACTTTAACAATCTTCCTGTAAAAATAAAGACTATGGATAATATTCATGAATTTCAGCTTAAATTGAAAAATTACATCAAACAACTTTAACAGTCTTTAATAATTGTTATTGTTATCATATTTCAATATCCTTATCATTGGGCTGATAAGGATATTGAAAGAAGGGTGAATGCAGGAAACTCCATTAATGGAGGACTGAATGCTGTTGGGGCAAATAAGAAATTGTCCAAAGAAGCGAAGCTAGCAGTCCACAATGGAGTGCTTATACCAACCCTGATGTATGGAAGTGAGGCATGGAACTGGCAGAGGAAGGATGAAAGTAGACTGAATGCTGTGGAAATGAGATCTTTGAGACGGATGTGCGGTAAAACCATGTATGACCGTATTACAAATGTGGATATCCGGAAAGAATGCAAGGCTGATATGAGCGTAATGGATAGGATCAAGAAAGGGACGCTTAGATGGTTTGGGCATGTAGAGCTAATGAACGAGGAAAGGAGTGTGAAAAGAATATATGATGCGAGAGTGAATGGAAGAAGAAGTCGAGGACGTCCAAAAAAGATATGGCACGATCAAGTAAATCAAATACTTGAATCGGGTCATGTGAAGAGTCAGAATAACACAAGAGTATGTATGAGACGATGTATGAATGTGAACGAAGCAAGGAGTGAGTGTCAAGACAGAGTTGTATGGTGGTCTGTCTTCTCTTCCTATCCCTGCAGAGAAACGACGTGATGGTTAGTTTTGTTGTTATTTTTTATACAATGCTAGATGATGCAACAGATACTGACCGTAAAACTCTCTTGATACCATATAAGATACATTGACAGTAGGTAAAGTTGCAAGGCACTAAATCCTATAATTAAAGGCAGTGGATACGATACAAATATACATACATTTTACATCGTAACAATCCTACAATTATTGATAGTGAATAAATTACCTAAAGAAAAAACAAACAAAAAATGCTTATTTTAAAGTAGTATTCTAAACTGTAAGTTATTGGTTATAAGTTTAAAAATTCATTTGTAAAGCGCCCTTGGGTTGATTTTCCCACGAAAATGGGGCCATAAAAGTAATCCATTTATTATTATTATTATCATTAAGTAAATTAAGAATGACCGTAGCATTAATGTTTCGAGGACGAAATAAACAAATTTAATCTAAACCACCTGCGCCATCGAAAGAATTGCATTTTTTATTCAGTTTTTTTAATGCATAATATTATGAACTAAGTGTTATTTAAATTAAACGCTAATATTAAGTAGACATTTAAATTTATGGGCGAAGTATGTTTTGTCCTTGAACTAGCCGGCCATATTGAATAACTCAAAAGAATATTACCGTGTCAGAGTTGTTGTGGTTAGTTTTAAATTTATTTAAAAACAACAGCAAAAAACGTTTTAGTCTTAAAAAGTTCTTAAAAATGTCGCAGATGAGAATTCCATAAGAAAAACGTCCTTTTTTTATAGTTCTCAAACTCTCAACCGTCCAAAGCCAGTGCGACTTTGGCATCCCGAAATTGGAGTTCGTTGTGGGGCTGTATGTAGTGAGGAAACGAAGGAGATGCGGTAGAAGAAGGTCGAGAAATACCTGGCTATTAAAATCTGGTCACCAAACACGGCTAAAGTGAGGATATGACAAATAACGTGAAGGAGATGGGGAAGAGAAAGGTCAGGAAGTAGTGAGAAATGCCTGTCTATTCAGATTTGGTCACCAAACACGGAAAAAGCCATTTTAAGCAACATTTCGATTCTGAATGGTGGTCTTTCACCAGGGTGATACTTAGAGTATCAACCACTCTGGAACGTGCCGCAAATATATCCGTCTAGAGCCAGTGAGGATATGACATCCCGAATAACGTGAAGGAGATGGGAAAGAGAAAGGTTGGGAAGTGGTGGAAAGTACCTGGCTATTCAGATCTGGTCACCAAACACGGCTAAAGCCATTTCAAGCAACGTTTCGATTCTGAATGGTGGTCTTTCATCGGGTCGATACTTAGAGTATCTACCACTCTGAAACGTGCCGCAAATGTACTATATGCATTGAGGTTTGTATATCTTAATGACTATATGATATTTTGTATAAATGAAAGGTGTAATGATACATATTAATCAAAAAAAAATAATAGCGCACGCCGGGTTTGAACCCGCGACTTCTGGATTCGTGGTCGAGCGACGTACCACTCGACCGCGGAGCCCGTCATGTTAGCCGTGCCAGAAAAATCTGAGAAAAAAGTACGGAGGCTGTGAGAAAAGAGATTAAGCGTTCAGTGGTCGGTAGTTGAGTGGACAAACGCGTCGGATTCCCGTCCGGGCGTCGTGAGTTCAGTTTCTCCGCTCATCATTGCACAAACAACATTTTCCGCTTATTCCTTCACTCCTTACTCTGTCCATTTCCATAATTAGGCACTTGCGTCAAGTAGTATAATTTTATCGTTTTACAGTCCACTATTTTCCAAATTCATCTGAAACTGAAAACATATTCAATGTTTTATCGCAGCTTCAGATCCAACAACTATTGTAACCGAAATTACAATTGTGATACAATTTTTTTTTCGCTTGTCTGATAACCTTATTCGCTAGTCTTTGAAAACTATTTCCATTGTCTTCGAGAACGGTGCGGTATCTTCTGGAACTAACTCAATAATTTATACAATAAACCAACTCGTGGGAAAACCGCACCAGTCTGCTACCTACAGCTATCATAAGAATCAACTTTACCCTGATCATATCAGATTGTAAAAACGACAAATAAAAATACACGGACAAACGGAATGAATTTAATTCTCACGGCTACGGCTATGTAGGAATACGTTTATAGCCTAATTTTTTTGCAAAGCAAACATTTGATAGACATACTAACTGGTAAGCATTAGATGCATTTATGTTTATGGAAGCTGATGTGACTAGCACCTGACTTTTTACAAACAGAGAAAAGATAATATAATAAATATTTAAATAATATCAATAATCAACAACAAGGATATGAAACAGAAAAATTCAATAAACCAAAAAGACAATGGTCACAACCTTAGAGTACATAGTAGTATCTATCCAAGGCAGTGAAGTCAGTTTTTGACTTGTTTTTGATGATTTTAACCTGACTCGGCGCACCTGGGCGTGGCTAAGACTACGGCTACGGTATTTATACATCCATTCATATCACATATCGACATTATGTTTTTGTTTATTCGTATAGCCACTTTTTCACAGTATTTTTATCAACAAAAATATAGCATAAAACCTAAAAAAACCGTTTAGTTGTGTCAAGTTTAGTGGCATAATAAAAAATGTGGGCGGAGTCCCGCGGTGAACCAGGAGCTTAAGATCATTGCGACAGTATATAGAAGCGGTCTATGAAATTTGTTGTCTCTTTCTCTCTCATGGTGGACGACGTAAAAACCCGGAGAATGTGATTGTGTAGGTTGGGTAAAAATAATTAGCTCTCCCTCCATATTTTGTTACTTTGAGGTCACAACCGTGGCTCGAACTCGGATCCTCTACTCTATCTACATTTTTAGTAAACATATTTAAACACATTACACAAAACAATATCAATACACCATTAAAATGATTTATAAAGTCAAAATATCACACAAACACTAATAACAGAAGGTTTGCCTAAATAATGATGGAAGCTTTTTGTTAATTTTATGTCTTTATATCATTAAAAATGTGATAATTCTAAAGTTCGGTCAAATATATTTAAAGCTGTTGAAATACCTCTGAAAAGTGATGTTTTATAATCTTTGTTTGGTATTATTTGAATATTAACGCATAGAACATATCACCATCATGTTTGATTTACTTGTATAATCACTGCAAGTTTTTTAATCACCACAAATATAGGAAATAACCTCAAAATCCGTTGACGTAAGTTGTACGACTCGATGACGTGAAGTTAGCGCGGACGGAGATGTACAGGCCCATCCATTCGCGCCACTTATGCAGTTTAACCCATGTCAAGAACCATTCATACAAATGTCCTTTTGTATTTCTTAATTGCTTCTTTTAATGTCTTTCTGTCTTTTAAATTGTATTGTAAGGGCCGATTTCTAAATTCCTTTGAACATGCATTATCCCTTATACCACATGTTGGACTATGACCTTTAAGTTGACCATTTGCTATGACTCTGTTCTACCCTCAACCCATTTCATCTCAGCATTCCTATTCAGATCGCACTGCCGTGCGGCACTTAAATATATTCAGTTAAAGGTTTAATTATCATACTTTATAAATTCTTCAAATAAAAACTATGCAAGTAAAGTGATTGTATTTAATTCTACATCCCCGAACAAAAGCGCGCCTTACCCAAGGAGCATCTGTCGAGTTCATCAGCGAACGTTACAGAGAACATGATTACATACTTAGAAGTGCTGCGATATTATGTGAAAACTTTTCTTGTCTCTTTCTCTTTCGTGGTATACGACGTAAAAACCCGTAGAAAGGGATCAATCACAAATTTGTTCAGGTTTATATATGCTTACTTCAAGGGTAGTACAGAACGCAAGGAAGAGTGTCCTTTTCACTGGTGGATACAAAGCCGAAATCCTTTTCAAATATGCAAATAGGAATATAAAAAAATATAGTTATTGTTTTTCTTCTTTTACAACAAGATTATCACTATTTTCAAAATGAATAGAAAAATTAAAAATATATTTATATTCAACACTTACACAAATAAATTAAAACTCACGCTTATGTCTTCAGACAAGGTCTTCGTCAATGTAACAATTTTTTTTTTAAATAATAATTCTAGAAAGTACAAATACGGTGCCTGTTCTTACTCTACAGAAACTCATGATGGAAATAGTAAGTAAATTAAAACAACAACGCACGGTTGTACTACTAACGGAATGGCGAAAAAATGGTGGCCTTTGTTGGCGGGAAAAGGCCTGCATTGTCTATGAATGGCTCCATTGTCCATGGCTTTCGGCATTGTGTATTCTTTTAGTGCATTTGGTCATTCGTTGTACCTGATTGCCACTCCGAGTTAAGGCGGCGCAGAACAAAGAACGAAGCTGGAAATCGGAAAAGTAAGTCACTCTTTTATTTTTCTCTTTTAGGGTAAAATTCGCACAGACTTGAAATCGTGTTCCATTTAGCTCGGGGAGGTAAGCATTTTGGTGCGGGGAGGGGGCTCTCGCGTTTGTTACCTGCCACAAACCTCGGTCTGGCATATTGCAGATCGACGCGTCACCCACTGGTAACCGTCCCCGTAATGACTACCCCTTAGAGAAACAATATAGAGAGACCCTCCTAATATGAGTCAAATCGTTGACATACTCGCAAAATACAGCTCTCTCTTTATGCTCGATTCTATAAACGTTTGAGAAAAAGAGACAAACAATTACTGTAAAATGTGCGTAAAAATATTATAACTTAATTAAATTTAGTGCAATCTTTTAAAAAAACGATATGGCTATATGTGCAGTTGATGAATGCTTCAACCGAAGTACAAAAGGACCAAAAAGAATCAGTTTTAATAGGTATGTATCAAAGAATTCGTCTTTTTTTAGTTTGATCTCAAATATTTAACATCCTAACGTACAAAACAACTAGTAACTTACACCAATATTTGAATTATCTTTGCATTATTCGTTTTAATATGATAAACTTCCGTTTGAAATGAGTTTTAATGCATTTTTAATATGTTTTACTTAGAGAGAGATATAAGGGATTCTCACGTAAATTTGTAAGAATGGGGATTCCCTGATTAGTCCAACATCTGAACGTATCCATGTCTCTTTCTTTCTCATGGTAGCAACGCAAAATTGTTCGCGAACAGATAAAGACGGAATAATGTTTATGTAGCTTATACGCCATACTTCCTGTGATCAAGCTTGGTCATAAACTTTCTACAATATTTCGCAAAGTTAGGTCTCTAGGTTACTCTAAGGACTACCCTTAACGACTGCACCTAGACCCTTGACTACCCGGGATGCCTTTTAATGCCTAAGCTGAAATACATCCACCCCTTTGTACACATGTGGATGGTATAAAAGACCAGCATTGGAGCTTCTAGGGATCCATCTTGCTTTGTGTTTCATACTGAACACACATTGATATTTCATTTTAAAATACTCTATTTATAATTCTAGTTTGTTATTGTTTTTTTTATTTGTTGTTTAAATAAACATTGAGCTAATTAATTGTTCTAATCAAGTGTTATTATTTTGTTAAATAAAAACCTACATTAGTTAACTCGTTCGATAGCCGAACGTCCTCACAAACCTTGCCGAACCTTGCCAATATTAGCCAAGCCTCAGAGCAACAATATACAAGAGAGAGCGCTGCTGTAGTCAGTTTTAATGAGCTTTACCGAACTCGGCTAGACCTGGGCGTGGCTAGGACTAGAGCAAGGGTATTTATACATCCATTCATAGCACACGTCGACATACTGTTTTTGTTTATTCGTAAAAACACTTTTTTACAGTATTGTTACAAACAAAAATATAGCATATAACCTAAAAAACCGTTGAGTTATGTCAATTTATAATTAAAACGCGTTGTCTAAAATCAACACAAGAGCTAATTCTTTTTACCCAACCTATACAAAATTGGAATTAATCACTTTCTCCGTGTTTTTACGTCGTTCACCATGAGAAAGAAAGAGACAACAAAATTTCCCAAATTATCACACCGCTTTAAAGTATTTTATAAATTTTATTCGTGTCCTGCGTCTCCGTTGACTCCGCCCACACATTTTGATACGCGAAATAACTCAACGTTTTATTAGGTTACATGTAAAAAAAAATTAAGTAATACTGTGAAAAAATGATTTTACGAATAAATAAAAAACATTGTGTCGACATGTGCTATGAATGGATGTATAAATACCCTGTCCTAGCCACGCCCAGGTCTAACCGAGTCCGGCAAACCTCATAAAAACTGACTACAGCAACGTTCTCTCTTGTATATTATTGCTCTGAGGATATAACAGAGGTCCACTCTTGTACACATGGTATGAGATAATCGTTGAATTGGCGTGTGTAAAAATGTGTACAAAAAAATATTTTATTTAAAAGTATGTAGATCGTTATGTACTTAAAAGTCACTCTTGTAGGTACATCAAGAGGTAGTGACAGAACTCTGTATATATGTGCATCTAGGTATATCTAAGATAGATGCAGCTTCATTGAATAGTTCCATCCCTTTATATATTGGCGTGTTTTTGTATGAGGAAGTTCTGACTTTAGGTGTGTAAAACGTCACATGGTGCCTCACACGAATGTACTTACTTGGGGCAAACAAGTTAATAATAATAATAATAATATTTGGATGATTTATATAGCGCCGTTTTTGTGAAAAATCACCTCAAGGGCGCTGTACAGATCTTATTTTCTATTATTACGTTTTAATTCCTAGTTTAAATAAGAAAATATACAGGAACATACTTACCTGGCAGGTCCCATCAGATAGACACACTTATTAACTTAAAATTATAGTTATGACTTATTTATTTTCCTATTTAGGGCATGGGAGCGAATTAAAATACGGACTTTCTGAATTTGTCGTACAGTACAGGATTTGGTTAAAATTTGTATATCTAAAGGTGATTCGTCGAGAGACAGATTATGTTGAGATTCTTTTAATGAATTTAAGGATATGAGAGTCTGACAAGGTAAGTAAAAGTTGATCTCTTTTAGTATATATGGGTTACAAATACCTCCAGAATCAACTTATCATAGTAACTTTAATCATGATATACCATGGGTTAAATTTGACACATGTCCCTTTTACGTGACTAAAAATATGTATTCCAGTTATATATAAGTACGGTCTGCATGGTCGAGTGGTAGGACGCTCGACTACGAATCCAGAGGTCGCGGGTTCGAACCCGGCGTGCGCAAATAAATTTTATTAATTTAATATGTGTCAAAACACATTTAATTGATATAAAATAAAATATAATATATTTGCGGCACGCTCTAGAGTGGTAGACACTCCAAGCATCGCCCTGGTGAAAGACCACCATTCAGAATTGAAATGTTGCTTGAAATGGCTTTAGCCGTGTTTGGTGACCAGATGTGAATAGCCAGGTTCTTCTAAACCTTCCTCTTTCTCGTCTCCTTCCTTTCCCCACTACATTCAGCCTCACAGCATACCTATATTGGGGATGCCATAGTCTCACTGGCTCTAGACGGCTGGGAGCAGTTGAGACTCTTTTGCGGTATTCATGTAAAAAATAAATAATAATGTGTTAAGACCAAAAAAATGACACAAAAAAATATTACAATAAAAATGCGAATTGGCGAATGTGACGCATTGCTTGAAAATCTTCCAAGCTTTATTTTTTGAATGACTGTTCCTGTGAACAGATTTATATGAACGTGTCTATCTAAAGGTGTCTGAAATAAGCGCAGGTGATTGAAATTCAGTCACTCACGCCTCTCGACAGGTGATTTGTATGCTGGTGGACGCCCAGCTGCAACGGTAGTCCAAAGTAGGTGTTATTGGAGAATCGTGATGCAAATTAATGTCATCGCTGACACATGATAACCTGGTATTAGTTTTGGGAATGTACTCATATTATTAGAAATTACATCGTCGCCGGAAAGACAAAGAGCAGAAGCGGCACTTTAAAGTGTTTTGTGTTTTACAATAAAATTAGAATTAGAATTGCCTGTGACTTTAAGAATAAGAATACCCTAAAAACCTTTTACTGGTCATTAGTTTGCCCTCATCTAGAATATGCTAGTGTAATTTGGTCCCCTTTCTATACCGTTCATATTCATCATATTGAATCCGTACAATATCGCTTCTTGCGCGAAATTGCATGGAGATTAGGGCGAGAAAGAGGCGATTATTCATATGATGAAATTGAACAAACGTTGAAAAAATCTTCACTAGAAAAGCGTAGAAAAGATTTAATTAGCATTTTTTAAATTATTAATAATTGTAATAATAATAATAATAATAATATTTGGATAATTTGTATAGCGCCGTTTTTGTGAAAAATCACCTCAAGGGCGCTGTACAAATCTTAATTTCTACTTAATGTTAATTCTTAGTTAATATAAATATACAGCAACATACTTACCTGGCAGGTCACTTATGTAATATTGACTCGCCCTTTTTGTTGCAAATCATCCAGTTCAACATTCCTTTCCGTAGACTCGGAAACAATGAATTACTGTTTCTCAATCATCACTCTACTAATTATTGGTATCATTCTCCACTGTCCAGAATGTCGAGACTTGTTGACTCAAGCCAATATCTTGTAATTTTTGGTACCAGTCTAAATGATATTTGTCATTCTTTACGACTCTACCAAAACTTTGACTTTTTTATATCTATAGTGATTACCGCACAAGAGTCCCAACTGCTCCCAACCGTCTAGAGACAGTGAGACTATGGCATTCTCAATCTGGGAATGTTGTGAGGCTGAAGGTAGTGGGGAAAGAGAAGGAGATGGGAAATAGGACGGTTGGGAAGTACCTGGCTATTCAGATCTGGTCACCAAACACGGCTAAAGCCAAGCAACAAAACAAGCAACGTTTCAATTCTGCCGCAAATATGCTTTTTACTTTTCTAATATTAATTATGTAAAATGGGTTAATACACATATTATTTGAATAAAAGTTATTTGCGCACGCCGGGTCAAACCCGCGACTTTTGGATTCGTAGTCGAGCGTCTTACCACTCGACCACGGAGGCCGTAGATGGACGGCTACACACTTTACTGTCTTGGCACACCCTCACTGCTTTATTCACAATCAAACATCGTCTCGCCCGTAATCTCCTGTTTTTTCCAATTCTTGGCAAGCCCCGACTAAAGTATTTAATTCTTTGAACGTGCCAAGTCTTCCAGAAGCATCTAGAACTTCTTTATCCATCCACTTTCACGTCATATATAATATATTCTTCGATTACTTTGTTTTCATCTTCAATCTAGGCAACGAATCAAAACCATCGAAGCTCCTCTTTCTTTAAAATGTCCCTTACGCTTACATCGTTATATTTTCAGATCTACTTCGTAATACAAGTGTTGGATTTCAAAGAGACAATTTGTTGGGCTCTTACCTTCTTGTTTTTCATCCAGTTCCTACTTTATCCAACCATTTCACTATTTTCGATTTCCGTATTCAACAACACCGATTTTGAAAACAAGTGACAATCAAGAAACAGAAGGGAGTTATGTGAAAAAACGTGTTCGTTCGTTGGTGTCTCGCTTGGTCGTTCGGTTAGCTGTTGTTCTTCAAATCATATTGAATTATTGTTTCTAATTTTAAAACTATTTTAAGTTCGCGGCTGGCGCAAATAAGAAAATGTCCAAATAAGCGAAGCTAGCAGTCCACAATGGAGTGCTTATACTAACCCTGATGTCAGTGAGGCATGGAACTGGCAGAGGAAGGATGAAAGTAGACTGAATGCTGTGAAAATGAGATCCCTGAGGCGTATGTGCGTAAAACTATGTATGACCGTGTCAAAATGTGGATATCAGGAATAAATGCAAGGCTGATGTAAGCGTAATGAATAGGATCAAGAAAGGGACGCTTAGATGGTTTGGGCATGTAGAGCGAATGAACGAAGAAAGTGGTGTGAAAAGAATATATGATGCGAAAGTGAATGGAAGAAGAAGGCGAGGACGCCCGAGAAAGACATGGCACGATCAAGTAAATCAAATACTTGAATCGGGTCATGTGAAGAGTCAGAATAACAGAAGAGTATGTATGAGACGATGTATGAATGTAAATGAAGCAAGGAGTGTGTGCCAAGACAAAGTTATATGGTAGATATTATATCCGTCCTCTCTGCCTCCTCTAAGGGAAAACGGCGTGATGGTTAGTTAGTTAATTCGTGGTGGAACTCCATTTTAATAATATCAATTATTTACTTTAAAAAAAACCACAAACGCATCTAACGCATCCCATGTAACCCGTCTCTCAGAAGGTAATAAAACTACCCGAATGTGTTTTTTAATGTTATTGTAAAGCCGCCTCTGTCAGCCATAAAACCAAACCTAAAGTCACAGATGTTTGGTTTGAGACTCAATAAGCGTCCATTCCGGACACTAATAGTATATGCCATTGATTTCCTTAAAATTGTAACAGTCTGAAGATGTCCGTCGTAATGTAAAACTGCTTAGGTTATGAATAAAAAAATGAGAAAAAATGTTAAGAAAAATGGTATTAAAATAATAAATATTTAATTAATTGTATTTTTCGTAGTGGAATTTGTTAATAATACAATGTGTAACAATAATCAACATCTTCAACTTCATCGGTGAGTGAATTGGTTTCCTTATTTCCTTCATTCCATAATCTCTCCACATCCATAATTAGACACTTCCATCGAGTAGTATAGTTTATCGTTTTTCAGTCCATTTTTTTCCAAATTCATCTGAAGCTGAAAACAAATTCGATATTTTATCGCAGCTTCGAATCTAACAACAGATGTACATGGATTACCACACACACGCCTCGTGGATCTCTCTTCTACTGCATTCAGTCTAGTGTTGTCCTTTCTCCAGCAGTTCCATACCACCGCAGCGATATAAAAAACCAATTTTAATGATTATTTTCTAATTTAGTTTTGAATCAATTCAATCTATGGGCATGTTCTTGACATTGCCAAAGCCATGATTGATGTAGCCAGTCTAGTTTTGTTATTTCAATAGTAGAGCAGCATAGAGTCGTGAGGAAGACATTATTGCGTTTAATGGCGATGTGAAAGGGAACAGAGTCGAGGACGTCCTAGAAAAACATAGCACGATCATTGATGTAAACTTATTTGATCTAGTTTTAAGGTCTTGAACAAGCTGGAACATTTGTTAATTCTACAATGTGATACTTTGCATAAAACAAAAATTCTTCCGTCTTCTCTTCTCGCACCCTGCTCGATAGTAAAAAAAACATATATTTTACATAAAATGTATTACAGGTAACTCAGTGAGAGCATTGAGTTACCCGAGTTAACTTTTTTACAAAATCCAACCAGGTACAGAAGACTTATGAATTTTATGAAAGACAAACATTCCCGGGTTACGAATATCCTAACAATATTTGAAAAACTCCTACTGCCATCATAATAAGCGGAAGATGTTTCTTGTGCAATGATGGAGGACTTAGCCGGGAGAAGAATTGAACCCACGACGCCCGGATGGGAATCCGACGCGTTTGTCCACTCCGCTACCGACCGGCCTTTGTCGGCAAACAGTGCTTTGATGCAAACTTCCCAAAATGGCGCTTCAACCCTTTTGCCTTTCCGGCAACGATAAAACATGCAGGGTATCGCTGTGGTAATTGACTGTGAAAAAAGTGACATAAATGCAGTAGTAGTAGCAGTTCGACGGCCTCCATGGTCGAGTGGTAAGACGCTCGACTACGAATCCAAAGGTCGCGGGTTCAAACCCGGCGTGCGCCAATAACTTTTATTTAATTAATATGTGCCATAACACATTTAATTCATATAAAAATAATGAAAAGTATATTTGCGGCATGTTCCAGAGTGGTAGATACTCTAAGTATCGCCCTGGTGAAAGACCACTATTAAGAATCGAAACGTTGCTTGAAATAGCTTTAGCCGTGTTTGGTGACAAGTATCTGCATAGCCAGGTACTTCACAACCATCTTCTTCTCAATCTCCTTCCCCTCCCCACTACCTTCAGCCTCACAACATACCCTATTAGGGGATGCCATAGTCTCACTGGCTCTAGACGGTTGTGAGCAGTTGAGACTCTTGTCATGTAAAAAAAAAAAAAGTGAGTCTTGAAAAAAGTTGACCATTATCCTCTAGATTTTTATAAAAATATTTTAAACATATTCTTTTTTTTTTCAATAGTGGTTTTGTTCAACGACATATGTTTTACCACTGTTCCTCATATTAATTTACTTTCACTGGGAAAACTTAATCATGCATTTAAATAATAATTGGTGACCCGTGTCTCGGGTCAAATTACACACAATAGTTTTTTTTTAAACCCACCGAATTAACTGCCTACCTTTTCGCAAAACTTACAACCATAAAACCTCATAAGACATCCCAAGGATTACGTAGACATACAGGGCCGGTTTCATGACATCTAGCGCCCTGTGCAGTAAGTACTGAGTGTGTAAGTAAAATTATAACTAACACAAATTAATCTTTAGACACTAATATAACCCAAAAAACCTAAAGGCACACCGCGGTAAAGTATTTTAAACAGCTTATAAATAAATGTATGCAGTGAAATTGACAGCTTTGAAATGACAGATGTCAAATGTCAACAAACCCCTGGAAACCTGAGGAAACCCCGATTCAACTAAATTCCCCGAATGAACTATAGACAAATCCAACTTTATGAATTCATACGAGAATGAACTGTAAAAAAACTATCTATAGAGTTTATTTTCGTATTACAAGGCAATCGTAGAACAGCTACGCCCTCGGAGTAAGAATATCTATGGAGAGAGAGCTAACCCATTTTACCCAACCTAAATAAATTTGCGATAAATTACTTTCTCCGGGTTTTTACGTCGTATACCGTGAGAGAGAAAGAGACAACAATTTTTTTTGCAAAATTTCACACCGCTTCAAAGTATTGTAACAATGTTCTGTGACTCATGCGTCTCCCGGGACTCCGCCCACACGTTTTGATGTGCAACTAAATTGAACATAACTCAACGGTTTTTTAGGTTACATGGTATATTTATTTTTATAAGAATACTGTGAAAAGTGGTTATACGAATAAACAAAAACATTGTATCGACATGTGCTATGAATGGATGTATAAATACCGTAACCCTAGTATTAGCCACGCCAAGGTCAAACCGAGTCAGTAAAACCTAGTAAAAACTGACTACAGATCGATCTACAGCGTTACTTTTTGTATATTATTGCTCTAAGGCCACGTCTTAGGGACGTAATATCTAGAACGGGCTGTCACTACTTTTGGAACCAGTTACGTAAAGCTATAAAAAAATCGATATCGGAGATGTGGGATTTCATTAATATTTCTTTTATTTTACAAAAATATCACGTGATTGAAAAATAAACTCCAAAAAAAAATTACTTCAAACGGATCCTGAAAAACCAAATAAGCACAAAGTCGCCGGTACAATGTCACCGGGACAAAAATATGTACCATCTCTAAAGGTTCACTTCATCTTCAAAGATGGCGCCTATGTGTTGCAGCTTAGACGTATAGTGGATCCGGCGCTGTAGACATATTACTTTAACAGTGTAATTGTTCGTAAATAATACATCCATTGTTTGGTTTGTATCTTTTCACGTGACGTAAACGAGTGCCGGAGCCGTTATAAAGACAGATGGAACATTCAACTAAAAATTCGCTAAGAATTGTTTGTTTGCACATTTCCATGAATATTTTGTTTGGCATTTCAATCTTTCAACACATAGCATTTACTCCAAACGCTCGTTATATTAATTACCAATGTCATCTAATTTAATAATAATATTTTTAATAAGTTCAATTCAAAAGATGGCAGTCTAATATCGGAAGAAATTGAAATACCATATTAAATAATTTTCAATAAAAGTATGAGATTGCTTAAAAATGCCGCTTTCAAATAAGGTATTCATGACTCAATTGTCAGATTATTACTCCCGGACAGAGTAGAGGTTATGCCCATTGTTCTTTTTAGTTTCTGTTTTTTTTCTGTTTCATATTTGTGTTTTAGATTATTATATATTATTGAAATATTTAATAAGAAATAAGCATCAATGCTTAAAGTTATTTCCAATTTTAATAATATTATAAATAAATTCAATTATACGCAAGAATTGAAAGGTGTGGGCTTGGGCGCGAAAATGAACAATCTGAAAGTATGTTGCCTATTGTGCTGATTTCTACAGTATGGAAAATCTACAGTTTCTCTTGTCTAGGATGAACCAAGTATGTATGAAGAATGAGTTGATGATGAATGTAAGTAAGTCCAAAATCATGGTGTTTGAAAGAGAGAGTACGATAACAGCGTGCAGTATAGTATGAATGATGAATACTTGGAGCAAGGGAATGAGTGTGTGTAGTTGGTACGGGCACAATACGTAACAAGAGACAGTTATATTTTATTATCTCTGAGACTTTGTGCGTGTGACTTTCGGCGTAAGACAGATCCAGCCCTGGCGTAGACAGACACGTTAAAATAAAACAGTAAAAAACGACTAATATGCCATCTTGGAGTAACGAGGTAAAGCTTATATTTTTACCCAACCTATACAAATTTGCGATTAATCACTCTCTCCGAGTTTTTGAGTCGTACACCATGAGAGAGAAAGAGACAAGAAAAGTCGTCACATAATATCGCAGCACTTCTAAGTATGTAATCATGTTCTCAGTCCGCACTAACTTTACTTCATCGATTCGTATAACTTACGTCAACGGATTTTGAGGTTATTTCCTATATTTGTGTTGATTAAAATACTTGCAGTGGTGATACAAATAAATTAAACATGATGGTGATTTGTGCTATGCGTGAATATTAAAATAAGACCAAACAAAGATTATAAAACATCACTTTTCAGAGGTATTTCAACAGTTTTAAATATTTTTGACCGTACTTAGGAATTTTCACATTTTCAATGATATAAAGATATAAAATCAACAAAAAGCCTCCATCATTATTTAGGTAAACCTTCTGTTATTAGTGTTTGTGTGATATTTTGACATTATAAATCATTTTAATGGTGTATTGATATTGTTTCGTTGATGTTCAAATATGTTTATTAAAAATGTCCGAATTCCATGTAGGCGGTAACTAACAGGCTATCCAACATTCTTCAATATATCTTTGTCTCTTTCTATCGAGTCAATATCCCGACCCGACTACACTGTTTCGCAAAGGTACCTCTCCATGTCCTCCGAGTGTACAATGCTTCAGTCAGAAAATTCTGTTTTGAATGCCAGATCCACGCTAACCAGGCCTTCACTTTCCCATGCATTACCATTGTTGCAAATTGTGTATTCATCAGAGGCTGCCGTTTGAAAGAAGGGGTGTGCTTATTTTATTATTTCAAATATCTGAAAAAAAAACGTGATTCAAATTCAAGATTATAGAGTCTCTAATTTTTTTTTACCAATTACTAATTTCTTATTGAAATTGAAAATTAAAATTATGTTTCAATGCTTATTTTATTTTTTATTTTAATATGAATACCGCACAAGAGTCTCAACTGCTCCCAACCGTCTAGAGCCAGTGAGACTATGGCATCCCCAAATAGGGCATGTTCTGAGGCTGAAGGTAGTGGGGAGAGGAACGAGATTGTGAAGAAGAAGGTTGGGAAGTACCTGGCTATTCAGATCTGGTCACCAAACACGGCTATAGCCATTTCAAGCAACGTTTCGATTCTGAATGGTGGTCTTTCACCAGGGCGATACTTGGAGTATCTACCACTCTGGAACGAGCCGCAAAAATGCTTTTTATTATTTTTATATTGATTAAATGTGTTATGACAGATATTAATTAAATAAAAGTTATCGGCATACATACCGAAAAGTGGGGTTGTATTATGTGAGAACTTGTTTTAATTCTTTCTCTCTCACGGTTTACCCCGGAGAAAGCGATTTATCGTAAATTTGTATAGGTTGGGTAAAAATAGTTAGCTCTCTCTCCATATGTGCTCTTGCTCTGAAGTTTTAATACTATTTTGCAATGAAGGATGAATAGTTTTGTTGTTTGATTTTGAAATTCGTAGAATAAAATCAATATTTTTCAAATATTGAAATTTACTTTACATTTCGGCTGAAAATTATTTGCTGAAATACGGAATATTTCAGTCAATTCCCCAGTGTGTTTGATAAAACAATACATTTCCAACCTGCCAAATGCGAAAAAGGGAATTAAAAATCACAAATACAAAAGCTTCCGCATGAGTCGGAGCCGCGTATTTAAATTTGAAAATTTTAACCGTGGAAATGAAAATAGTATGAAGCCTTTTGAAAATGCAGATGTGAGTAAAAATAATCCAATTACAAACACTCCTTCACACGATACGCAATATAAAAGAAATGCAAAAGATAAAATCGAAAAAGACACAAAGAGATACACGAAAGTTATATACAAAAGAGATTGAAAAAATCTTAGAATAATACAAAAGAAAAAACAGAGATGAAAGAAAATAGAAAAAATACAAGTATCAGAAGAGTACATAAAAATGTAAGAAGGAAAAGTACGCCAATTAAAAATATATTTCTTGCCATTAAAAATATAAAAAAAGTGGTACTTTTTATATTGAATACCGCACAAGAGTCCCAACTGCTCCCAAAAATCTAGTGCCAGTGAGACTATGGCATCCCCAATTGGGGTGTGTTATGAGGCGGAAGGTAGTGGGGAGGGGAAGGAGATTGGGAAGAGGAAGGTCGGGAAGTACCCGGCTATTCAGATCTGGTCACCAAACAAAGCTGATGCCATTTTTAAGCAACGTTTCGATTCTGAATGGTGGTCTTTCACCAGAGCGATACTTGGAATATCTTTTTTTTACGTAAATACCGCACGAGAGTCTCAACTGCTCCCAACTGTCTAGAGCCAGTGAGACTATGGCATCCCTAATAGGGACATACCCCCAGCCTGTGAGGCTGAAGGTAGTTGGGAAGGGAGCGAGATGAGGAAGGGGAAGGTTAAAAAGTACCTGGCTATTCAGATCTGGTCACCAAACACAGCTGATGCCATTTTTAAGCAACGTTTCGATTCTGAATGGTGGTCATTCACCAGGGCGATACTTGGAATATCTTTTTTTTACGTGAATACCGCACGAGAGTCTCAACTGCTCCCAACTGTCTAGAGCCAGTGAGACTATGGCATCCCTAATAGGGGTATGTTGTGAGGCTGAAGGTATTGGGGAAAGGAGGGAGATGAGGAAGGGGAAGGTTGAGAAGTACCTGGCTATTCAGATCTGGTCACCAAACAGCGCTAGAGCCATTTCAAGCAACGTTTCAACTCTGAACGGTGGTCTTTCACTAGGGCGATACTTTAAGTATGTACAACTCTGGAACGTGCCGCAAATATACTATATTTTTTTTATATGAATTAAATGTGTTATGACACATATTAATTAAATAAAAAATATTTGCGCACGCCGGGTTCGAGCCCGCGACCTCTGTATTCGTAGTCGAGCGTCCTACCACTCGACCATGCCGACCGTCAAAGATGTTAAAGAGAGAATTACTTTTAAAGATGAAGTATTTGAGACGTACGCAGTGCGATTAAAAATAATTATGTGGACCATATTTGAACGATAGCTATTCAAACATTTAAACAAATTCAACGGTATTTGCCGTAATGTTAATTCCAAATAGTGGTTGGGTGTAAAGGGGTTGGAATTTACTTAGGGTTCGAACGGCTCACATATTCTATGAATAAATCCCATCATTTCAAATGATTATTATCGTTAATATATGCATTACATATGAATTTAGAATCGAGGGTGATTTCTGGACCTCTCACGGAAGAAGCTTTTTTATGTAAGCTGGTATAAAACGATATTGGTATTTTTTAAACTTAAGCTTTAAGCTGGATTCACACCAACGTCCGGTTCCGCTCAGTGCCGATATTGTTCCGCAAGAGAACTTATTGATATGGTATGAATATCGATCAAGGAGTATGTGCCAAGACAAATTTGTGTGGCAGTATATCCTTCTGCCCACCCTTGTGATATTTAACTACTTATTTAGTTAAATAATTATTTTGAAGTGTAAAAATACTTACAACGCAGATTTTTTTTTTTTTAAAACCATTTTTTTATCACTAAATAATATTTTTAATAATAATAATTAATAAAAATATTATTTAGTGATAAAAAAATGTTTTTATTAAAAAAAAAATCTGTGATGTAAGTATTTTTACACTTGAAAATAGTTATTTAACTAACTAAGTAGTTAAATATCACAAGGGTGGGCAGAAGGATATACTGCCACACAACTTTGTCTTGGCACATACTCCTTGATTGATATTCATACCATATCAATAAGCTCTCATGCGGAACAATATCGTCACTGAGCGGATTCGGACGTTGGTGTGAATATACCACTATCCTTCCGCCTTATCAGACAAACTTAACGGAAATAACAAACAGTAGACTCAGAAACAATAAATTGCTGTTCCTCAATCATCACCTTTAAGTAACAATATATGGAGAGAGAGCTAATTCTTTCTTATTTTTACCCAACCTGTACAAATTTGGGATAAATCACTTTCTCCGGGTTCTTACGTCGTACACTGTGAGAAAGAAAGAGACAACCAAATTTCCCAAATTATCACACCGCTTTAAAGTATTGTTAAAATGTTCTTCGTGTCCCGCGTCTCCGTTGAATCCGCCCACACGTTTTATGTGCTGTTCTTTCTCTGTTACTCTTTTTTCCCATTTCGTGTTTGGTATTTTTTTGTAATTGGACTTTAGTCCGTGAGTTTGTAAATAAATAAATAAATATCCTATCTTTTTTAATAACTTCAATTTGGTAACGAATAAATTTATTTTTTACGAATTGAGCAAGTCCTTTACTACCTCACCACGCTTTTTACTTTTATGTGAAGGGCCTCCGAAGGGCGAAATAAAGGTAAAAGGGGAAACCTTCTTTCGAGGGCCTCATTAGCAGATGCCCCCTTATCTTATTCAGTCCGCAAAACAGTGCTAACTACAGTAATCCTCACCTTCAATGAGACAAGAAAACTTTTCTTTTTTTAAAAGATAGGCAAACATTCCCGGGTTACGAATAACCTGACAATATTTGAAAAACTCCTACTGTCATCATTATTCCTAACAAGACGGTTACAATGCAGTACCTACCATACTATTGTAACAATTCTGCTTCAACCTCACAATTTAACACGTCTATACGACGAATGCAACATCTGGGAAACACATACTCCGATGTCGTTGATATATTTAACACGTCAATATCATTCTAAAAGTCTAACTTGAACAGTTTTTTTTCATCTGGTAGAGCTAAAATAATTGTTGAAAATAATTAACTCTGGACCTGTTATTCAATTTTTCCTTTCCTTACCTTTCCTTTCCTTTCCTTTCCTTTCCTTTCCTGTCCTTTCCTTTCCTTTCCTCTCCTTTCCTTTCCTTTCCTTTCCTTTACCTTTCCTTTCTTTTCCTCACCTTTCCTTTACTCTCCTCTCCTCTCCTCTCATTTACAATATTTTTGTACCTGTTATTCAATATTCCTTTATTTTCTTTTCAATATTGTTTAAATGTATGAGGTTATTGTTTTTTTTTTAAATGTTAACATTTGTGTAAAAGTCATTGACGGGCGTAAATAAATAAATAATTATAAGCTGAAGATGTTGCTTGTGCAATAGTGGAAGACTTATCCAGCAGAGGAATTGAACCCACGATGCCCGGGTGGGAATCCGACGCGTTTGTCCACTCAACTACCGAACAATCGTATTTGTTAAAGCTACCTTCAAAATTGTCTTAAATATCAGCTTCCAAACTTCTGGAAGATGTGAGTCTACGAGTAACATTTCTACAGTTCGACTCGAACTTTAAACTCGACAGATTCATAAGTACATTTTATAGATACTGATTTAATTATGTATGAAAACATATAATTTTATAGTGAATACCGTACAAGTGTCCCAACTGCTCCCAACCGTCTAGAGCCAGTGAAACTATGGCATCCCCAATTGGGGTATGTTGTGAGGCTGAAGAGGAAGGTTTGGAAGTACCTGACTATTCAGATCTGGTCACCAAACACGGCTAAAGCCATTTCAAGCAAGGTTTCACTTCTGAATGGTGGTCTTTCACCAGGGCGATACTAAGTATCTTCCACTCTGAAACTAACTAACTAACCATCACACCGTTTCTCCGCAGGGGTAGGCAGAGAGGACGGACCGCCATAGAACTCTGTCTTGGCACACATTCCTTGCTTCGTACACATTCATACATCGTCTCATACATACTCTTCTGCTATTCTGACTCTTCACATCTTCATCTAAAACACAAAAAGGCAGAAAATAAAAAAAAAGACAATGGTCACAACCGAAACAAAAAAACAAGAAATTTGAATTACAATACAATTAGAATACAATTAAAATGCCACTTTCTAATAAGGTCCCAATGGCCAAATTGGTTAAGGCGTTACTCCTGGATAAAGAAGATAATCCGAATTCATATCTCGGTTGTGACCGTTGTCTTTTTATTTTCTGACTTTTTTCTGTTTCATAAATATATATTCTTGAAATAACAATATATGGAGGGAGAGCTAAACATTTTTACTGAACCTACACAAACTTGCGATAAATCACTTTCTCCTGGTTTTTACGTCGTACACCATGAGAGAGAAGGAGACAACAAATTTCGTAGACCGCTTCCATATACTGTCGCAATGATCTTAAGCTCCTGGTTCACCGCGGGACTCCACACACATTTCTTTATTACGCCACTGAACTTGACACAACTAAACGGTTTTTTAGGTTATATGCTATATTTTTGTTGATAAAAATACTGTGAAAAAGTGGCTATCTGAATAAACAAAAACATTGTGTCGATATGTGATATGAATGAATGTATAAATACCGTAGCCTTGGTCTTAGCCACGCCCAGGTGCGCCGAGTCAGGATAAAATCATCAAAAACAAGTCAAAAACTGACTTCACTGCCTTCGATAGATACTACTCTATGTGCTCTAAGCATATATTCATCCAAATTTATATTTTATTATGCACGATTATTTACAAAGCCGCTTTTGTATTGCTGTAATAATTCTTTGTGAGATTAACCAGGGTCCCATAAATTTACTGCATACTGTTGTACACAAAACGAAAACAACGTTTGGAGAGAGCGAAAATAAAAAAATGGAGACGTATTTCTTAGGTTGAATATTCAGCTGGTACATGTATTTGTGCACCGATTAAAAAGAATTATTGAAAATGCTTTAAATGCTTAATTTGGGGAATTAACAGGATTCTTCGAAAAGCGTCATTTAAAAATTAATTCCCAATGGTTCATTTTAAAACACTGACAACTTTTAATGACGTCAATTGAAGCCTCAGAGCAATTATATACAAAAGAGAGCGCTGCTGTAGTCAGTTTTAATAAGGTTTGCCGGACTGGGTAGACCTGGGCATTTGGAATCGAAACGTTGCAGCCGTTTTGGGTGACCAGATCTGAATAGGTAGGTGCTTTATAACCTTCCCCTTCCCCTTCCTTTTCCCCTTCCCCAAATTATTATTTCTAAATTATTTTAAATTATTTAAAATTATTTCCCTCAGAGCCTGCGTCATCTTTGGGGATGCTGTGTGGAGGGTATTTTTAAGGAAAGGAAGGAGTAAGCCTGGGTCTTGAAGAGGGCCATTTCGAAGGAGGGAGGAAACACAGAGGGCGGCAAATCGTTCCACAGCCGAGCTGCTGAACATGAGAACGAGTCGTAAAAGCGACCCGTTCTCGTGTATTGAATGTCAAACGTGTACATATTTGGGCGCGCGTTTGACGAGTTTCCCGACTCTGCACCGGTGCCGAAGGGATCAATGACGCAAGTTCCTCGGAGCATCTCCCATTGAAATACCGGTAGAACAAAGATAACATTTCCACCTCACGTCTGTGCTTCAAAGATTGCAATCCGTCTGTTAGGAAAGAGAATATTATATATTATGGTAAATATCGCACAAGAGTCCCAACTGCTCCCAACCGTCTAGAGCCAGTGAGACTATGGCATCTTGAAATAGGGTATGTTGTGAGGCTGAAGGTAGTGAGGAGGGGAAAGAGATGGGAAGAGGAAGGTTGGGAAGTACCTGGCTATTCAGATCTAATCACCAAACACGGCTGAAGCCATTTCAAGCAACGTTTCGATTCCGAATGGTGGTCGTTCACCAGGGCGATACTCAGCGTATCTACCACTCTGGAACGTGCCACAAATATACTTTTTATTATTTTCAAATTAATTAAATGTGTTATTGGCGCACGCCGGGTTTGAACCCGCGACCTTTGGATCCGTAGTCGAGCGTCTTACCACTCAGAGGTACCTCTTCATGTCCTCAAAGGAACTATGTACGGTGTTTTATGTTTTAAAAAAATAGGCATGGAGTACATACCTAGATGAATCATTATTACAATTATTCACAAACATTAATATTGACTCGATTTCAATATAAAACTCGCTTTGTAAAAAATACATTTTGCTTAATTACAGATTAAACTTCTTAGATAGAAAGATGGAGAATAAACCAAACCTTTTTTTATATTCACATTCTTAACTCCCTAGATTGTACATTCTTTTGCCTCTGGGGAACATAAAATTCTTTATTTTTGGTTTTCCCTCTCTTAATAAAAATCCTTTTTGATAGCTGGTATGAAGCCTTATCTAAAATTGCCTCCTCGTCATTAAAAATTCCATCTCTTCTTTGTCTGATTCCACTCCAACTTTTCAAACCGGTTTGAAATATTCAAATTTATGATATGAAAAAATTCCTCTTCTCTTAATAATAATGCATGCTACCTTAGAGTACATACAGTGGTACCTGTCCAAGGCAGTGTAGTCAGTTTTTGATGATTTTTGCCGGACTCGGCAGACCTGGGCGTGGCAAGGACCAGGGCTAGGGTATTTATGCATCCATTCATAAGCACATACGAGAGAGACATGGCACGATCAAGTAAATCAAATACTCGAATCGGGTCATGTGAAGAGTCAGAATAACAGAAGAGTATGTATGAGACGATGTATGAATAAAAATGAAGCAAGGAGTGTGTTCCAAGAAAGAGTTATATGGCGGCCCGTCCTCTCTGCCTACCCCTGCGGGGACACGGCGTGATGGTTAGTTAGTTAGTTAGTTCATAGCACATGTCGACATAATGTTTTTTTTTATTCGTATAGCCACTTTTTCACAGTATTTTCATCAACAAAAATATAACATTTATAGGTTATACTAAAAAACCGTTTAGTCGCATTTCAAAACATGTGGGCGGAGTCTCCGGAGACGCGGGAGACCCAGATCATCCTTAAAGTACATAAAAGCGGTGTGTTATTTTTGTTGTCTCTTTCTCTCTCATGGTGTACGATGAAAAAACCCGTAGAAAGTGATTTATCGCAAGTCTGTGTAGGTTGGGTAAAAAGAATTAGCTCTCTAATAATAAAATAAACAAAAACATTATGTCGATATGTGATATGAATGGATGTATAAATACCGTAGCCTTAGTCTTAGCCACGCCCAGGTGCGCCGAGTCACGTTAAAATCATCGAAAACAAGTCAAAAACTACTTCACTGCCTTGGATAGATACTACTCTACCAACTCTATGGTTGTCTATAATAATATATTCATGCAAGCGGCTTGCCTGCGAAGGCTATTGACATTGGAAAAACATCGCGTATTCCGTAACTGTTTTTTTTATGCAAGCCTGCTGAATACTGAATGCTTTATTATTCGTGTGGCTAAGTCAGACTACCTGTCTCATATTTAGTACCAGCTTTTGTACCTAGAGAAAATAATCAACGCCAACACATTTGATGACTGATTTTTTTCGAAATATTTGAAAACTTATAAGCTTGGAGAAACAATGTATGGAGAGAGAGCTAATTATTTTTACCCAACCTACACAAACTTGAGAGAAATAACTCTCTCGGGTTTTTACGTCGTACACCATGAGAGAGACAACAAATATAACACTCCGCTTTTATGTACTGTACGGATGATCTTGGTCTCCCGCGTCTCCGGGGACTCATGTTTTCACATGCGACTAAACTCGACACAACAAAACGCTTTTTTAGGTTATATGCTATATTTTTGTTGATAACAATACTGTGAAAAAGTGGTTATACGAATAAATAAAAACATTATGTCCACATGTGCTATGAACGGATTTATAAGTACCTAAGCCCAACTGACTACCTTGCCTTGGATAGGTAGCACTCTATCTACTCTAAACTTATAACATAAATATGAAACGAGGTAACTAACTAACTAACCATTACGCCGTTTCCCCGCAGGTGTAGGCAGAGAGGACGGACTGCCATACAACTCTGTCTCAGCACACACTTCATTCACATTCATACATCGTAGAGAATAGGTCGAAAAAGAGGCGATTATTCATTTTTACATGAATACCGCACAAGAGTCTCAACTGCTTCCAACCGTCTAGAGCCAGTGAGACTATGGCATCCCCAAACAGGGTATGTTGTGAGGCTGAAGATAGTGGGGAGAGGAAGGATATTTCGAAGAGGAAGGTTAGGAAGTACATGGCTATTCAGATCTGGTCACCAAACATGGCTAAAGCCATTTCAAGCAACGTTTCGATTCTGAATGGTGGTCTTTCACCAGGGCGATACTTAGAGTATCTACCACTCTGGAACGTGCCGCAAATATACTAGTTATTATTTTTATATGAATTAAATGTGTTATGACATATGTTACCACTCGACCAAGGAGGTCGTCATATCCATAATTCCTGTTAACGACTTTATTGCAATAAATATGTGTGTGTGTTCATTCATTTAACAAAGTTTATCACTTTATTATTTCATAATCTTTCTTACATTTTTTTTTATTTATTTTGTTTTATTTTTTCAGTTCGTGCTTTCAGTTCATTCCTACAAATTCTCGATAAATCACTTTCTCTTTTTTTTACGTCGTATGCGACGAGAGAGACAGAGACAAAAAAAGTCATCACATAATATTGTAGTACTTTTAAGTATGTATAAATGTTCTCCGTCCGCGCTAACTTCACACCATTGAGGCGTATACCTTACGTTAACGGATTTTGAGGTTATTTCCTATAATTGTGTTGATTGTTTTTACGTCGTATACCACGAGAGAGACAGAGACATAAAAGGTCTTCACATAATATTGTAGTACTTTTAAGTATATAGGAATGTTCTCCGTCCGCGCTAACTTTACATCATCGAGTCGCATAACTTACGTCAACGCATTTTAAGGTTATTTCCTATATTTGTGTTGATTAAAAAACTTGCAGTGGTTATACAAATACATCAAAAATGATGGTGATATGTGCTATGCGTGAATGTTTATATAAGATCAAACAAAGATTATAAAATATCACTTTTCACATTTTTAATGATTTAAAGACATAAAATCAGCAAAAAGCTTCCATCGTTATTTGAGCAAACCTTCTGTTATTAGTGTTTTTATTATATTTTCACTATATAAATCATTTAAATGGTGTATTGATATTGTTTTGTTTAATGTGTTCAAATATGTTTCCTAAAAATGTCCGATTTTCATGTAAGCGGTAACTAATAGGCTATCCGACATTCTTTAACATATCTCTGTCTCTTTCTATCGAGTCATTTTAAAGTCAACCGATCTGACTACACTATTCCGCAAAGAGACCTCTCCATATATTCTTACCCCAAGATTTTATTCTTTCAGTTCGTTATTTAAGTTAGTTCTTTCCGTTTTGTGGTCCGCTTTTTTACAATATTTTTGGCTGGACCGGTTTCACGCTGCCACGGGCATCATCAGACTGGAGAGTTTTATTTTTTTTTCTGGTATATTTATATAATCTGGGTGAGAGGTAAAAAACCTTGAGCCGGATTAAAGCGTAAGCTAAAAAGGTTTGTCCTTTCAACCCTCAAACGTTTTGACCCTATTTTCGGCCCTTTTCAAGTGGTTGCGGTCAACGCATGCTCCAACCTGAGTTCAATGACTTTATTTCACATAGATTTTGTATTCCGGCAATGTTTGCCGAATACCGGGCAGCTTGACGTACTGACTTGACAAAGGTGGAAATGCCCTCTGAGTAAGATACTCGTTTATGAAGAAATCAACACTTTCTCCGGGTTTTTACGCCATTAATTGTGAGAGAGAAAGAGACAAGACAGGTTTTCACATAATATCGCACCACTTTTAGGTATGTAAGCATGTTTTCGGACTCCCGCGTCTTCGGCGACTCCGCCCACTACGTTTTGTTATGCGACATAACTCAACGATTTTTGAGGTTATATCCTATATTTTGTTGATAACAATACTGTGAAAAAGTGGCCATACAAATAAACGCTACATTATGTCGAAATGTGCTATGAATGGATGTAAAAAGGTGTGTCCATGAAAACCCTAGCCACGCCTGAGTCAGGAAAAAATTAAAAATACTGACTGTTTTGCAAATCCTGACTTGCCCCCCCTAGTGGAATAAAAATATAACCTTATCAATAATATTAACATAATAAATAACCGGTTCCTTGCTAGTCACCGGTAACTGGAACCGCAGGTACACCCAATTTCTAATATCAACATCCCTACAGGTTACCAATTTCATAGATGTATACTATTCAATTTCCATAGACTACATACAAAAGATGAAAAATTGTATTTTTATTATTAGTGCTTAAAAATTAATGATGTTCTTCTTTTTTATGCCGTTTCGCCCCACAAATATCCCAGCCTGAAGTTAACAAAAAACTTCAAAACCATTTTCGGATTGTAGTAAAATATTTCACTTCGAGCTTCGCTTCAGGATGTTGAAGTTTGGGTATTCACACAGAGCGCTTGATATTTTTTCATCAATTTTGAGCATCGAACCATCAATGACTGTTTATAAACGCTTAACCCGTAAGCTGCGGATCGCATGCATTGTCGTTTCTTGTAGACGCCCGGCTACATTATAAAAACTTAAAAATGTGAAGTGAATTGTGTCTCAGCAACATCAATAATCGATAATCAGACGACTTACGGGAGTTTCATCGAAAAAAAGTATGTAAAAATACGTATTTTTGATAGAAATATTGTTCTGTAAATTAATCCAGCACAGCGGCGGCAGTATGACAGCATTATTTGAGCAGCTTACGGGTTAATGACGTCTGTTGGTGAACCTAGATGTTATAATCCTATGGCTTTACGACCCCGTATTATCTAGCGTTCGAAGTGTTTTGGACAATAATTATAATTGTGGATATGCGGATGTTATACAATAAGGAATGCGTTAGCCGAATGCGCGAGTTTCTACGCATGTATAGTAACTAAACATAGAGTGAGACATAAATATTTTTTAATCATTACATTTTTTCTCCCAAATCAGACTTTTACAAATTTAATACGTATTCAAATAAACTTATTAAATATTTGTTACGAATTTGCAATGATTATTGATCACACGGTTTTTTTATTGTGTGAAGTTTTCAGACTGTATTACCAACACGCTACAATCTAATGACGGTTCATATCTGAGACCGGCGAGGATCCGATTATTTATGCATTTACTTTTTTCTAAATATTTTTATTTATTGGGGGGGGGAGTTGCCAAAGTAATTCAAGTAAAAATAAATCAAAATTACAAACCGAATTTATTTCGTTACGACATTCCAATAAAAACCACCGGCTTCTCCCAAATATTTGCCACACTTTTTTTTGTTTACAAAAATAGGAAACGGTTCTAAAATAATCAGTTCTTCAAATAGATACTTTCTTTTGAAAACGTCAAATTTGTTTACTGCCGAAATGTATTAAAAAAGTCATTTCTCGTATCAGTTATTCATTTGGCTTAACTAAAATGGATACTGATACTTTACAATCATCACTGGATCAATACAGATCGCAGGTAATTCGTTAATTAAACCCATACGACCACAATCAAAGTATTAATTTGCATAACATTTTGCCAGACCGGCATTGGTTGTTGTTGACTTAAAATTGCAGTTTTAATGCCCTGCTCTAATTGATTTTATGTCTTTCAGCTATCACAAATTAACGAAACATTAAAAATAACGCCGAAAGGTGATGAGTATGACTCGCTATACAGCTTAAAGGCTGACATACAACAATTGATAGATTTGACTTTGGAGAGTTTGGACACTGTTAGAGGAAAACAGCAGAAAATATTAGAAGTGACTAGTGATGGGTTGCAGACAACGCATAAGCACAATGGGTGTTCCAGTAATGATTTTAAATCTCAAAGAGAAGTTGAAAAGAAAGACAGTAATCCTTTAGATGACGAATATGCCTTATTTATGGTGAGTTTGTGTGCTTATTTGAATAATCATTGATTTATATAGTGCAAAAACAATGACGTTACATATATATTATACGTTGAAGCGCTCTCAAAGTGGCAAGCAATAATCACGCTAGTTGGTGTGATCGGTGTTTAAGCCGATTTAGTACTAAGCGGTCACGCGTCGCTTGAGGTCGTTTCAAGCAAGTATGGAAAGCGGTCCGAACTTCGGGTCTGTTTCGTTCATACACATGTATTCTATGAATGTCTATCTTTGTCATACATGAATGATGAATTTACTGGTAATGTGTGTGTTTTGCTTGCCACATTTTGTGTTAATATACTAAGGCTATAACGTGTCTATATATGTAACGTTATTGTATAAAAAGTGATATTTCAACACTTTCTGAAAGAGCGGTAACTTTTTAAATATATTTTTATAATAATATGTGAATATCGCACAATTTGACGGCCTCCATGTTTGAGTGGTAAGACGCTCGACTACGAATCCAAAGGTCAAATAACTTTTATTTAATTAATATGTGTCGTAACACATTTAATTGTATTATAGACAGCCTTGATTCACTAAACCTTATTTCCTTTCACATACCAACAAGAACTACTCAATGCAAAATTCTATTTGGTTGTAACAATAACATCAGGACTGAGTCTTTCAGATACTCGCTTGTACCTAGATTGCATGTAGTTGGTAATACATACGCAGAGGTGGCTGATGTATTTAACTGCATGGAATGTAGATACAAGAAGGCTATAATAAAACATCGAGGCTGGAAAGCACCATTTGGGGAAATTTACTCCAGACCCCTTTAAAAGTTTTTTCGTTTTACAATAAAACTCATAAGTCTTCAGTACCTGGTTGGATTTAAAAAAAAAGTGAACTCAGGTAACTCAATGCTCTCACTGAGTTACCTGAAGTGACAAAAAGCTAAAAAATCCCAAACTTGTGTCGCTTGAGCCAAGCCTCCTCCCAAATGTTGAACATATTTTAAATGGCTGAAGGGCCACAAAAGTCTTCGGAATCAAACGAGTCGGAGCGTTCGATGCAGAAAAAAAAACTGATTGAAACTGCATATTTAAGTTATTTTGACCAAAGTGTCGCTTAAGCCCTTTTGTCTTTCCAGCGACGATATTTTTTTTTTTAAATAGAACCCATACACTTTGTTTATAACCACTTTATTATTCAATATTATGTCTACCGGTTTCGGAAGTACCCTTCCATCATTCATAAAAGTAAAATTCTTCACCGTTGCAATAAAGGGATAAAATTAGATAACTTAGAAGCACTAGAAATTAGAAAATCATTAAACAGTAAATGCAATATTTCAAACAATCAAATTAATTTATCTTATAGTCCTATCCTAGATATTTTTCCAATAAACCGCTCGGTTATTCCCATAATCCCCTCAATTACCCCTTCTCCTTCCAACTCCTAAATATGTATAAATATCTCAGTATTTTGTATTTCCGGTTAATTTAATATTGTCCTGATGATGGAAGGGTACTTACGAAACCGGTAGACATAATATTGAATAATAAAGTGTGCTTTTTACGAATATATTTTTTTTTGTTTAAAAAGAAAGACAAACATTCCCAGGTAACGGATAACCTGACAATATTTGAAAAACTCCTACTACCATCATAATAAGGGAAGATGTTGCTTGTGCAATGATGGAGGACTTAGCCAGCAGAGGAATTGAACCCAGGACGTCAGGATGGGAATCCGACCCGTTTGTCCACTCAGCTACCGACCGGTCCAACGTATGATATGTGAAATAACACATTTTAACTACATAAAATTTATTTGCGCACGCCGGGATTTGACTTGCAACCTCTGGATTCGTAGCCGAAGGTCTTAACCGCTCGACCACATGTTTAAATCATTTTTGACCCGAGTGTGGCTTAAGCCCTTTTGCCTTTCCAGCGACGATATGTTCTTGTTAAAAAATGTTTGTTGCTAGCTGAAAAATTGCCTGACACCACCGCCCTTGCTGCCATATTTTAAAATAAAATAACACTTCTTTTCGCATGTATTTTTCAGTCAGAAATGGCCAAATCTGGTGCCTATGATGACAAAGAAGACAGCTGCAAGGAAGACGATCAGAATGGTGAAGATAATAAACAGAACGAAGCCAACGCTGACTCCAACATTGATGTAAGCACCCAGTTTTAGTGTATGCGCCTCGCTGTTGAATTCGGGAGGCACCTCTCGTCTGGAGCCCCCAAATACCTGAAAAAATCCCTAGACTCTAGAAACGGGCAGTCCGTTTGATACCGAAATCTTCTCCATTGTCTCTTGCTTTATTCAGCTTCAACAGCCCTAATCATAGAGTTGGTAGAGTAGTATCTATCCAAGGCAGTGAAGTCAGTTTTGAACTTGTTTTTGATGATTTTAACGTGATTCGGCGCACCTGGGCGTGGCTAAGACTAAGGCTACGGTATTTATACATCCATTCATATCACATATCGACATAATGTTTTTGTTTATTCGTAAAGCCACTTTTTCACCGTATTTTTATCAACAAAAATATAGCATAAAACCTAAAAAACCGTTTAGTTGTGTCAAGTTTAGTGGCATAAAAAAAAATGTGGGCGGAGTCCCGCCGTGAACCAGGACCTTAAGATCATCCTTACAGTATATAGAAGCGGTCCATGAAATTCGCTGTCTCTTTCTCTCTCATGGTGTACGGCGTAAAAGCCGGGAGGAAGTGATTTATCGCAAGGTGGTATAGGTTGGGTAAAAATAATTAGTTCTCCCCCTCCATATATTGTTACTTGAAGGCCCTAATGAATATGTGAATTACTCACTAAAAGCTTCAAGCTTGATGTACACTAGCAACTAGCAACCCTTGTGATTATGAATCAAGCCTTCCATTGAAATGCTCGTTGCACTCCAACCTTAAAGTTAGTCAGCCGGGGCGTACTGTACAGGGCCCGCTGATTCTTCAATAAAAAAAAAAAAAAAATAAATAAATAAATAAAAAAAAAAAAAAAAAAAAAAAACAACTTAGTGTACTTATTATTTTTAATTTAATTTTTTCTTAGACACTGCATTTTCTTTATTTTTTCTTTATTTTTCTCTCTCTGTAACCCTTAATTAATCGATTTACTTTTATTTCCCTTTAAATTTGTATACGAATATTCGGTAGAGATGCATTTATCCTGGCCACAATATGTAAAATCAGTATGGTTGTGATACAGGCTAATTCTCCAGTGTATGTATTTATATACTTGTTATTAATTTACTGTCTGTATCTGTATTTTCTTCACCAATAAATAAAAAAATAAAAATAAAAATAGTATACAACACGTTGAATTTGGCAGCCACCTCTGTTCTGGAGCCCCTAATACCCGAAAAAAAACCTTGACTCTGTGCAGAAACAGGCAGTCCGTTCGATAGATTCCCCTATATTAACAAACGGATTGCTATCTTTGGAGCAAAGACTTTTATAGGATCTTTAGAATTTTCATCATGTATGGACCTTATTAAAAATGTGGATATCCGGAAAGAATGTAAAGCTGATGTGAGCGTAATGAATAGGATCAAGAAAGCGACGCTTAGATGGTTTGGGCATGTAGAGCGAATGGACGAAGAAAGGAGTGGGAAAAGAATATATGATGCGAAAGTGAATGGAAGAAGAAGTTGAGGGCGCCCGAGAAAGACATGGCACGATCAAGTGAATCAAATACTCGAATCGGGTCATGTGAAGAGTCAGAATAACAGAAGAGTATGTATGAGACGGTGTATGAATGTGAATGAAGCAAGGAGTGTGTGCCAAGACAGAGTTATATGGCGGTCCGTCCTCTCTGCCTACCCCTGCGGAGAATTGGCGGGATGGTTATTTAGTTAGAAATTTCACATTTTTAATGATATAAAGATATAAAATCAACAAAAAGCTTCCATCATTATTTAGACAAACCTTCTGTTAGTGTTTGTGTGATATTTTGACTTTATAAATCATTTTAATGGTGTATTGATATTGTTTTGTTAAATGTGTTCAAATATGTTTATTAAAAATGTTGATAGAGTAGAGGATCTGAGTTCGAGCCTCGGTTGTGTCTTTTTGCTTTCTGGATTTTTCTGTTTCATATTTGTGTTGTTTATTATTGATATTATTCAGATATCAAAAATGTCTGAATTCCATGTGGGCGGTAACTCATAGGCTATCCAACATCCTTTAACATATCTTTGTCTCTTTCCATCGAGTTCAGGTAAAAAGTCAACCGACCTGACTACACTGTTTAGTAAAGGTTTCTCTCCATATATTCTCACTCCAAGCCTGGCAACCTTTCTACCTGTCAAGTCAATCGCAGTCTTTGAGACACACAGAATCTACCCATTTATATTAGGTGTGCGTTTCTAATTTGCGTGCTTCCACAATTGTCAATATCAATTGGTTATTGAATTTTCTAGGAAGAACTCGCCTCGCTGGAGGGCATGAAGTGCTCCACCATGTACAGCCACAAGTGGGGCGGAGCTCCCAGCCTGCACAACGCAATGGTCTGCTCCGTAGTCAGGGAAGATGAAGATAATACCAACTTCTACGACATCAAGGTGCGCACTTATATTTTATTATTTATCTTTCAATGTTCCTTTGACACTCACACAATTTAGTTATGAACGATGAATACTTGGAGCAAGCGGAGGAGTTTGTGCAATTGGGAAGTACGAGGCCTGTTCAAAATAAAAGGTGAATTTTGAATTTTCGCGGGCTGTGTACATTCGACTATCGTTTTTTTTTGTTGTTATGTTGGTACCTTGGAGTATACAAGAGGTAGCCCAAGCCAAAGCCAGTGAAGTCAGTTTTGGACTTGTTTTTGATGATTTTAACATGACTCGGCGCAAATGGGCGTGGCTAAGACTAAGGCTACGGTATTTATACATCCATTCATATCACATATCGACATAATGTTTTTGTGTATTCGTATAGCCACTTTTTCACGGTATTTTTATCAACAAAAATATAGCATCTAACCTAAAAAACCGTTTAGTTGTGTCAAGTTTAGTGGCAAAATAAAAAATGTGGGCGGAGTCCTGCCGTTAACCAGCGAAAATAACCAGCTTAAGAACATTACGACAGTATATAGAAGCCGTCCAAGAAATTTGTTGTCTCTTTCTCTCTCATGGTGTACGATGTAAAAACACGGAAAAAGTGATTTATTACAATTTCGGATGGGTTGGGTAAAACAAATTAGCTATCCCTCCATATATTGTTCCTTCAAGGTTGGTACACATATGTTTATCATATGTTAGCATTATCAGCCATTTTGGATCAGTGGTTTGTTTTTGACAACTGGAAAGGTTAGTCACGTTTTTGTGTACAAAAAACCGAGTACAATGCATATAATATACTAAGACAAAATTTTATAACAATATAGATAAAAGAAAAATAAAAAAAATTATATGAATACCGCACAAGAGTCACAACTGCTCCCAACCGTCTAGAGCCAGTGAGACTATGGCATCCCTAAATAGGTTATGTTGTGAGGCTGAAGGTAGTGGAGAGGGAAAGGAGATTGGGAAGAGGAAGGTTGGGATGTACCTGGCTATTCAGATCTGGTCACCAAACACGGCCAAAGCTATTTCAAGCAACTTTTCGATTCTGAATGGTGGTCCTTCACCAGGGCGATACTTAGAGTATCTACCACTCTGGAACGTGCCGCAAATACACTTTTGTTATTTTCATATGAATTAAATGTGTTATGACACATGTTAATTAAATAAAAGTTATTGGCGCACGCCGGGTTTGAACCCGCGACCTTTGGATTCGTAGTCGAGCGTCTTACCACTCGACCACGGAGGCCGTATAATAAATAGTAAATACAAGTTAAGCAAGCAGCAATAAAACTTGCTGTTTAAAGACAGTTTCGCTGATGAAAAAATATCGATATCCGAAGCGATTCGATTCAACAGCAAGAGTGCCCTCCCCACCGGCATGACCATCGGCAAGTTAGTCCTGCAGGCCGGGAGATAAAACAATCTATGCTGTCGATGACGGCGATAACCATCGGGAACATAAAAGTTAATGCTCTCCATGATAGATAAATTTTCGAAACATCCACGTATCAATTTGAAGAAGTGGGTGACGATGTACGAGGTTTGTTCAAAAGTAAAGGTGAATTTGGATTTTTTTCGAAAAGTATTTATTTATTCATCAATATCCAAGACTGACTGAAGTCTGTCAGTGTGATCGAGTTGTGACGCAACGTATGAGCTTACCAACATCTGGATTTAATTTGACGCGGGTTAAAGAGACCTGCGCTTACTTTTTTTGATTATCTGGAATCTGAGTGAGAGATCTGCATTTAGATAAACACCTAAGAGTTTCACGCCATTTCTAGAGACGATGTCACAACTAATGTTATATACTACTTGATATAACATACTCATGTATTTTATATAGTTCTTGCAGGCTATTTTTAACCCATTCAACGCTGACGCCTCAGCATATGAGGCGCGACCGCCCGTGCCTTCTCTGCGGATGCCTCAACAGTTGGGACCTGAAGTTTTGGCGTCGATAAAGTCGGAATCCTGTGCTCCATGTTTGTAAAATCTTCACAAATATCTTCATACATTCGTCATGCTAGCGACACCTATAATATTTTAACTTTAACATTCTGTATTCGTTCTCAAATCGTGAATATTCGTGATCGGTGGTCGGGATCCCCTTTGCGTAAACATTCAAATCTCCCCGCCGCTTGCCCTACCGACTCGCGCGCCTGCGCACTTGATTCACCGTGTTTGTGTAGAGTGGTCCGTGCGTTGATTCCGTGAAAGCGCATTACTTTTGTTTATTTACATTTAAGAAAATGTTTATTTTATGAAATAACTTTTCATTGTTCTACATTTTGTTTAAAATAGTACAGTATAGTGTTCTTATTAATAATATGTCGGTTACGTTTTTATACATTGTGATCTGTGAAAATTTACGTGAAGAAATAGTGAAGTTTGTTATTATTAAAGCAAGAGTTACAAAAACATTTAAAGGAAATGAGCAGGATTGTGTATGTATACAAATTGTGAGTACAAATACGATTCAATTAGTCACATTAATTCAGCATTATAAGTTCTTGTAATATTAGATAACTAACCCAAAATGGAGCACCAAAACCTATCCGAAGAACAAATCATCGAATTTGTCGGCGCGCTAGATTCGGATTATGAAATGTCCGAAGAAGAATATGAGCCATCTGATGTATCGAATGAAAATATGGATATAGAAATGCAACCCATTGAGGTCGTCGAGGAACAAAATGATGATAATTTTGGGTCTTGGACATCTGGTCCCCTATATCCCAATAATTCATGAATTCGATGATTTTCAGTCAGGTGTAACAAACAACAGCCTAACAGAAAATTCTCCGGAATTACATTTTTTTGAACATTTTCTGAATAAGGATATAATGGAGAAAATTGTTGCAGAAACAAACAAATTTTACTTTTTTAAGCTTAGCGAGATGGAACCGACTCCAAAATCCCGTACACATAAATGGATAGATACTGATATACCAGAAATGTACACTTTCTTTGCTTTGTCCATGTTGATGACACGGAATAAGCATTTGACTGTAGAAGAACATTGAGTAGTGATATTTTCCTCAGAGCTCCTATCTTTAGTAAAACAATGGCGAGAGATCGGTACCAATTATTATCACAAATGTTACATTTTTCGGACTCAAATTTCCCAGTTCCTCATGACAGACTTTTTAAAATTAGATTACTTTTAGAACATACTAGAAAAATATTTAAGGAATCAATGGTGCCACAGAAAAACTTGTGTATTGACGAGAGTATTGTAGTGTTTAAGGGACGACTTATGTTTAAACAATATATTCCATCAAAGAGACATCGTTTTGGTATTAAAATGTTTGTGTTATGCGATGTGACATCTGGCTATGTTATTGATTTTATTATTTACTGTGGAGATGGAAGTGATATTATAGACCTAACAGAATTTTGGAATGACTGGGGCCGTTGTTACTACAGCTATTAAAAGATTATGTTGGGAAAGGACACAATTTGTGTGTTGATAATTGGTATACGAGTCCGAAGTTATTCGAATATCTGCATAACAATAAGACAAATGCTTGTGGGACTGTTAAAAAAAACCGGAAAATGATGCCTGATTTTCGAAAGTTAAAAAAGGGCGAAATTGAGGCAAAATCTCGTGGATCACTACTTGCCCTCAAATGGTGCGACAAAAGAGATGTGCATATGCTGACCACCTTGCATGACGATTCCATGGAAGCTTCCGGTAAAACAAACCATCAAACCAATGAGCCCATACTAAAGCCAAAATGTGTGCTTGATTACAATAAGTCAATGGGTGCAGTTGACAAGACTGACATGATTTTAAGTAATTTGTCTTGTATGAGGAAATCCACCAAGTGGTATAAGAAAGTGGCCTTTCACATAATAGATTTATATTTGTTAAATGCTTTCACCATTTATAAATCGGTTACTGGAATAAAAATACCGTTAGCTGATTTCCAGCTAAATGTAATAAAGCAGCTCATAGGAAAATATGGCAAAAAATGTAAAACATTTGAATTAGCACGTCCCACAACCTCCACGAGCTCAAATCCGCACAGAATCTTCCCTAAAAACTTTACCGACCATATGCCTGAACTAATTCCGCCGACAGAAAAAAACCAAAAGCCCCGCAGGCGCTGCTACGTATGCGCTAATAGTGGTAGGCGAGAGAAGAAAAAACAAAATACAAGATTCATGTGTCAAGTGTGTAAAATCTCTTTGTGCTTATCTCCTTGTTATAAAATATACCACACCTCAAAACAATTTTAACGGTTATAAATATATATATAAAGTCAAGTGTCTGCCTATCTAAACATAATTATTTACTCAAGCCTTAATTATAATAATAGAATCATATGAGAACAATAATACATAACAGAATAGGATCGAAAATAACATGTTTATAAAAAATATTTTGTTTGTGAAATGTGATGTGTGTATAAATACGTCAAGTGCTGGCTGGCTGCAATAGTTAATCGGCGCGGTGTCCGTTCTCGGTCAAAGCGTAACGAGCCGTCTCCGAAAATGGCGTCTCCAAATGGTGAGTTTGTTTATACTGAGATCTTTGTTCGTCGTTTATCATCATAAATACACACGTTTGAAAGTCAGTTGGTGATAAATAATAATCTTTATGTATAAATTATCAGATCCAAGTAGATAGATTATTTTTAACACTGGTGTTTATACTGCTATAATGTGAAACATTATCAACAAAAAAGTGCCGCGTACAGGGGTACCTAGCATAGAAACGTCACGCGTTCAAAGAGTTAATTTGTTACTTAGTTTAATTTTCATGGTTTCCGGCAGCGCATTGTAAAAAAATCATCTCTTTATAGAGTAAACTGTTTTTGTTTATTAGATTTATTCTTTCTGGTAGTCTGATTTCTTTGCATTTCCTTGTACTATGTCTGTGAATATCCACGTTGTAAATAATTTGCTAATAAGTTGGTTATAAGTTTTATTTTTCACTTTTATTGTATGTGTAAATATTAATGTTAGCATCTATTTCACTGTTAGTTACAAGCTATAAGCCCTTATTGTAAGTCACTGGTTGAAAATATTAGGTGTAAGCCATTAGTAATAAATCTTAACTGTAAGTTATTAGTTATAAGCTTAAGTGATAAATTATAGGTTAGATAAATTAATTTGTAAAGCGCCCTTGAGGTGATTTTCCCACAAAAACGGCGCTATAAAAGTTATCCATTTATTATTATTATCCATTTTCTCCCCTTCAAAGTAATCCCCTCAGATATAATGCACTTATGCCAGCGCTTCTTCCAATCCTCGAAGCACTTCTGGAATGCGCTGTTCGGTATGGTCATCAGCTCGTTCTTCGATTCTGACTTTATCTCATCAATTGTGGCAAAACGCTTTCCTTTCACTGGTCTTTTCAGTTTCGGGAATAGGAAAAAGTCGCAGGGAGTTAAATCTGGCGAATACAGTGGTTGAGGCATGATTACGGTGTTGTTTTTGGCCAAATAATCACGAACAAGCATTGATGTGTGAGCTGGTGCATTATGGAAATACCAACATAATGAAAAAATATTCGATAATCGAATGTACACAGCCCGCGAAAATTCAAAATTCACCTTTTCTTTTGAAAAACCTCGTACACGTCCCTTCTGACCCGCAGATGGTTCGTTTCGAGTTATATTGTGTTCTCCCTTTGTATGTATATATAACCGCACACTTCGTATTTTTTGTTTAGTTTAATTTTGTACCCCGATGATGCTTAGGCTAAGCGACGACGGTCGGTGATAAAAATTTTAAATTAAATCTGTGGTCTTATACAAAGTTATTATTTCAATATTGTTTCATTTGTGAAGGCTTTATTGACTTGTTTTGATTTTATTAGGTGCGAGTGATGTTCACGAACCCTACTCACGTGGAGATGGTCCCTTGCCCTTTCTACCTGGACGGGGATTGCAAGTTTGAAAACAATCAATGCAGGCGAGTACGATATTATTCCTTTATTATGTTTCTTCTATCCGTAAATTCTAAAATATTCAAGATGGCAGCCATGAATGTCAAAAAATATCAAAGTCACGAAAACGCTGCGCTGTATAGTTATGAACTTGCAGGAGATGGAGAGGTTCATTTGCAAAACAGTTTAGTCAGGACGGTTGACTTTATACTGACTCGATAGAAAGAAACGAAGATATGTCAAAGGATGTTGCATAACCTATTAGTTACCGTTCACATGGAATTCAGACATTTTGAATAAACATATTTGAACACATTAAACAAAACGATATCAATACATCATTAAAATGATTTATAAAGTCAAAATATCGCCTTAAAATAAAAATTTTGTAATGTTTTTAAATTAATAAATAACTGAAAATAACTGAATACAATAGTAAGCTTAATTATGAGGAAGATTAAGAAAGCGACGCTTGGATGGTGTAAACATCTAGAAAGGAGTGCCAAAGATTACAGAGAATCAAAAAGCTGTCAGGGTTTATGAAATAGGAAAAAAGCATATAAATTTTACTAAGATGTTGATCTCCCGAAGGTTATGAAAGTTGGCACCACTGATTGTAGGTTTTCTCACGGTGAAGTGGTGCACCTGTCCTCTCTGAGTGAGGCAGTGGAGCCTAACTTCACACTGCTGAAAGCCGGCTGCAGGGTTCTGGCCAAACTCAACCCTACTGACGAGGTTAGTGTCTATGCGCTGTTTATATGTACTAGCGTTGAACTCGTTACGTCCGTAAGAACTGCTTTTGGCGGCAGTTCCCACTTCCTTCATTGTTCATTGAGCAAATACTTCAATTGAAGTTGGTAGTTCTGCTTATATGTTCATTTTAGCGTTGTGACCGCTCCGTGTGAACTACTTCACTTTGCGGCAGTTCAAACTTCATTCATTTTTCATTGAACGAATGTTTCAATTGAAATTAGATCACAAAGAACTACTTTATTTTGCGGCAGTTCAGTTGCGAAATCGAACTTCAAAGCCTACAAAGAAGTACTTCATTTCAAGTACTTCAATGGAAGTTCAACTTCAAAGAACTACACCGTTTTTCGGTAGTGCACACTTCAATTGAAGGTCGACTACAAACATTTGGCGAAGAACTTCCCAGTTCTTCCCCAGTTCCATCTCATTTTTTAGAGAGGAATTTTCTACTTCGATTTAAAGGAACCGGTTCCTAGCCGGTCACTGGAACGGTCGATATCCTTTGCCCGTTCTTTTCGTGTTTTTTTGGGCGAGGAACCGGTTCCAGTCTTTTTTCACTTTCAAATCTCTACCGACTAGTACTTTTTTTATTTTGGCAATAAACCAGTTCCAGCTCTTTTCAAAATTCTGCTGACTAGTACTTTTATTTTGGTGAGGAACTTTTCTCGATTTGCTAGTACTTTTCGAAAAAACACCAGGAACCGGTTCCAAAAGAACTGGATAAATAACCGGTTCCTCGCTGGTCACCCCGGTAACTGGAACCGCAACACACCCAATGCTAAGATATCGACCATCTCTAATTTCAAATCTCTCTTTGGTGAGTTTCGACTTTAAATCTTGAAATTCTTTCTTGAACAGATAGTCAATTTCATTAGTCACAAACTCATTTTAAAAAACCGCACAGAGTTATGTCGCGGAAGCATTCACAAAACATTGAAGTTTGACCCAACTCTAAAATGTACACCACTGAAGAATTAACCAAATAGAGAAAATGATCTATCGTAAATTTGTATAGGTTGGGTAAAAATATTTAGCTCTCCCTCCATATATATTCTTACTCCAAGGTTATTCATCACACTTGGTAGCTTTGTTTTTATTACTCAATTCCATTTTTTCTATCGCTCCTGTGTTTCCCGCAGGCGGGCAGCAGCAAAGCCCAGGAGAAGTACCGCCTGTGGCACCGCGCAGTCGTGAAGAGCGTAGACTCGGAGGGGGCGCGTTGCGAGGTGCAGCTGGAACACGAGAGCGGCATGAAGGGCAAGGGGAAGAGCTACCACGAAGTGGACTTTAGCCAGGTGTTCCCTTTGACAGGTACGCACTATTTTAATCAAAACACAGTACTGACACAGATGCATTGCTTACATACAGCATGATTCAAACTTGTTATTCAAAAAGTTTAATTAGATAAAAATAACACACTCTAAAACTTGTTGAATATTCAAATTCGATCAATGTATACACTTGCTGTCCATTTTTCACTAAAAATAGTAAGCATGACAAAATGCTGTTTCTCAGTGACGCTTTGCAAGGACATCGCTGTCGGAATTAATATACACATATCCCAAGTATGTGTTGGTTGCCTCGAGTCAAATTGTGCGTCTCGTAAACTTCATTTAATCCATAGTCGAGTGGTAAGACGCTTGACTACGAATCCAAAGGTCGCGGATTCAAACTCGGCATATTCAAATAACTTTTATTCAATTAATATGTGTTATAACACATTTAATTCATTTATAATAATATTTAGTATATTTGCGGCAGGTCCCAGTGAGTGGTAGATACTCTAAGTATCGCCCTGGTTAAAGACCGCCATTCAGAATCGAAACGATGCTTGAAATGGTTTTAGCCGCGTTTGGTGACCAGATCTGAATAGCCAGGTACTTTCCAACCTTTCTCTTCCCCATCTCTTTGCCCTTACCAATAGTTTCATCCTCACAACATACACCATATGGGATGCCATAGCCTCAGTGGCTCTAGACGATTGGGAGCAGTTAAGACTCTTGTGATGTATTCAGTATAATAAAAAAAATTTTCCTTGCAGATAAATGTGATGATTCTGATACTGACACGGAATCATCCTCCAGCGATGCTCCACCCCACGAGGAAGTTATTCCGGTAGCGGGTCCCTCCAGCTCCAGTCTGGTGGAGTATAGTCTGCTTCAGGACCCTGGCTCCGTCAAGCTCGGGGACTGGGAGAAACATACCAAAGTAAGGTATTTTTTAAAGGTCAATTACGTTTTGAATTTGGAATTAACTTTAAATCATCAATGCTTATTTATTATTCAATATTTAAATAATATCAATAATCTAAAACACAAAAATGAAACAGAAAAGAACCAGAAACTAGAAATTTTTATTCTCGACCTAAGAAGTCAAAAGATCTTTCGTATTCAAAAATATGGAAATTTATCCAAGACACCATCTAGGTATTCAATATGTGTTCCGGTAGAACTTTGAATATCATCAAAAGATGGCAGCCTAAAATCGGAAAAAATTGAAATATTAAATAATTTTTAATACAAGTATGAGATTGTTTAAAAATACCGCTTTCTAATGCGGTCTTGATGGCTTAATTGGCAGAGTGTTATCCCGGTTAGAATAGAGGTTCCGAGTTTGTGTCTCGGTTATGACCATTGTTCTTTTTAGTTTCTGCATTTTTTTCTTTTTCATATTCCAATTTTAATATTTATTCTCGACCTGGTAAGAAGTCAAAAGATCTTCCGTATTCAAAAAAATGGAAATTTATCCAAGACACCATCTAGGTATTCAATATGTGTTCCGGTAGAACTTTGAATATTATCAAAAGATGGCAGCCTAAAATCTAGCGTTGTGACCGCTTTGAAAGAACTGCTTCAAAGAACTACTTCTTTTGGCAACAGTTCGTACTTCATTCATTGTTTATTGAACAAATACTTCAATTGAAGTTGGTAGTTCATTATAGCGTTCATTCATTTTAATAACTTCATTTCATTGAACAAATATTTCAATTGAAGGTGGTAGTTCATTTTAGCCTTCATTCATTTCATTGACTTCATTTCAATAACTCATTTCACTGAACCAACACTTCAATTGAAGTTGGTAGTTCATTTTAGCCTTCATTCCATTGAAAGAAGTACTTCAATTTGAAGCAGTACCGTTGTGAAGGCACCGACATTTCAAAATGAAGGAACCAGTTCCTTTCGTTTTGAAATGTCTACCGACGAGTACGTGATTTTTGTGGCGAGGAACCGGTTCCAGTGCTTTTCAATTAGAAATCTCTACTGACTAGCATGTGCTTTTCGGCGAGGAACCAGTTCCAGTTCTTTTGGTTTTCAAATCAATTTGGCAAGGAACCGGTTCCAGTTCTTTTCAGTTTTTAAACTCTACCGACTAGCATGTGTTTTTTCGACGAGAAACCGGTTCCAGTGCTTTCCGGATTCAAAGCGCTACCGACTAGTACGCGATTTTGTTGGCGAGTAAGCAGTTCCAGTTCTTTTCGTTTTCAAATCTCTACCGACTAGCCAGAGCTTTTTCGGCGAGGAACCGGTTCCAAAAAGAACTGAACAAATAAGCGGATAAATTCAAATCTCTTTATTGCGAGTTTGACTTCAATTGAAGTGTTCACTTCGAAGGGTTCATTTTAAAGAACTAACAATTCGTGAAGCATTCACAAAACATTGAAGTTTTTCCCAACGCTACTAAAATCGAAGAAATTGAAATATTAAATAATTTTCAATACAAGTATGAGATCGTTTAAAAATGCCGCTTTCTAATGAAGTCTTGATGGCTTAATTGGTTACTCCCGGTTAGAGTAGAGGTTCCGAGTTTGTATCTCGGTCATGACCATTGTTCTTTTTAGTTTCTGGCTTTTTTTTCTTTTCGTTTGGAAATATTTAATTGACTTCTTCCTTCGGTGCTGTTTTATATTAGTATATAAATATGCGACTATTTTCTCAGGGAATCGGCTCTAAGCTGATGCAGCAGATGGGCTACATCCAGGGCACGGGGCTGGGCCCCAGTGGAGCGGGGCGCCTCCAGCCTGTTCCTTGTCGGCCCTCACTGCCCGGGCGATCGCTGGACCACTGCATGACCCTGAGGGAACACTCGCTGAAGACCGACGACCCACTCAAGGTAATGGCTGTGTGGATTATATTTCTCAGAATCAAGGATCCGGGCAAATATGCAGTTTTTCTGCATCGAGAATGCTCTGACTCTCGTTTGATTCTGGAAACTTTAGTGGCCCTTCAGCCAACGAAGGCTTGACTGAAGTGACACAAGTCTGGGACTTTTCGTCGTTTAAGGTAATTTGACGGCCTCCATGGTAAGATGCCTGACTATGAATCCAAAGATTGCGGGTTCAAACCTAGCTTGCGTAAATAGCTTTTAATGAATTAATATGTGTCACAACACATTTAATTCAGATTAAATATTACAAAGTATATTTGGGGCACGTTCCAGAGTGGTAGATAGTAGCGATGGGAAAAACTTCAAAGTTTTGTGAATGCTTCACAAATTGTTAGTTCTTTAAAATGAACCCTTCGAAGTGAACCCTTAAAGAAAAGAAAAGAAAAATTAAAAAGCACTGAAACCGGTTCCTCGCCACCCAAATCACGTACTAGTCGGTAGACATTTCAAAACGAAAGGAACTGGAACTGGTTCCTTCATTTTGAAATGTCAAAGCCTTCACAACGGTACTGCTTCAAATTGAAGTACTTCTTTCAATGGAATGAAGTTGATCAAATGAATGAAGGCTAAAATGAACTACCAACTTCAATTGAAGTATTGGTTCAGTGAAATGAAGTCAATGAGATGAATGAAGCCTAAAATGAACTACCACCTTCAATTGAAATATTTGTTCAATGAAATGAAGTTATTTAAAATGAATGAACGCTATAATGAACTACCGACTTCAATTGAAGTATTTGTTCAGTGAACAATGAATGAAGTACGAACTGTTGCCAAAAGAAGTAGTTCTTTGAAGCAGTTCTTTCAAAGCGGTCACAATGCTGGTAGATAGATACTCTAAGTATCGCCTTGGTGAAAGACCACCATTCTGAATCGAAACGTTGCTTAAAAGGCTTTAGCCCGGTTTGGTGACCAGATTTGAATAGCCAGGTACTTCTCAACCTTCCTCTTCATAATCACCTTCCCCTCCCCACTACCTTCAACCTCACAAAATACCGTGATTGGGGATGCCATAGTCTCACTGGCTCTAGACGGTTCTGAGTAAGTGGGACTCTTGTATGGGATTTACTATCAAAAAAAAAGGTTTGGTCAAAAATTGTGAAATATGCAGTTTTGATCAGATTTTTTTAATGCCTCTACTGCTCTGACTCTCGTTTGATTCTGAAGACTTTTGTGGCCCTTCAGCCATCTAAAAATATTTACCATTTGGGAGAAGATATGACTCAAGCCACACAAGTTTGGGACTTTTTTAGCTTTTTGTCGCTTCAGTTAACTCAGTGAAAGCACTAATAATAATAATATTTGGATGATTTTTATAGTACCGTTTTTGTGAAAAATCACCTCAAGGGTGCTGTACAGATCTTGTTAAATTGTAATGTTTATGTAAGATGGAATGCGGGCGCCCCAACAGATTTAGACCAACGTGGGCAAATGTCATCTGGCTGTCGTAAGGGTGTCACTTGGGTGATTTGTTGGATGCCTGGTTCGCTCGCGTTCGGGAACAGTCGGTCGAGATCGGCACTCCCCGGCCCCCCCTTGCCGGTTCCCGGGCCGGCGGTCGAAGGGACACATCTGGACAAGGGTCAAAGCAACAAGTGACCATTCTGGGCTATGGCACTGCATTTAAAACACTGATATTTAAAGATTAAAATATTTTCTTAAAAATCGAAATTACGTCGAAACTAGTCACTTTAAAATTATTTAGAGTTTATTCACTTAACCTATTCACAACAACGGTAATTTTAGTGTATTTTAAAGAAGTAATTTGTAAAATATCCTACTTATTTGGCGAAAAATAACAAGAAAGACTAAAACACGCCAGGCAGCTGCGAAAGCGCCACTTTTTTTTTTTCAAAATCCTACCAGGAAGACTTATAAATTTTATTGTAAAACAAAAACAAAAAACTTAAAAGTGCTCTGTTGTTAACTTCCTAAAATGGCGCTTCAGCCCTTTTACCTTTTCAGCGACGACATGATGTAATTTCCACCATGACAACGTTACAATCTGTTTTCAGGTGGAGAAAAAACTTCAGCGACTGAAGAAAAGGCAAGAGGACCGTGAAAAGAAGGCGTACGAACGCGCAAAAGAGCGTGAAACGCACAACGTGTTCAACGTGCTAAATGACGTATTCTCTTCGCAGAGCACGTCCAAACAAAATGGCGGCGACGACGCCATTGATAACCCCTTCCAGATCAGAAAAAACAAAGCGGACAAACCGTCCGACGTGAAGTCTTCAACTTGTAAAAATCTGAATATTGAATATTTTACTATTTCCGAAGACATCAAACGTTTGGACAAAGACGTTTTGAAGTTAAAGGTTTCTCTATCGAGGAATTCTGTCGGTAGTGCGATCCATAGAAGTCTTATGATGCAGCTGGCTTCCAAGTCCCGAGAAGTCGAGGATTTGAAGACCAGACAGCGTAGTGTCAGCTACGAACAGAACATTAGAAAGGATAAGAAAAAAATGACTGTATTTTGAATAAAATATTTATTAGATTAAAAAGTTTTTTTTTTAAAGTGAGACCAGCAGTCCACGATGGAGTGCTGATACCAACCCTAATGTATGGCAGCGAGGCATGGAACTGACAGATGAAGGATGAAAGTAGACTGAATGCTTTAGAAATGAGATTCCTTTGTGGTAAAACCACGTTTGACAAGATAACCAAGATTAAGAAAGGGACGCTTAGATGGTTTGAACACAGTGGATGAACAGTGAAAGTAGCGCCAGAATATATGATGCGAAAGTGAATAGTAGAAGTCGCGGACGCCCGAGAAGGCAAGATGGCACGACCAAGTGAATCAAATACTAGAGTCAGAATAACAAGAGTATGTGTGAATGTGAATAGCTTCGTCCACACTGTCCGTAAAAAAAATTGCCGTCCGAAGGGAAAAACAAAGTGCATGAAACAATTGTAACTATAATAATTTTTTAGGGCCTTTCCATTTAATGTTCAATTATTTATTAATTTATATGCCAGTTGAGAATGGCGCATGCGCTAGCTTCGCAGTTTCTGGACGACGCTATTGAAGAAAGGAGCGTGTGCCGAGACAGGGTTGTGTGGTGGTCCATTCTCTCTGCCTACCCTTCTGGTGAGACGGCTTGAAGGTAAGTTTATTTGTTTTTTAATTATTAATTATTTAATTTATTTCTTCGATCATGAATCTTTTATACATTTTTTTAGAAGTGAGAACTAGAAAAATATATTTACAGTTTGACATACTCATCTCTGAAGGTGGCCAAAAACCTTCTCTGTTGCAACTCATTCAGTTCAACATTCCTTGCCGTAGACTCAGAAACAATGAATTGCTGTTCCTCAATCATCACTCTACTAATTATGGGTATCATTCTCCACTGTCCACAATGTCGAGACTTGTTAACTCAAGCCATGGTCTTGAAATTTTTGGCAGCAGTCTAAATGAATTTTGTCATTCTTTACGACTCTACCAAAACTTTGACTTGACCCTGACTTTGATTTAAATGTTTTTTTTTTGTTATTGGACCATAGTCCGTTAGTTCATAAATAAATAAATAATAGAAAAATGAATTATTCAAATCATCCAGAGGTCGAGGGTTCGAACCCGGCGTGCGCAAATAAATTTATTTTAATTAATATGTATGTGTCACACACATTTAATTGATATAAAATAAAATGTAGTATATTTGGGCACGTTCCAGAGTGGTAGATACTCTAAGTATCGCCCTGGTGAAAGACCACCATTCAGAATTGAAACGTTGCTTGAAATGGCTTTAGCCGTGTTTGGTGACCAGATCTGAATAGCCAGGTACTTCCCAACCTTTCCCTTCCTCATCTCCTTCCCCTTCCACTACCTTCAACCTCACAACATACCCCTGTTGTTGATGCCATAGTCTCACTGGCTCTAGACGGTCGGGATCTGTAGAGACTCTTTTGCGGTATTCACGTAAAAAAATAATTAAAAATGCCGCCCCGCTACATAGATAACTGTGTCAATCTCTAACAGATGATCTAGATATTTTTTTTATCAACAACATTCATTTTAAATACTAACCTTGATGAAAAAAATGTTACCGCTGTGTAAGTGTTTTTTAAATTATTTATTGTAGTTTCAAATCAGCAGAGGTTATCAGCAGTTTATCACGAAGTCAAGAATGAATAGCATGCTGATAACGAAGTATTTACTCTCGACTACGACGGGCCCCGTGGCAGACTGGTAAAAGGTTCGACTCGTGGTCCAGAGGTCAAGGTTTAAAACGCTTTCAAATAATGATATTTTAGTTTATCTTCACAAGATTTTTTTAAGTCTAGCAATCCGTGATATTGAATATTAGAACGATGCGAATAGGTGTTAACCGTTTAGTGGCCGAGTGGTCAAAAGCGTTGCGGGTTCAATTCTCTGCTAGCTAAGTCCTCCATCATTGCACACGTAACATTTTCCGCTTATAATGATGGTAGCAACAGAATTCATATATGTATAGTTATTCGTAAACAAGGAATGTTTTTTTTTTTAATTTTTACAGTAAATACCGCACAAGAGTCCCAACCGTCTAGAGCCAGTGAGACTATGGCATCCCCAAACAGGGTATGTTGTGAGGCCGAAGGTAGTGGGGAGGGGAAGGAGATGGAGAAGAGGAAGGTTCGGAAGTACCTGTTTATTCTGATCTGGATACCAAACACGGCTAAAGCCATTTTTAGGCAACTTTTCGATTCTGAATGTTGGTCTTTCACCAGGGCGATACTTAGAGTATCTACCACTCTGGAACGTGCCGCAAGTGTACTTTAAATTATTTTATATTAATCAAATGCGTTATGACACATATTAATCAAATAAAAGTTATTTGCGCACGCCACGTTTGACCGTGACTTTTGGATTCGTAGTCCAGCGTCTTACCACTCGACCATGGAGGCCGTCTGGATGCCATAGTCCCACTGACTTCGGGCAGTTGGAATTCTCGTGCAGTGTTAACGTAAAAAATAAATTGTAGTAAAATAAACGGGTATATATGTTTGACCGGTCGGTAGCTGAGTGGAGAACGCGTTGGATTACCACCCGGGCGTCGTGCGTTCAATTCCTCTGCTGGCTAAGTCCTCCATCATTGCACAAGCAACATCTTCCGCTTTTTATGATGGCAGTAGGAGTTTTTCAAATATTGTCAGGTTATTCGTAACCCGGGAATGTTTGTCTTACTTTTTAAAAAATTTAAAAAAGAAACATAAATATTAATAAAGTACCTTTAAAATACTGACTGATTAAAAAATATCAACATTTCTAAATATCTTAACAGTCAATGCATCGCTGACTCAGAATCACATTTTTCTCCATAGATTTTTCTTTGTAATCTCTAGGAAACGTCAGTAGTATATTTTCCGCATTAGCAACACCACCCCGGTAAAGGTAAAAAATGACTTCGAACAAAAAAGTCGGCGTTCTCGGGGTGCCCTTCGCCAAAGGGCAGAAAAAGGCAGGGGTCGACTTGGCCCCCAAGCTGCTGAGGTCCTCAGGTCTGATCGAGGCTTTGAAAGACATCGGTGAGTTGGTAAATTCACATAAATAGATATAATAATTAACTGGTTAGTAGCCGAGAGGTCCCGCCTAGGCACTGTTAATTCAATCCTCTGCTCGCTAAGTCCTCCGCCAAGTTTGCAGGGGGCCAAAGCAGGAACTAAATAATTAACTATTAATTTAAATTAACTGTTAATTGGACGTACTTATGCAGAAAGCCTCCAACACCAAGAAGATTAAACTGAGAAAAAGGCGTTTGAAAATATGACGATAAGAAAGCATTAATATGCATAATCGGCATTTGTAAAGGGAATATCCGTGTTTTTTTCTTAATGACCAATATTATAAACAGGTAATTTATAATTTATCAATGTGTTAATTTTAAAAAAAAATGTATTTCTCATGTTATCCTACATTTTAAAATGTTTTTAAACTTCAATTTAAGTCAAATATCTGCCTTGTGCGTTAGTAAAATAATTATTACCAAAAATCTATTACATTGTTAACTCTTTACCGCATGGGTTTTTTAATCCTTTCAGAAAAAAAATATTTGTTTAGAAATGCACTCGTATTTAGAATCATGTAAAAAAAAATAAATTTTTTTTAAGAATTGCAAATTATTTATTATAAATGTTTTGTTTCATATTTGGCACTATATGCAATATTTCGAATAAATACAATATTCCCAAATTTGTCACACTATGCATTAAAGGTATACCAACCACACCGAGGAGAATTTTTTTTTCATATCTTAATATTTATTATTACTTCTAAGATATTACAAAATAATTCACCACTGAACAATCACAACCACGCTCGTTCACGAAATGGCCGAAATGACAACTTACTGATGCAACTGTAGTTACTAAAAAGCTCGTAACTGGCAGCACTGTTCGATTTATGATATTCTCACAGTAAGGAATTGGCTGAAAATAAAATACATATATGGCCCACATAGCCCTGTATGATGATAACATTCTTATGTTCCAAATTTGGAACAGTATGCGGTAAAGGGTTAAATATTCATTTAACTGTCATAACATACGGAAAGACGCCATATTGTTAGCCCAACATTTTTCAAAAATGTTCAAGAATAAAAAGGAAAATGAAGAAAAAAAGTGGGCGAAGGCCAGTAATAAAACTGTAATATTATTTGTCTAAATATTAAAGAGAGAAATTTGAGATTTAGGACATAGGAAATTCTGGTCAGAATTTAACTAACTAACCTTCACGCCGTTATCCGCAGGGGTAGGCAGAAAGGACGAACCGCCATCCAACTCTGTCTTGGCACACACTCCTTGCTTCATTCGCATTCATACATCGTCGCATACATACTCTTGACGTGACCTGACTCAAATATTTGATGCACTCGATCGTGTCATGTCTTCCTCGGGCGTCCCTGACTTCTTCTATTCGCTTTTGCGTCAAATATTCTTTTCATACTCCTTTCTTCTTTCATTCGCTCTACATGCCCAAACCATCCAAGGGTCCCATTTTAATCCTTTTCACTACGCTTATATCAGCCTTGCATTCTTTCCAGAAATTTACATTTTTAACACGGTCATACTTGGCTTTACGCACATACGCCTCGGGGATCTCATTTCAACAGCATTCAATGTACTGGCATCCTTCCTCTACCAGTTCCATGCCTCACTGCCATGCATCAGGGTTGGTATAAGCACTCCATTGTGGACTGCCAGCTTCACTAGTCAGAATTTATAAGTAGAGAATAAGATTTATGAATAAGTACATTTTAAATTTTAAATAATGCTTCATTGTGAAAAATTATTATTGCAAGAATTTTAACAATATTCAAAGAATATTAAAATAGATAAAGACACAGAAAATAAAAAAAAGATTATGTTATGACCGTGAATCAAACTTACCTTTTACTCGTTAATTCGTTCACCGTCATCCTTAACAATCTTATACTACATGAAAATTATTTAAATCTTGATTGTATAATTGACTCACCTTCTTTGTTGCAACTCATCCAGTTCAACATTCCTTGCCGTAGACTCAGAAACAATGAATTGCTGTTGCTCAATCATCACCCTACTAATTATGGATATCATTCTCCACTGTCCAAAATGTCAATACTTGTTAACTCAAGCCATGGTCTTGAAATTTTTGGTACCAGTCCAAATGTTTTTTGTCATTTTTTATGAGTCTACCAAAACTTTGACTTTGACCTTGGCTTTGATTTGAATGTTCATTCCTATGTATATTTTGCCGTATTTTTATCATTGCTTCATTTAATATTATGTATGTGCTGTTCTTTCGCTGTTGCTCTTTTTCCCATTTCATGTTGTGTTGTTTTTTTTTGTAATTGGACAATAATCTGTTAGTTTATAAATAAATAATCGTGAGCAAAGTTCTATTCGAACACAGTTGCAAACTTGGAGAAACAATGTATGGAGAGAGAGCTAATTATTTTTACCCAACCTACACAAACTTGCGATAAATCACTTCCTCCGGGTTTTTACGTCGTACACTATGAGAGAGAAAGAGATAACAAATATAATACTCCGCTTCTACGTACTGTCACAATGATCTTGGGCTCCTGGGTCACCGCAGGACTCCGCCCACATTTTTTATTATACCACTAAACTTGGCACAACTAAATGGTTTTTTAGGTTAGATGCTATATTTTTGTTGATATCAATACTGTGAAAAAGTGGTCATACGAATAAACAAAACCATCGTGTCGATATGTGACATGAATAGATGTATAAATACCCTAGCCTTAGTCTTAGCCGCACCCAGGTGCGCCGAGTCAGGTAAAAATCATCAAAAACTGACTACACTGCCTTGGGTAGATACCACTCTACATACTCTAAGGTTGCAAACATACTCGTAGATGGCACCATTAAAAAATATACTTTGCTTTCAATTAAACTGTCAACAAATTAAGTACTTATCCTTACATCAATACAGCAAAAACATACAAATAATAATATTGTTTTTTTTTTAAAGGAAATTCAGAATTTTCATCTGTTTTTCGGGGCAGTTTTTCATTGACAGCTAATACGCACAAAAGTCAACAGTTTAAGACTAACAGAGGTTAAAAACCGCCGAAAATGACGCAATTTTCGCAAATTGTGTTAACACGGTCTTAATAATTTTAAAACAGATAACAATTCAACAAGGATTTATGATTATTATTAATAATAAACAAGCATGTTGCTTTTATTTTCGTTTCAAGAGATAAGAAACTAAAACACATTTAGAATTCAGTCTTTAATATTATCCTTTAAACGGTAAAGAGTGCAAACAATGATTTTTAGAGAAATTAAGAGTCAATGTTTCGTTGAATAAAATAAATATTTTTCTCCGGCATTTTTTTTACGTAAACAGGCTACGATGTTTAGAAAAAAATTGTGTCAGTTTGGGAGGTTTTCCGTGCAAATTCAGCTTAGGAAAGCGAGTAGTGCAAATAGGTCGGTTGGTGTTGTTGGAGTACCCTTTGCCAAAGGACAGAATAAGCGAGGAGTGGATTTGGCTCCTGCTATGCTGCGGAGTGCAGGGCTGATTGATGCCTTGAAGGAAATCGGTGAGTGAGTTGATAAAATTTATAAACAAAATAGATTGATTGAGTTATAAGTGCACTCTGTATCCCCTGGTGAGAGGCCCTGAGGGAAATTTTTCATCCTTGAGGATGCTGTGTGGAGGGTATTTTTGAGGAAAGGAAAGAGTGAACCTGGGTCTTGAAGAAGCCCATATTGCAGGAGGGAGGAAACACAGAGGCCGGCAAATCGTTCCATAGCCGAGCTGTTGAACGTAGGAACGAGTCGTAAAAGCGACCCGTTCTCGTGTATCGAATGTCAACCGTGTACAAATGTTGGCCGCGCGTTTGGCGAGTTTCCCGACTATGCACCGGTGTCGAAGGGATCGATGACGCAAGTTCCTCGGAGCATCTTCCATTGAAATACCTGTAGAACAAGAACAGCATTCCCACCCGACGTCTGTGCTCCAAAGGTTGCAATCCGTTTGTTAAGATCGGAGAATCTATCAAAGAACCGCCTGTTTCTTCACATAAATGTTTAGCGACCAGATCTGAATTCCCAGGTAGTTCCCAATCTTCCTATTCCTCATCTCTTTCCCTCCTCACCTCCTCTCCGACCTCTGAATTTGTAGTCGAGCGTCTTACCACTTGACCACGCAGGCCGTCAAAAACGGATTTAGCCTTGTTTGGTGACCAGATCTAAATAGCCAGATGCTTTCCGACCCTCCTCTTCCCAATCTGTCAATTTAAAAAAGAATTAAGAAAATTTGCTTTCCATAACCATTTGATGTTGGTATATTGTATGTTCATTTTGTTGTAACCCGATATATAAAAATATGCATTTTTATAAATTTTAAGTTTATAAAATGTCATCAGAAAAATAAGTTTGAAAAAAATCATGCCTGTATAAATACATCAAATCTTTTATATTAGAACACACAATGATGATCTAATCTAACTTAAGATAAATATTTAAATAAATAAATCTCCTTCCCCTTTCCACTATCTTCAGGCTCACAACATACCCTATTTGGAGATGCCATACTCCCACTTGGTCCAAATTGTATTCACAAACCTTTCCATATAACAGTTTAGGGATAAATAATCTGCTGTACGTACATATTTATTACAGTTAATGATTTAATAAAACAATTTTTTAAACTTTATTCCACTTTTTTATTTTTTGACTGGACCGGTTTCAGCCTATAAAGGCCATCTTCAGACTAGTACAGGTTGTTATTATTCTATGGCTTATGCCTTAGAGTACATAGAGTGGTATCTATCCAAGGCAGTGTAGTCAGTTTTTGATGATTTTTACCTGACTCGGCGGACCTGGGCGTGGCTAACATGAAGGCTAGGGTATTTATACATCCATTCATATCACATATCGACGTAATGTTTTTGTTTATTCGTATAACCACTTTTTCACAGTATTGTTGCTAACAAAAATGTAGCATATAACCTAAAAAACCGCTTAGTTGTGTCAAGTTTAGTGGCATAGTGAAAAATGTGGGCGGAGTCCCGCGGTGACCCAGGAGCCCAAGGTCATCGCGACAGTACATAGAAGCGGTGTATTATATTTGTTGTCTCTCTCTCTCTCTCATGGTGGACGATGTAAAAACCCGGGGAAAGTGATTTATCGCAAGTTTGTATAGGTTGGGTAAAAATAATTAACTCTCTCTCCATACATTGTTACTCCGATGCTTATGCACTATTTTTGGGATGTCAGGGGTAGTAAACCATGATTTTACTTCAATTATATTTATCAGTATTGCTGCATGATTTTACTAGTTACAAGTTACTTTTAGTTTACTATTTTATATATCTTGGTATGAACTTTAAAAAAAGTGGAATAAAGTTATAAATTTGATTTATTAAATCATTAAAATGGAATTCAACCATGAATTAACAGTTAAAAAATTAGAAATAATATTACAGTTATTCGTTTTCGTTACAGAGGAGCTGAACGTCAAGGACTTTGGCGACGTGGCCTTCTCGACCTCTGGATCCCCTGTCGGCCATGTGGAGAACATGAACGACCTTGAGCAGGTGGCCGCCTGCAACAAGGAGGTCTCCGCCAAGGTGGGCGCCATCCTCAAAGAGGGGCGCATCTGCCTCACCTTGGGCGGCGATCACTCCATCGGGATAGGTGGGATGCGTGCTTCATTTAACTAAATAATTACCGCATAAGCAGTGTGAAGAACATGCACAACCTTCAGTAGGTAGCCGCTTGCAACAAAATCATCAATTTATTTTTTATTTTTTTATATGAATACCGCACAAGAGTCTCAACTGCTCCCAACCGTCTAGAGCCAGTAAGACTATGGCATCCCGAAATAGGGCATGTTGTTAGGCTGAAGGTAGTGGAGAGGGGAAGGATATGGGGAAGAGGAAGGTTGGGAAGTACCTGGCTATTCAGATCTGGTCACCAAACACGGCTAAGAGCCATTTCAAGCAACGTTTCGATTCTGAATGGTGGTCTTTCACCAGGGCGATACTTAGAGTATCTACCACTCTGGGACGTGCCGCAAATATACTTTTTATTATTTTTGTATAGAATTAAATGTGTTATGACACATATTGATTAAATAAAAGTTATTGGGGCACGCCGGGTTTGAACCCGCGACATTTGGATTCGTAGTCGAGCATCTTACCACTCGACCATGGAGGCCGTCAATAATAATAATATTTGGATAATTTGTATAGCGCCGTTTTTGTGAAAAATCACCTCAAGGGCGCTGTACAAATATTAATTTCTACTTAATATTAATTCTTAGTTTGTATGAATATACAGCAACATACTTACCTGGCAGGTCACTTCTGGCAGGACACAATCACCATATCATAATAACTTAAAATTTAGCTGATTCTTTCATATATTTTTATTTTTTATTTATATATGTTATATTCAATATGTCTTCATTAGAGAATACATCGTCGCCGGAAAGGCAAAAGAGCTGAAGCACCATATTGGGAAGTTTACACTAGAGCACTTTAAAGTTTTTTTGTTTTACAATATTTTAAAGTTACCCAGGTAACTTAATACTTTCACTGAGTTACCTGAAGCAACAAAAGGCTAAAAAAAGTCCCGAACTTGCGTCACTTGAGTCGAGCCTTCTCCCAAACGGAAAATATTTTTAGATGGCTGAAGGGCCACAAAAGTCTTCAGAATCAAACGAGAGTCAGACCATTCGACGCAGAAAAAAAACCCTGATCAAATTGCATATTTAACAATTTTTGACCAAAGTGTTGCTTTTTTTTTGATTGTGAATACCCACCTAATCAGAACTGTCTAGAGCCAGTGAGACTATGGCAAACCCCATCAGGGTATGTTGTGAGGTTGAAGGTAGTGGGGAGGGGAAGGAGATGAGGAAGAGGAAGGTTGAGAAGTACCTGGCTATTCAAATCTGGTCACCAAACCAGGTTAAAGCCATTTAAGCAACGTTTCGATTCTGAATGGTGGTCTTTCACCAGGGCGAAACTTATAGTATCTACCAGTCTGGAACGTGCCACAAATATACTTTATAATAAATTATAATATTTAATCTGAATAAAATGTGTTGTGACACATATTAATTTATTAAAAGTTATTTGCGCAAGCCAGGTTTAAACCTGCGACCTTTGGATTCGTTGTCAAGCATCTTACCATGGAGGCCGTCAAATTACCTGAAGCGACAAAAAGCAAAAAAAGTCCCAGACTTGTGTCGCTTTAGTCGTGCCTTTCTCCCAAATGGTAAATATATTTTAGATGGCTGAAGGGCCACAAGTTTTCAGAATCAAAGGAGAGTCAGAGCATTTGACTCAAAAAAAAACCTAATCAAAACTGCATATTTAACTCATTTTTTACCAAAGTATCGCCTTTATATATGTTAATTTATCGACACTTTTGTAAAGCTGTTGGTATTTGATCACTTTGTTTTGTTCCCAGGCACGATCGACGGCCATTACAACTTTGACGAGAACGTAGTGGTTCTGTGGGTAGACGCCCACGCCGATATCAACACCAACAAGACGTCAGGCTCGGGCTCCGTGCACGGCATGCCGCTGGCTCTGCTCGCCAAGGAGCTCAGCGACTACTGGCCGTACCTTCCCGGGATGGACTGGCAGGTGCCGAGGTGAGAGTCACGCACTCGCTATATCAGACGGGTGTGTTGTGAGGCTGAAGGTAGTGAAGGGGGGAAGGAGATGGGGAAGAGAAAGGTTGGGAAGTACCAGGCTATTCAGATTTGGTCACCAAACACTGTTGAAGGCATTTCAAGAAACGTTTCGATTCTGAATGTTGGTCCATGGTCGAGTGGTAAGGCGACTGAGAATCCATAGGTCGCGGGTTCAAACCTGTCATGCGCAAATATCTGTTATTCAATCAATATGTGTCATAACGCATTTAATTCATATGAAATAATATATACAGTATATTTGCAGTACGTTCCAGAGTGGTAAATACTTTAAGTATCGCCCTGGTGAAAGACCATCATTCAGAATCGAAACGTTGCTTAAAAATGGCATTAACCGTGTTTGGTGACCAGATCGGAATAGCCAGGTACTTCCTAACCTTCCTCTTCTTCATATCCTTCCCCTCTCCACTATCTTTGCCTCACAACATATCCCAAATTGGGATGCTATAGTACCCACTGGCTCTAGACGGTTTGGAGCAGTTGGGACTCTTGTGTGGTATTCACTGTAATTTATTTTTTTAAATAATTACATTTTATAAATTGAAAAATATAGGGTTACAAAAATTAAACATACAATATACTGAACATTAATTGTTATTAATCCTCTTTGAATATATTATTTTTTAAATAGACGAATATTGTATATTGTATAGATTTCTGGCTGTTTAGTGATGCAGAATGAGTTGATGATGAATGTAAGTAAGTCCAAAGTCATGGTGTTTGAAAGAGAGAGTACGAGAACAGCGTGCAATATAGTTGTGAATGATGAATACTTGGATGTGCAAGTGGATGAGTTTGTGTATTTAGGAAGTATGTTCTAGAGAGATGGAAAGGTTGATAGGGATATTGAAAGAAGGGTGAATGCAGGAAACTCCATAAATGGAGGACTGAACGCTGTTGGCGCAAATAAACAAAAATGTCCAAAGAAGCGAAGCTAGCAGTCCACAATGGAGTGCTTATCCCAACCCTGGTGTATGGCAGGAAGGCATGAAACTGGTAGACGAAGGATGAAAGTAGACTGAATGCTCTAGAAATGAGATCCTTATTTGATAAAAACACCTGTGACTGTTGGAATGTGGATATCCGGAAAGAGTGCAAGGCTGATATAGGCGTAATGAATAGGATCAAGAAAGGGAAGCTTAGATGATTTGGGCACGTAGAGCGAATAAACGAAGAAAGGAGTGTGAAAAGAATATATGATGCGAAAGTGAATGGAAGAAAAAGTCGGGGACGCCCGAGGAAGACATGGCACGATCAAGTAAATCAAATACTTGAATCGGGACATGTAAAGAGTCAGAATAACAGAAGAGTATGTGTGAGACGATGCATGAATGTGAATGAAGCAAAGAGTGTGTTCCAAGACAGAGTTGTATGGCGGTCCGTCTTCTCTGCCGACCCCTCCGGAGAAACGGCGTGATGGTTAGTTAGTTGAACGGCCCGGTACATGAGAGATTTCGGTCTGACTGTATTTTTTCTTGTTGGCAATGTAATTAATTTTGCATTTCTCGTCCCATGTCTGTGTATCTCATAATTATAATCTGTGTATGCAATATACAATAGAGTCAGGAATATTATAGCAATTCTCAATTTGTTACAGGTTCTCCATAAGGAATTTGGCTTACATCGGCCTGCGCTCGGTGGATAAATACGAAAGAGTCATCATAGACAAGTACGGGATTCCCGCTTTCGGAATGGAGGAGATTCAAAAGTACGAGGTTTCATCACATATTATCTCGAGAAGGTTTTAACAGAAATTACAGAAAGCATTTAAACAAAAATATCAAGTACCAAATAACCGCTAAGAAAGAAACTGACAGAAACGTGTTAAAATATTTCAATTCTTTCTTTCAATAATAATGGCCGGTCTAGGATTTTTTGCTGATTTGCTAGTACTTTTCGATTTCAAATCTCTACCTACTAGCACCTTTTTTTTTTTGGCGAGTTCGACTTCAATTGAAGTGTTCACTGCGAATGGTTCATTTTAAGGAACTAGCAGTTTGTGAAGCATTCACAAAACTTTAAAGTTTTTCCCAAAGCTGCTAACTGCTACAAAGAACTACTTAATTTTGTGGCAGTTCACACTTTACACATTTTTGAGCGTGCGAATACTTCAATTGAAGTTACAAAGAAATGTGGAGACTACAAAGAACGCAAAGTTACTTTGGGATTTAAATTTTTTCATTTTGCGTCAGTTCATACTTCAATCGTAGTTCATAGAGTAGAAAGAAGTACTTCGTTTAGCGGCAGCACACAAAGGTTTAATTTGTGCACATTTCAATTGGGGGTCAGTTCTTTTTGATTTCAAAGATTTGGTGAGGAACTGGTTATTCCCCAGTTCCTTTTTTTTGGAGAGGAACTTTTGTCGATTTGCTAGTTCTTTTTGATTCGATATCTGTACCTTAAGATTTCAATTGAAGCTAGCTGTCGCTTTCGATTTCAGTGGTAGTTCAATTGAAGGATTCGTTTTTAAGAACTAGCAGTTCGTGAATCATTTACAAAACTTTGAAGTTTTTTTCAATGCTAGTTAAAGCTTTGTTTTGACACCACTTTATTAGATACATATACTAACCGGTTTCGGCTCTACTAATATGTATTGTTCTTCCCTGAAGAAGGTTTAGGTAGAGTCGAAACCGGTTGGTATATGTATCTAGTAAAGTGATGTCAAAACAAAGTTACTTTTATATAAAATTTAATTATGTCTTACCACAAAGTGAGTGCTTCATGTCAAAGCTAGTTATAGCACTAAAGCTTATTGTTCTAGAGAAAGCCAAACAGCTGAGATGACAACAATAATATTGTTTTCAGTGTAGATACAGACAAACTGACACTGCGACAATCTTGGAGTAACAATATATGGAGAGAGAGCTAATTCCTTTTACCCAACATTTACAGATTTGGGATAAATCATTTTCTCCGGGTTTTTACGTCGTACACCATGAGAAAGAAAGAGACAGCAGAATTTCCTAAATTATCACACCGCTTTAAAGTATCGTAAGGATGTTCTTTGTGTCCCGCGTCTCCATTGACTCCACCCACACATTTTGATATGCGACATAAATGGACATAAGTCAACGGTTTTTTAGGTTATATGCTATATTTTTGTTTGTAACAATACTGTGAAAAAGTGGTTATATGAATAAACAAAAACATTATGTCGACATGTGCTATGGATGGATGTATAAATACCCTAGCCCTAGTCCTAGCCACGCCCAAGTCTAGCCAGAGTTTGGCTAAACTCATCAAAACTGACTACAGGATTTGTAAACAATATGAATGTGGTTCAACCAAATATTATCGATTAGTTTACTACGTATGTATATATACAATATATACATATGTATATCCTTTTGATTGAGTATTTTTTGTTCTTCAGAATGGGCATTGCTGCTGTTGTAGAGATGGCTCTTCAGTACCTGGACCCTCGTGGAGAAAAGTCCATTCATGTCAGCTTCGATATTGACTCCTTGGATAAGTTGGAAGCTCCCAGCACTGGCACATGTGGTGAGTTGGACTTCTTATCAACAGTGTTTATTGCCATATACTGCTTTGGGTATTACTTATTTATTTACGCCCGTTAAAGGCTTTTTACACAAATATTATCATTTTTTTTTAAACAATAGACTCATAAACAGGGCAAAAACTATTGTACAAAAAAGATAAAAATAGTATTGAATAACATATATGTACATCTAGAGTTAAATATTTTCTACAAGTATTTGTTTCCCAGCTCCCAGATGTTTAATTCGTCACATAGGAGCAATGACGTTACATATATATATAGACACGTTGTAGCGCTCTCAAAGTGGTAAGCAATAGTCACGCTAGTTGGTGTGATCAGTGTTTAAGCCGATTAAGTACTAAACGGTCACTCGTCACTTGAGGTCGTTTCAAGCAAGTATAGAACGCGGTCCGAACTTCGGATCTGTTTCGTTCACACACATATATTCTATGAATGTCTATCTTTGTCATACATGACCGGTATTTGAATGATGAATTTACTGGTAACGTGTGTGTTTTGCTTGCCACATTTTGTGTTAATATTATAAGGCTATAACGTGTCTATATATGTAACGTCATTGCGTTAGAGTGTTATTTTGTGAGGTT